>JAODTR010002911.1:745-13221 GCA_025399935.1 Amblyopsis rosae
TTGGTCAGTATAGGACACTATAGAACAGTATAGAAGACTATAGGGCAGTATAGTACACTATAGTGTATAGTATTATAAGACAGTGTACTACATTATAGGTCAGTATGTTATAGTATTGGTCAGTATAGGACACTATAGAACAGTATAGAAGACTATAGGGCAGTATAGTACACTATAGTGTATAGTATTATAGGACAGTGCACTACATTATAGGTCAGTATGTTATAGCATTGGTCAGTATACGACACTATAGAACAGTATACAAAACAAAAAAGTATGTAGGTCATTATAGGACAGTAGTAGGACAATATAGTACACTGTCTTTAGTGCAGTATAGTAAAACTGCTCTCAGATCTTTACCAGGTAATAACAAGTAATATAAATTACTAGGTTACTAAAAATATATAACTATTTGATGAATAATAATAATATTTTTTGTGACTGTTCAGAAGGTCTTGACTCCAACTATTATTAATTTCAGGAAGCCATATTTGCTGTTGACAGCCTAACAGGATACAATCTTAAGAATGATGTCAATTTATGAAATAGACTTTGTGTGTAAGCTAGCCCTACCTTTCTGGTGGTATGTTGTTAAAGTACAATAACAGCTTTAAGGATGCCTGCCTGTTCATTTTATTACTGAGGCAATATTTTCCTATGATTGAACGCCAAGAAAGTCTAATTTCTGTAAGTGGGCAGAACTTACTGTGTGGTCAAGTCATAGTGGGTTTTGCACCTGCTGGTGTTGAGAGGATAAAAGGTTAATTAGGGGCCCCTGTCTGATGCCAACAGATTACAGTAGGCATACCTACCATAGCATAGGAATGCACAGAGCCATGTAAAGAGAGAGTTGCATCATCTCCGTTCACGCCAATGGACCGTTTTTTTTCACAGCAACGGAGCCTCAAAATAGTTCCCAGAAGTTAGCCTAAATACTAAAAGTACCTTAAATGTAAATGTATATTCATTCTGTGTATATATCTGTTGTGTATATATACAGTATATTTCCCACCAAGCGCTTACTGGAACTACTGTATTTTGCCATAGGTTTTGCTTCTCCATGAAACATGTTATGTGAATTTTCACTTCCGTTGGCGTTACTCTGTTCTTTCCATGGCTCTGGGAATACATAATGTAGTCCTAGGTTTGGCTGAGCCATAATATTGGATATAACAGAAATATTCACACACCTAGAATTTCTGAGTCCTCTAGGGGAAATTAGATAATTGTAATGGCAAAGACTTAAGGTAGATGGATAGTCTAGTATGGTCTGGCATATGGATTATAGTTCATACAAACAGGGCTGGAGATAGAAAAACACATTGTTTAGTAATACAGGTATATTCATCTTGAATATTCTGTAAGCAATATCCTAAATACTGTAGGATGTGATCCTTCTGATTAAGTGCATTAATGTAGGAAACAGATGTGTATATGACAATATCCTCGGGATATGGGAAGTCCCTATTTTACTTTGCGCCAGGCGTTGTGCACAAAAGCAACACAGATAGTGTTTTAACAGATATTCAGCCGAGATTACTACATCAGGCCATAGAGATATGCTTGGTTGTATTGTGTTTAATACTGTTTATTAAAACATGCAAACTAGGAAAACTAGGAAATATTTTTAATTATTATATTTTAAACTAGCAAGCAATCCACACATTTGTCAAACAACACACACATAGTGAAATAACACAATTCTCAAATAACAATACCGGTACTAATTAAATCTGAACAAATTTGCAAAACATGGAATTTAACATAACAACGCAATAATGTAGCATACAATGTGTCAGAAAACAGAAACATTTGTGTTAATTTCCCTGCTCAGAGGTGACTTAACACTAACTGTAATACCATGAGGCATCTGTATGTGGGGGTTCTTGTAGCATTCTGGTGACTGTAGTTGTGACCGGCCCATAGCACGCTGGTTGTGACTCAACGTCAGTAAACAAAGTAGGTCAGTGTCTGCAATGTGTACCGTAATGTTCGCTAATGTTTATTGGCCCCCTGTTTCTGTTTGTTTGTGTGTGTGTGTGTGTGTGTGTGTGTGTGTGTGTGTCTTATTTAGTATGTCAGTGTTTAGTTTCAGTGCTGTTGGGTAAGTTTATAGCACTATTCCAAGTAACATTTAATGTCTCTACGTCTTGATACTTGACCGCTAACTTCTAACGTATGTCAATGACACACTACACACATGCACACAGCTTATAGCTGCCATCAGTCTACTCAATATTGCAGAGAATGCAAAGGCAGGCGATGGCTGTGTGTGTGTGTGTGTGTGTGTGTGTGGGTCTGTGTGCATATTATATCGTCCCCCCTGCTCACTTTTATTTAGGCAGACTTAACTTGTGTATTATGATTGCTGTATGTTTATTAAGGCTGGGAATTTATGCCACGATACGATGATATTGCAATTCTAAAAATATTGCGATATTTTGCAATTTCAAATTTTTTCGAACTTCAAATGATGGCCCAAAAGACTATCTTTGTCAACTTTATATTAACTTTGCTAGCTTTGTTAATCTCACATAAATTGTACTGCTGCAAAATGTGATTGTCAAGCCAACTAACTTACATGAACATGTCATAAATATTAGCAAAATTATCATGTGCAATTTATATAATTATAAAATAAATGTTATAATTAAAATAAATACAAATAATTTAATTGCGATACTTGGTGTCAGTGTATCGATATGTTATGGGAAATACTGAAATACTATGCAGTATCGATTTTCTTTTTCCCCCAGCCCTAATGTTGATGCATGTCTATTCTCTCTCTCTCTCTCTCTCTCTCTCTCTCTCTCTCTCTCTCTCTCTCAGTTAGTGCTTCAGGGTGGTCAGGAGGTGGTGGTTTATGATCAGAGTTCGTCCAACCCTGCAGCTCTCTGCTCTGATGCCTTCCTCAGCGTCCTATTGGCCAAACTGGAGAAGAGTTTCCCCTCTGTCCACCTGCTGTCAGGTACTGACATCAATATGTCTTTAAGAGAACCTAGCTAGCTGATTAGCGCCTGTTACTGTATATACAGATTCAACATACAAGCTGTGTGTAGAGCTGCTGCACCATGACCCAGTGAGCAAAAAAAAAAAGTGAATTTTGGAATCCCCATAAGACCCAATGTTTTATGTGAGAGGGCAGAGTCATCCATCCCACATTACGTCATGGTTACATAATATAAACCCTTAGTGGAAAGAAAGGGAGGACTGTGGCAGTTAGCCAAACGTCGTCTGTTCATCTGTCTCTAGGGTCTCGACAGATTGAGGACTGTTCTACTACTGTGTTCTACTGGCCAGTGAAGTTCTGGAGCATTGCTCCCGCACCCCGGAATCATAAAAATAGGAAATTACAGTTCCTGCATCGTTCCTCTCTTGTGACCGCCATTTTGTGGGAGCACTTTGTTGTTGGAATACAAATGATTTACACTCATGCAGTGCCAGCATGTAGTCTGATAATGACATTTTTGGTCATTGTTTAATAACATGGCACACAGCACGTAGAGAAATGTACAATTTGTCACTGCAGAGATTATGACATCATGCAGACTGCTTCTAATTAAAAGCATTTGGCTTGACATAGAAACCACAGTCGATTCTGTTACAAATTTGCCAGAGGATGTTTATTGTGAGATTTGCTCGTAACAGCGGACATCACTCAACTGTATGTACTGGCTAGTGACTTGGCCGAGCTGAAGGGAATTTGGGGCTCCTCAATCGCAGAGGCTATTGAGGAGCTGGTTGCTAGGCAACAGGCGTATGGCATGCGCACGGCTATGGCAGGTGGCATTGTGCTAAACATGATTGTGCAGCTAGTACAAGCTAGCTGCACCAGCACTCCAGAATGATTAGACTCTCTGTAGCAGGAGAAAGCAGCTAAATCCTCTTGTACTTTTCCACTGGCCACCGAAACTGTCTGTGTTCCCGCCTGAGAATATTATATCTAGTCCTTTACCTGAAGAAACCCAGCTCAAAGGGGAGGGTGAGGCAGGGAAAAGTAACTGATATGTTTAAAATCAAATGCCCTTTGATGTGCATAAAGGAAAATCTTCAGATAAGCATTTGATGACAGGCCTTTGGGCGTGTGTCTTTCGGGGTGTGGCCAGGTGGATTCGCCGAGTTCGCTCACCTCTTTCCTGGCTTGTGCGAGGGCAAATCGCCACTGGTTCCCTCCTGCATTTCCCAGTCCTGCCTACCAGTTACCAACATAGGACCCACACGGATCCTGCCCCATCTATACCTGGGATGCCAGCGAGATGTGCTCAACAAGGTACCTTTGGTCTATAAGCATTCACATAATACATTTCTCTATACTACTGTACTGTGTGTAGAACATAATCATGTCATATAACTGTGTTCCTCCATACTGTACATAGTGAACTGTATTAAAGGCATCGATGTGCCATGTACTGTAGTATATTTATGAATAGGGACATGAATAGGTTTTCCCCTTGTTCTTTCAGGAGCTAATGCAGCAGAATGATATTGCTTATGTGCTGAATGCCAGTAACACCTGCCCCAAGCCAGAATACATCCCCGAGTCTCATTTCCTGCGGGTTCCCGTCAATGACAGCTTTTGTGAGAAGATCCTGCCTTGGTTGGATAAATCAGTGGAGTTCATAGGTCAGCAGGAAAATATTTGGTTGGATAAGTGAATTATACTTATTGAGTTAGACATGTGAATTTAACTTCTTGAGTTAGATATGTGAATTTTTACTTGAGTTAGATATTTCTACTGTGTATCATCATAGTTCTATTGTTTTGTAAGCTTGCCATTTTGGGTTTGGTTTCTAATTTCAGTTCTGCGTCGGAAAAACACATCTTCCCCCTTTGCGGACACTAAATGTGATCAAACGGGAAGTGTTCCGTCAATATACATGACAGGTTTCTCGTTAACTTCCATGCTCGTCTCTTTCAGAGAAGGCAAAAGCCTCCAATGCCCGTGTCCTGGTCCACTGTTTGGCCGGCATCTCCCGTTCCGCTACCATCGCTATTGCTTATATCATGAAGAGAATGGATATTTCCCTGGATGAGGCTTACAGGTGAGACTGTCAAGGCGCTGTGGTTGATGAACATGAGCTAATGTAGCTCTGGTTCATGTTGGGAACTGGGGAGGGGGGGTCACATTCCTGTGCGGAGAGAGAGAGCGAGGGCTTTCACTGAGCACATTCCTTTCCCGATAGGTTGCCACAATACTGAATGTCTGCCTTAACGAACCCAGGTCTTCCCCCGCCCTCCCAATTAAACTGCCGATTAGCATTAGCGTCCTGATGTGTGCCAATGCATTCTGTAGCAGCCACAAGCGCTCCGTTGTGTTACTTTGCAGGTTTGTGAAGGAGAAGAGGCCCACCATCTCCCCCAACTTCAACTTCCTTGGGCAGCTTCTGGATTTTGAGAAGAAGATCAAGTGTCCCGATCAAGGTGCCGAGGCTAGGCTGCCATCCCTCCATCTGGAGCTGACCAGCAAGGCGATAGAGCAGGCCCAGGAGTGGGACGGGACCGGCCGGGACTCCCCCTGCACCCCCACGGAGCCCCTCGCCCTAGCGGAGGGGCCAGAGGACCCCGTCTTGGCCTGTGCCCTGAGCGGCCTACAGCTGGCGGAGGGCTCGGTGGACAGCGCCAGGCTCAAGCGCTCCTTCTCCCTGGACATCAAGTCGTACGAGGAGACAGGCGGCGGCCCCGCCCCCTCTCACCGCGTCTTCCCGGTGCACGCCGGGTCTGACGCCGACAGCGTCCACGGCGAGTACTTCAAGCCGGCGGCCATCTTTAAAGAGCCGGCCAGCAAGCCCTGCCAGTTCTCCCCGGTGGAGGAGGTGTCAGAGCAGTCCACGCCCGAGCAGAGCCCCGACAAGGAGCAGGCAGACGCCCCGGCCCCGGCGGCGCCCGAGGCTCCCTCCCCCAAACAGCCCTCCCCAAAGCCTCCCTGCCCCCGCCAGCCACGGGGCAGCAGCGCGGAGGAGAGCGCCTGTGCAGCCAGCTTCCCGCTGGGCCTGTCTCGCAGCCAGCAGCAGCTGCCCCGACCCGAGGCAGGGGCCCTGCTGAAGGGTTGGCACTCTGACATCCTGCTGGGGCCCGTGGGCGTCCCGTGGTACCTCTCCCCGGAGTCCGCTCGCCTGGTGCTGAACGGCGGGGGGTTCTCGGCGGCCTACGGCTGTGGCCAAGGTCTGGAGGCCGTGCGGCGGCGGCGGCGGAGGGGCGGTCGCCACGGCAACGGGGACTCGCGCCGCAGCTGGCACGAGGAGAGCACCTTCGAGAAGCAGCTGGAGCGACGAAGCTGCCAGATGGAGTTCGGCGACGGCGCGTCGGGGAGCCGCTCCCGGGAGGAGATGGTGAAGGCGGGGAGTCAGTCAAGCTTCTCTGGCAGCATGGAGATCATCGAGGTGTCCTGAGGGCGGCTTTGCAGAGAGGAGGAACGCTGAAGTTGTGCAGGAGAAGTCCCCCTCATGTACTCCCAAAACATTGGCTTGTGGACACACTGTAAATAACAACCCTGCGATGCGAACTCAAACTGGGCACAAGCGTCGTCGTTCTAACACTTGGCCTTATGAGATGAGAGTAAACTCTCCTCTCGGAAGCAGCTGCACGTTACTGAATGTGATGAAGTGGCAGCGTAATGCCTAAGACTATTGTCACTGAGGACTGAGCCTTGAATGTTGTTGTTGTCTTGTTGTTCGATGAGTGTGGCTCATTGTGTTTTTCTCAATCTACATTGAATTCCCATCGGCTTAAGGTGATGCCAGACATTGTTGATGTTCCTAACGATACAAGGAAAGTCACCCGGATTCCACAACGTCTCCTGTTTACGCCCAAGGGTATCAGAGTATCTACTAGCCAGCACCTCACAAATCCAAATTCTTTTTTTCTTCTTCTTCTTTTTTTTTGAAAAATTTGCTCATTGACAGTAAAAATCTCAGGTCTCATTTCAGCTGCAGGAAAATACTTTTGAACGTGCCCTACATATATGTCTCAGATGGGAAAGGAAAGGGTTGAAATGAGTCGAAAGACCACTTCAACTGTCCAAGGATCCTGTGAGAGGAATTAATGGTCAGGGATCTGTCGTATTTGATGCAAGCTGTTTTAGAGGACAGGTGTTCCACTGGCAGAAGGTTGATTTAGCAAGTGTGTTTAATAACAACGAGGCTGGGACTCTTGTTCAAAGACCATGTAGCTGCAACAAAGAGCATAAAAACAATGGTGTAAATGACAAAGTATTGTTTGAATAACAGTAATTTGAGATTGGTTCTAGAAACATACTCACCAAGAACTGTTCACATTTAACGTTGCACTACTGTGTTTTGGGAATGATTTGATTAAAGATGTACAAACACGTAGAAAAGATCCATAAAGCTTTTGAGTTTGTATAAATGTGTGTGCATGTTTGGTTTTAACGCTGACGGCCTTACGATTACAAATGAACAAGTGTCACATTTGCCTGAATAATTTGCCTTAGAAAAGCTGTTGGACAAAATGATCCAGATACAGCGTTACCCTCCTTCATGTGCTGTCCTGAATTGCCCTTGTGGCTAAAAGAAGCATTACAACATTTAGTTATCTTGAAACTCAACTGAGTTAATCTCCGCCTTCAACTGAACGCTAAGTGCTCTATGCCTCTACATACACAGTTTATTTTTAAACATGAATGATAAACTGGGGAGCATTGTGTGTACGTTGTGGGATGTTTTATTAAATCAAGAGTCTGTTCTTACTGAGTTGACATGCCTAGTTGAAAGGTTTATGGGTCCAAGAGCATGCAGCTAAAGAAACAGAATTAACACTTTTGCTATATACACCTTTTATTTAACAAAGTAAAAGTACAACTGAGATGAATATCTCTTTTACAAAAGAGACCTACCTGGATTACGTAATGTGTAATGTTTTAGAGTGGGTGTTCACTGACGCTTTAATGTTTTTGGCGTGCATGTGATGAAATGGTGATGAGAAATATACGACAAAGGCCTTGAGGTTTAAAGTAGGAAGATGGTCTTGTGTTGCGGTGTAGCAGGTTGATCATTTGCTCATTGTCTTTCCAGGATATTAGTTGCACCAAACCTACCAGTCATACATCCTCATTCAAATAAGGCCACAGAGAATTGTTCTAAAAATAAATGTAAAGTAGATAAACGGGCTTCATGAGCACTTTATATTTTTCATGAGCAACCCATTTAGAGGCGGCATAACAGCCATGTGATGAGTATTACGCATTTTGGGACTGTACAACTTCAAAACATATTCCATAAGAGCACGCATGCATGCACGCACGCACACACACACACACACACACACAGAGAAAAACATGCTAGGTCAACTCTGATTCCATTCACAGGGGAAATCAAGCACATTTGGTTCTCACAGTGTCCTCAGGGACATTGTTAGCTTTGCCAAAGCTCCTCCCTAAACACTCCACAGCTTTACAATCATTTTATTTGATTTAATCTTTCCTTCTTTTTTGCATCTTTGCTTAGCATGTTGAGGGGCTGGATTGTCGACTATGAGTATGAGGCAAAAGAACAGGATAGAATCTTGCGCTACTGGCTGATTGAATCAGTGTTGAAACAGCAGTGTTATTGTGCGAAAGGGGATTTAGATGTTGAATCCAATACAACTGTAAAGTTTCCTGCCTCACGCTGACCATATTCTTTGACTATCCAACTATATGCTACAGTAGCTGTCATCTTTGTCTATGGAGTGTTTCTCAGCAATGGCTCATTTGTTAGGGCAGTGCTGTGTACAGTACATCTTGAGTACGTCATGAGACAGTTCCATCACAGATTACCTGTTAATATGATTATCATTATCATTAGGCCTACAATTCCAAGGCATAAATCATAGTAGGAGAACATTTGCATTTCTGAATCTGGACCCCTCCTGTTCCTTTTGCAAGAAACATCTTTTGATACTGGCATGGTTCTGTCATGTTTCATATCTGTTTATTACATTTATACTTTTAATTCTCTACAGAAGAATTGTGCAAGTTGGAAAAGTGACATGTCTGTGTAATCGACGGTTTCTCCAAAGCTGTGAAAATGTGCCTATATGTGCGATTTCAGAGGTAACACAACTGAATAATTTTGCATCTACCATGAATGAGTTCTGAACAGTTATTTTTGTCAAATAATTAATAGAGGGTTAAGATTAAGATTCGCCTCGGTTATGTTGAAGAATACAGTCTTCCATTGGTTGATACTTAAGCGATAATTCCAAATTCCACTATATACAATATATGTAAACAAAGCCATTGATTAACTAGTGGATCACATAACTGAATTTGTAAAGGACTTACATTCTAGATTCAAGGTTCTTTTTACATTTCATTTTAATATTTACAAATTAATGATGGTACTGGTATGAATCTGTGTAAGAGTAGACCTGTGCCAATATGTGAGAGCATAGCTAACGTGTTACTTTTGTCAATGTGCACAGTTGTATGAACTTAAGAATCAGTAGATGAATGATGCCTGTTGAAATAAAATGTTAAATGTTACACGTGCAATGGTGTTTTTATTGGAGCCACCCCCTCTTTGCTTCTTGACACCTCAGCAAACAGAAATAATCCTTAGCCTATGTGTTACAAATTATATTAAATAAGTGACTACAGGATATTATATTAATTTCAATTAAAATGGACAATATTCAGTAATTATATCAAACCTAGACACACAAGTGAAGAGTTATACGTGACTTGCAGCAAACGCTGCCCTCTAACGAAATATGTTTGTAACTGATAGTTTACCGCAGAAAACATCAAGGCAACGCCACCATCTAGTGGTCTTCTATCCATATGAAATATGGTTCTATCTATCTAATAGATAACGGTTAATATTATCGGTTATCTATTAGATAGAACCATCGGTTTATAATTCTGTTATATTGTAATAACTTGTTAATAATAACAAAAATATGTAGTCATATCTAGATATAAAAATCCCGTATCTGGCTATAATAGGCTATCCTACTCCTTATAGTCTAATAATGTCCTTCAGCTGGTGTGTTGTGTGAGCGGGTTGTCTCTATGAAATACCGTCCATAACAAGAATGCAAAACAGCACATTTGCAGCACAACACGAGGCCAGTCTATCCAGGCTCACACTACGTTGTTTTTTAATTACAACCAGAATGACCATTAATGATTATTTTGAGGGAATTATTATAATTAAAATAAATAATATTAAAACAGATTGTGTACAGGGCCACCGTAGCCACATCATGTTCAGTAGCATATAGTTTACGACAATATCATGCCATTTTCGTTGTTTCTGCAGCAGCCCATCATCGTCCATGCTACCGATAGACTGGGTGCGCCCATGTGCAAATTGCGGTAGAGGGCGTCGGTGCAGAAGGCAGGACGTGCTGTAGCTAGGTAGGGAGGAACTGGGTAGGTAAAGCAAGCTCTTCAGTAAAGCTTATCCATAATTTAAAGTCAAGTCTAGATTCTTAAGTGTACCAGTAGCGCATTCTTCTGCGAGTTGCGTCAGTGATAAAACGAAGTTTTTAACGTTTCGAAATTTGCAAACGTTTTGTGGAATATATCGTTTTTTCCACGACGACAAAAAATACCTGGACAGCCTTTTGGTGGATAGAATCAGCGATAGTTTTGTGCCATGTTGTTTTAAGGAGTTTGTTTCATGAAGTCCCGAAATACAGGTAAGACACTTTCTGGAAAGCCTTGTGCAACGCACTGACAAAACCGTTGTAAATGCTCTCTCCACTTCTTGGATGTCGCATCGTTGATGTATTTTCTGCCATGCACACTAAGGTGATTTGTTTTAATAGCCACGGTAGTACCGTGCATTTTCATGAGAGTTCATTGTTTGGTGATACGGTCGCTGCCAAAATGCAACGTGCAATACTCGGCAACGTCGTACGGTGCGTACAGCAGGTGTACCTGGCTATAGGCTAACTTACTACCGTACGGTGCAGGCTAACGGTACCAGTACCGTACACGTTTCTATAACAGAAACCGCAGATATCATTGACACAGAGACATTGTTGGACATGGAAAATCCACAATAGCTAAGCCTACCAATACAATAAAGCAGTTTATTCCCAAGCACCACCGACAGAACCAATTGCCCTCAAGCTTACCCATAGAGTAACGAATAGTCTGCATACAAATATCTGGATGCGGCCCTTTGTTTGGACTGGCATGTCTTTTGACTACCCTTTTGCCTACCGTAACTACAGTACGGATGAGAGGTGACAGAGAAACGTGATCATTGTCACTAGTGATGGCATCCTTCTAAACCAGTTTCGTTCCTTCTGGAAAACAATGGGTTCTATTTTTTTATCCAGCTTGGCTGACTGTTATCTTGATTGTTTAGCAATGGGAGCCAGACAGTTTTAACATCTCAAAAAGACAATAACAGGAAGAAATGGGCTAAACCTCCATATTATTTAAAGCAGGTCCACATTAATGAAAGTTAGAAATGAATGTCAGACAGTCTCTCAGTCAAATGTGAGGTATAGTAGCATGTTAAATCAATAGAGGTTCCTATTCTCAATAAGGAAACTGGTAAATTGGTCTGTTGTTTGATCTTTTTTTTCTTTTCTTCTAATTGGCAGGCCAGTTCATTAGCTTGCACCTTCTGTGACCTCTCTAGGTAGGCCTAATTTGTGTTATGAACAGAACAGCGTCTCAGGTGAGTCAGCCACAGTGGATGTGGTGCATAGAATAATGTTAAGGACTGCCTAAGCAGGTGGGGGGGGGGGACACTGATGTAGACTTAGTATCTGCATTTTCGTTCATTATTAATGGTATTTGCACAATCACACACCAAGCTCCATACAGCTGCCATTTTGATATCTGACCATGTTTGGGCAGATACTGACCCTACGGTAGTGTTTGTATGAGCTATAGATGTTTTCAGTTTCACATACCAGCTTTAATCTGGCTCACTGCAACCACATCTCCACCCTGACATCTGATTTATTGTCAACAGTGCTGCATTAGGAGATGACATTTTTTAATAGCCACGGTAGTACATTTTCATGAGAGTTTAATGTTTGGTGATAGATAGCTACCAAAATGCAAAGTGCAGACATGTTGTTTTTAAAAACATTTAATGTTTGAGCAGTACATGTGCACATAATTTGACACACTGTCTTAATTGCTGATTTTACCATTTTATTTATTTGTATTTTACCATAATACATGTTTGTCTAGCCTACTCCCATATGTCACACTGTTTTTGTGTAGCCTAGCCTAATTGTTGGAATGACAAGTTGGATAATCTTAAGTGTCTAGGTCAGTGATCCCCAATCCTGGTCCTAAAGGGCATGTTTTAGACGTCTCCCTGCTCCAACACAGCTGATTCAAATGAATAGGTCATTATAAAGAGCTATTCAGCCCTCTAGGACCAGGATTGGGGAACCATGGTCTAGATCAGGGGTAGGGAACCCTTATCCTGGAGGGCCGCAGCCCTGCATGTTTTAGATGTCTCCCTGCTCCAACACACCTGATTCTAATGAATGGGTCGTTA
>JAODTR010002912.1:0-13220 GCA_025399935.1 Amblyopsis rosae
GATGTTGCTCGGGAAAGGGAAGTTTGGGGTCCCTTGCTGAAGCTGCTGCCCCCGCGACCCGACTCCGGATAAGAGGAAGAGGATGGATGGATGGATGGGTTATAATTGCTAAAGTTGTAAATGCTGCAGGGTTTAGCAGAAGTACCCAAACCTACACAAAGGTTAAATAAAGTCCATAATCTATTTTATTTCACAATTAGATGTAGCAGCAGCAAGGGTGCCATTTTGTTTGACAGCTATAGCAGTTGTGAACATTGCTTAGCATTTATATACATTTAATTATTTTATTTTTTTGCTAGAAATTGGAGGTAGCTTTGGTAAAATTTTTCATTTTATTTTGGGTTGTCACATGTGAGATAATGTGTCAAAAGAGAGTATGGATGAGTACTGTAGGTGAAGGGGGTCGCTACCCCAACAACAGGACATCCTGTCTCCCAGGGCCATTTGAGGTCAAGTGTTAATTATTGACTTAACAGCAATAATAATAAAATGTACTTTGTAATTAGGTTTTAAGAAAGTAGAAGCTTTTAATACTGGGGAAACCAATTCTACCGTAGTATATATGTTTTGGTTTTAATGGAAATGTTTGACATCTAAGAGATAAAACAGACTTATCTCATTTGTAATGCTAATGATCTGCACAGGACTGTTAATTTAGCGAAAGACAGAAAAACAAACTATCCTTAGTCTTGACACCAGAATGACGTAACCATTGCATACGCTTGTCCAAAGAAGTCTTCAGTAACATTCACAGACAAGTGTAAGAAGAAGACTTTCCTTAACCAGAAGAAGGATAATGTCTATTCAGGGGACTGAATGGATGACAAGGCATCTGAATGGAATATTGGATTATGCCAAGGTGTTTGGAGCAATATCATGTGGTCCTCATCGCTATGAGAGAAACAGAGAGAAGGTTCTCTATGGCTACTCTATCGGGTAGATGAATCAACGTTAGAGGATCAGAAACAACTAAAAGTGAATTGGTCACTTTCTACACATTCAGATCACATGCTAGTAACATCTGATCTGAACAACACAGCATGTGGAGCCATGTTGAGATGAGATAGAGCTATGGAGATGAGAGATAATATCCATCTTATCAGGTGGACAAGAGATGGTGTGAAAACCTTTTGTGCTGCACTGGTGGCATTTTGATCACAATAGTGCTTCTATACATGTCATGGAAGATCATCTGGTTGAAGACTGAACAATACTGTACCTACTTTAATAGCACCTGTGGGAGATGCAGATCCTAATTTGCACACAAACACTTGAGTTGACTTTTATGTGGTTATGTGCTAAGAAATTAGAACAATCTTTATGAAACATATGAAAAGCATTTAAATGTTTAGACAACTCTTGAGATAAGTAAGATAGGATTGCATTAACGTTTGAACTATCAGGCCCCTAGGACGAATTGAATAGTACCTACATAAATACTAGTATTACTTATGGTTATATTACAATTTAAAAGTACTGTTTGCTGCTTTTAGAAAACATTGACATTATATGTGATTAAGATATAATCAAAGAAGGGAGACAAAAATGTTAACTGGATTCCTAGGATAGGTTGTGCGATTTATAACCAATCATAAAACTAAGGTGAGTGTCCTGACTACTCCGACTGGGTGAATTTAAAGGACAATTGTTTAAATGTTTTCTTAAAAGTAGCTGTCTGATCTTGCTAAAATGACCAGTGACAAATTATAGTTTGAAAAGCAGGAGGAGCATCTGGGAGTGTATGTTGTTGACTACAGTATAATAAGAACTTATCAATATTACATGCCTCTCATGAATAGTTCAACCTTATCACTCATAAAATATCTTACATACATTTTTCCACAGATACAGATTAGTTATGCATTTGTGGATTACTTACGAAAGGTTATAGACAAATAAATTGATGATTGGGGTACTGAAATCAGGAACTTATATCTTAATTTTAAGTGGATCATGGTAGTACGTTCTAACACTGAATTAAGTTTTAGAGTTTTCTAATTATCTTTTCTTTCAAAGAGATTGATGGAACTGTATTATAGTAGTTATTCTGAATGTTTTGTTCAATTTTTTATGTTTTATATTTAGTTCTTTTCTAGATATGTCTGTTTTAGGCTATATATATCATACCGTGAACTAAAAGTTATTTGTATTTGTCATAAAATGACAAAAAGGAGTAGATTGTTATGGAAATTTTAGTTTAACTCATTGATCACATTGTATATAATCTGTATGTATGTGACTGAATGACCTATGCTCTCCTCATGTGAGCACTTCCAAAAATGACCATCTGTATTTAGCCTCTTTGTCTTAACATGTAACCCCCTCTGGCATGTTTCTATTACTGTAGCTATTATCTTCCTGTATCTAGATTGATTACCATACCCTTTGTTGTCATTGTAAACTCCTTGCTGTTCCAAAGACACCCTTCCCCCTTCTGTCACAGTGTAAAATAACCAATGTGTAAGGGTCATATGCAAGGAGTCAACAGGCTATATAATTGCAGAGAACAGAGAGTGTTGTTATCAGTCAGTGTGTCAGTCTATGGGAGGACTGCAGCTGCACTGGTCTTCTCCATGGGGAATATTAAACTATGGCCTAATACAAGATCTTGGTAAGAGCATTTATTTCACAGAAATTGCCATCACATGGTTTGAAATAAACAAACGATTTATTAATTCATTAATTTACAATCGAAAAGCTTCAAACTAACAATGATGAACACAACCTGACAGATATAAGGGTTAACCTGCCTTTACCCTTCGCAATTGATGGTTGGGAAGATGACGTTATGACATTTTTGGAGGCGTACCAATACCTACATAGTAACAAAGTTGGTTGGGTGTTATTAAAATATGTTGGAGATGACCTTGTCCACCTAAAAGCAGTCATAGAGCCAGTCAGAACCCGCATGTATCTTATCAGAAGACGTGGGTACTAGCATCAGTGGCATGTGTCATACGACAGCGGGTTGCTAATTAGGGCTGCACAATTAACAATTAAACGACAATTAATCGCATTTCAATCAAAACCACGATATGACCTTGTGCAATAATGTAACTGCAAAAGCCTGCGATTATTAGCAGAGAACCTGAAAAAGGGACCCTCTTTGGGGCTGTGCGGAGCAGGCTACGGCTGTTTTGGCAATCTAGATTGTCATCGCTGGATCGGATCATCAAATAATAACACCATGTTAACCTGCGCTATGCAGAACAGGACAAAATTATGTAGCTTTCTCTGGCATGCAGGATATAGGCTTACTCCCGTGGACTACACTGGTCTTGCGAAATATAATATTTTGCCGTCATATATTTAAATTAATATCTATGCCTGTCAGAAGCAGAATATGGTATAAAAACAACTCACAGATAAGTATCCGCCACCTCCACTATGCTGCACCGCAAGTAAAATGACTCGAAAACTTGCGTACACGAGTTGAGACTTGACGTCTGGCCACGCTAGCGTTGCTACAATTGTTTTGATTGCCTCATACAGCTCTCCCACCATTTTGAAGCACACTTGGCTTCAACGTCATCACACTAACCCTTGTTAATTGGGCCGCCAGCAGGGTGGCTGTGTGAACGCTAATCCAATAAATAGTATACTGGTATTTTATGGTGTAAATTAGAGAATGTATGTTGTGCATGTATAATTAGCCCTGATGACATGCCCTAATGACATGCTGGGTTATTTGAACAGAATGTTGGTTGCATACAATAACTGCTTTATTGTATCTTCTACTATTGACAAATGTAGGCTACTGTTTGTAAGTCGCTTTAGATAAAAGCGTCTGCTAACTGTTGTAAATGTAAATGAAGGCTACTGTACTTACTTTTTCTCTTCATCTTTAAGCAGGAAGTGAAAGGCCAGAGCCTTTATCACCATGAATAGAATCACTAAGCCAATGACCCCTCCCAGCACAGAAACTATGATGGTCGTCAATGTGTTGTCAACCTCCCTCACTGGAGAGATGAAGAGAACCAATGGGACAAATGTAGTTGGTGATGCAGAGAGAGAGAGAGAGAGACATTAGCTTGATTTGAAAGAGAAAAATTATAATTTATTAAAATTCATTAAAACACTGAATAATTTGATATTTTTATTCTGAATGTGTTTGTAATGCTAACCTTTATTGAAGTCAGGAGGATTGATATTTTACTAGTAATTTTTTTTTTACTAGTATTTTTGACTGTCCAGTAATTGTTAATATCCACACACTGACATTACATAGAAACTATTTTATATGGTTGCTGAATTTTTTTAAATTACCTGTTAAATGTTCTACAATGTTTTATCAAGGGTTTCTTGATTATGTATTTCAAAAAAAAAATTATGTGTGAATTTTCTAAAGTTTATGGTCCATTTCATACATATTTTATCCAATATTAGTTTTGCATAATTATGGAAAGCATGGAAAGGAAAATACACATTACTGCATTCATCTAGCATTTCGGCATAGTAGAAATAACAGCCTTGCATTTATATTTCTCTGCTAATGTTCTCCTCACAAATAGAAGAGATCATTTAGTATTTTGGAAGGCTAAAACATGGATGTGTGCTGAAGCTATAATCCTGTGACTATGCTTGGGGCGAAAAAATCTGAATCCTTTAGTCATCAGATTCAAGGGCACTAATTGGCTATATTTATGTTGCTACAATATGTTGTGTCAGCAACTTGCTGCGATTGGCTGCATTGCTGTACTCAATGGGCAATTATTTTAGTGCCCCAGAAGCAAGAAATTGAAAGAAGGGAATGAACAGTAAGCATATTTTCCACTTAATTGATATTGACAATTTCAAAACACACATATATGTAAAATAGCTAAGTGCAACTTTCAGGTGTTAATGTGTTGGAAAATGACAAAAGGTACCTTGATCTGATGAAGAACTTTAAAAGAGAAGGAGTTACCCTGCCCGGAGGAAGCCCGTGGCCCCCGTCTGGAGCCAGGCTAAGTTTGCCACAGAGCCCAGTCGGGCACAGCCCGAAAAAGCAACGTGGCGCCTCCCTCTCAAGCCTATGCGCGGTGGGCCCATAGTTGTGGGAGAAACCGTGGGGGTCGGGTGCGCTGTCATATGGGTGGCAGTGAAGGTCAGGGTCCTCAACGGACCAGATCCGGGCAGCAGAGGCTAGATCTGGGTATGTGGAATGTCACCTCACTGTGGGGGAAGGAGCCAGCTCTTATGGGGAAGGTGGAGCGCTAACATATAAGTCTGGTGGGGCTTACCTCTACACATAGTCTTGGTGCTGTTAGACTTATGTGCAAGTCATGGACTGTCTAAAACAAACACCATGTTTGAACACAAGGATGCTCAGAAGTGTACATGATGCTAGAGCACCAAGGCCGAAGGTCGATGATCGATTTTGTGATCATATCATCTGATCAGAGGCCGCATGTTTTAGACACTCGGGTGAAAAGAGGGGCAGAGCTGGCTACCGCCCACCATCTGGTGGTGAGTTTTGTCAAGGGGTGGGGAAGACTCTGGACAGACCTGGTAAGCCCAAATGGTCTCCCTGTCCATGAGATCTTCAACGCACACCTCGGGCAGACCTTATCTGGCATCCCTGTGACGGTTGGGGACATTGAACATTGACTGGAAAATGTTCAAACCTTCCTTTGCTGAAGCTGCGGCAGGGATCTGTGGTCTCAAGGTCTTAGGGGCCTCGAACACCGTGGTGGACACCGGTGGTCAGGCAAGCCGTCCGACTGAAGAAGGACATCTTTCGGAATATTTTGTCCCAGAAGACTCTGGAGGCGGATGCAAGGTACCGACGGGCCCGAAAGGCTGCAGCATCTGCAGTAGCAGAAGCAAAACAGCGGGTGTGGGAAAGTGTCGGAGAAATACTTTTGGTCGGCACCAAAGTGTTTCTGGAAAACCGTCCGCCACCTCAGGAGAGGGAAGCGGGTAACATCCAAGCTGTGTACAGCAAGGATGGGACGCTGTTGACCTCAACTGAGGAGGTAATTGGGCGGTGGAAGGAACACTTTGAAGAACCTTTGAATCAGACTAACACGCACTCTGTGATTTTGTTTAAGGTCACTGAGGTAGTCAAACCACTTCATAGTGTCAAACCCCGGGGATTATGGGGTGAAAGGTCTCATTTTAAGGGCAATCCAATCCCTGTATGTCCAAAGCGAGCGGATTCTCGGCAGTAAATCGAACTTGTTTCAGGTGGGGGTTGGTCTCCACCAAGACTGTGCTTTGTCACTAATCCTGTTTGTGATATTCATGGACAGGATATTGAGGCGTAGTTGTGTTGTGGAGGGGTTGCGGTTCGGTAGCCTGGAAATCTCATCGCTGCTTTTTGCAGATGATACGGTCATGATGGCATCATTGGTCCATGACCTCCAGAAATCACTGGATGGGTTCGCAGCCAAGTGTGAAGCGGCGGGGATGAAGATTAGCACAGAAACCGTGCACGGTTAGCACGGAAATTAGCCGGAAACCGATGGAGTGCCTACTCCAGGTAGGGAATGAGTCCTTTACCCAAGTTAAGGAGTTAAGTACCTTGGGGTCTTGTTCGCGAGTGAAGGGACTATGGAGCGGAAGATTGGCCGGAGAATCGGAGCAGCGGCAGCGGTATTGCAATCGCTTTATCGCACTGTTGACACTGTGACAAAAAGAAAGCTGAGCTGGAAGGCAAAGCTCTCAATCTACCAGGCAACTTTTGTTCCTACCCTCACCTATGGTCATGAAGGGTGGGTCATGACCAAAACAACAAGATCACGGGTACAAAATGAAATGGGCTTTCTCAGGAGCCAGTTGAGGTGGTACGGGCATCTGGTAAAGATGCTCCCTGGGCACCTCCCTTGGGAGGTGTTTTAAGCATGTCCAGCTAGGAGAAGGCTTCGGGGAAGACCCAGGACCAGGTGGAGAGATTATATCTCCACACTGGCCTGGGAACGCCTCAGGATCCCCCAGTCAGATCTTGCTAATGTGGCTCTGGAAAGGGAGGTTTAGGGTCCCCTGCTGGAGCTGCTGCCCCCGCGACCTGACTCCGGATAAGCGGATGGAGATGGATGGATGGATGCTTAAAAATGCAGACTTTTTGCGTAGTTTTCTGTGTTTGTGTCTTGTAAAACACCTAAAATCGTCCAATGACTTTTCAACATTAATTTCTGAGTAATCATATATTTCAATCTATTGAAAGATTTTACCTGCAAGTTGCACTTTGTAAGTATTAGTTGTTAAATGTAAAAATATTTATTCTAAATACTGTGTTACTGCATGCAACACATACATAAATCACAATATACTGTAAATATGGTAACCATCTTGTTTCCCGGCTGCGATATTACAAATCCTAAAATGTCCACGACATGACCCGCCCTACTCTGCCTCTGATGGAATAAATTATTATTACTAATCCCTTTGCAGTTACATTTAGTAGTGGGAAGTCTTTGAATCTCGTTCAGAATCCAAGCTCTAGATAACTACATTTATTTGTGTGCCTCTGTCACAAAGTGTCACGCCCACGTCCTGTGGCGGGGCGGTACCAGCCTCACCCACACGCTCACGCTCCCCGGAGTACTAATCACCGATCTGTGACAGGTGGCAGTCAGGGACTCCCGCACCTGTTCCTGGTTGTGTGTTTGTGCTCCCCTTTATCAGTTGTGTTTTCTGTTCCAACCCTTGCGGGTTATTCTGTCACGCCAAGCTAATGTTAAGCCTTTTCTGTTTACAACCCTGCGTGGTTATGTGTCTGTTTTGCTTTTACATTGTATTAAATTCCTTGGTTTTGTACTTTTGAGTTTGTCGTTAAGGACCGCCTCACACATAGCCTAAAATTATTTAAAGAAAGACATTCTTACATTCCATCATCTGATTAATGTGTGTGCTTCTGTAACGTAGCATAAATGATTGAAAACAATCACTCCATGCATTCTTAGTTAGCTCAATATGATAAGAGTTGCACTTATGATAGTGGTTCAAATCCCATCTTTTTCCCAACATTTTAAATGTAAAAATATTTATCTCAGTGGACTGATTTATGCAGGTAATTACATTCTAGTTTACATGCAGATTACCATTTAGTAACAAATAATTTAAAGGATTAATTTTACAGACAGACTATTGAGTCAGTGGTGCATGTGATCAAAGACTGAGTTAGGCTTAGTTTGCCCTCTGGTTAAAACTAGTGCTGTGTTTTAAATCATGCACTTGTGTACTTATACTTAATATGTTGAGTACATAGTGCTCATAAACTGACAAGTACGCCAGAATTCAGTGCACTCAAAGTAGCCTTACTCAAAACGGTTAAAAAATTGAGTGTGAAACCATGCACACTTCATGCACTCAACTGGCACTTTTTGGGCTACCAGCGGAAGGGGCCACATCCATTTTCAAAGTTTTTAAAAGGTCAGAAGTGGGATTTTCAGCTCTGAACAAACGTAAGTTTTACATGTTTATAAAGTTATAAATTCCCAGATAACTTCAAAATAGCCATAACAATATAGCCGTCCGTATTATTGGGTTCATTTTCCAGTCTGTAATGATTTGATCAAATGTACAATTACGTGGATGCTAGCTAGCTAACAGAGGCATATTATTACCATGTATAGGTGTTTCATGCGGCAGCTAACATTGGTGGTTTATACAGGTGCATTAGTGGTGTATATTCATGGACATCATGTATTGGCAGCAATAGTTATTGTGTTTCTCTTTCTGATCGAATGTGTATGTTATGTTATTTTAATAATGTCTTGAAGAAATAATGTATATTTCAGGAACAGTTTTTGAGAGAAATTAGAGAGGAGACATGCTGTTACCGGGCTTCCTGGCAGTCAGAACATTTTACATATATAGAAATACACTGATTTGTTCTGTATTTTATCCATTCCAATAAGAACATCAATTAATTTACAATTTTTTTAGGTAAGTGTGATATAAGGGTAATTATGTAGCATAATAATAAATCAGTTATGTATATCACAACAAAAATAATATGAAATCAACATACGGTACCGGCCGGTAGCCTACGTTTTTATCAGCCAGTGAGAGGAGCACTTTATACTAAAGTAATTTCCAAATCACATGTGGGCACACAAACTAGTAAATGTGTGTGCGTTCATTTTGAAGAAGTCAGCTAAAAATAAGCCTGAAGATATTTTATTTTAGCGGTCATGTCCGGTAAGTGCACAACTTGATTGTTCGATTTTGGACAATACTAACCTTGAATTCTACGCAATACGCAAGTAAGTATATAGTGCGCATAGTGCACTTAGTAAAGTATGCGATTTGAAACACGGCATAGGTGTTAGTATGCCCATGATCAGATGCACGCACCTAGCCTAGAGACAGCCAATACAGTTATAACGCTAGAAAACGTTATTCATAGTTTTAACATTGCTCTGTTCTACTGTGGTTCTACACAGAGAGCACTCAGCAACAGACAGTGCTTCTGGTGTAGCCTAATGTATCCCTAAAGCCAACCAGAGGCAGAGTTTGGTGGGTCATGTCGTGGACATCCTAGGATTCGTAATATCACTTCCTGGCTAGTGTCCTTTCAGACAGACAGTTTCTCGTCGAGCACCCATGTTGTTTAAATTGCAAAAGCACTTGCACCCATTTGAGCACCCATTGCTGTGTTGGTCTAAACATGAGGCGCCCAATTATTACGATCTAAGCACACTTTCCAAATCCACTTTTGCTAGTTTAAATGGATAAAATGGTCATTACGCCAGACGCATTGGTTCTAAATGTTTGTTAATGCTCAAGTATACTCTCCATTTACTCTCTTCATGGGTGTGTTTTGAGCATTACATATAAGCGATGTAGGCTAATCGCTAATAATATTTCACATTGTAGTCAAATATTTTGAATCCATTGCATATTTGTGTGCTGTCTTGCACGTCCCCATACTGTAGGCACTACTTTCTTGCTAATGCGCTGCGCCATTGACTTTTGATCAGGTTTTTGTTGGTCAATCCTGCATCACTTTCCGCTGCCTCAAGATAGCAATGTACCAGCAATGCTCAAGACCACACCTCATGTTTAGACACTGGGCACTGGATAAGAAAATGACAACTGTGTCAGTCTGAAACTAGCAAAAACACTTGAGTTTGCTAGGGCCCAAAGTGTGGTCTGTGGCCAACACAGACCACGTTTAACATTTCTTTGCTGTAATGCATTTTATGCAGACTATTAATTTGGTTTAGAAACAGTTTTGCGTATGTATAAATGTGTGTTACCTACATTGGTCCACCACTATAAGAGTAAAGACAGCACTGTGATTACGGTTCTTCTCTTTTGGGTTCCTGGCGAAGCAGATGTACTCTCCTTCATCCTCGAAGGTGACATTCCATAGCAAGATGGAGATGTTACTGAGCTTTGAAGAGCCAACAAACTCTACACGCTCGTGGAACACGCTGACCCTGGGCTCCACGCCTTCAATGGGAATCACTGCTTCACATAGCTGCATCCACATAAACACATGTAAACAGAAGCATCTGCAAAGCAGTCCCTTACACGTTATGTGTACTTGCATTTTCAAATACTCAATCATTATAATGGAAACAAACTGGGTCGGCATAAAAACTCCTTATTAAATCTAACATTTGCTGTAACAATATCCCAGGTTCTCCATAATTACCCTGTGTGACCTCGAGAAAACAAAAAAAGGTTTCTCCTGATAAATTAACTTATCACAAGAACCATAGCTTTGTTATCTTGAGATATCAAAATTAATGATACATTTATTTGATAGTAAATGAAAATTAGAAAGAATTAATTAATTAATTAATTAATTAATACTGTAATTAATATTTCCGCTATCTAATCTTCTTTTTATGTTTTTGTGCATGTGATTATTCTACCTTAAGCATGGTCCCATTGTCGTTGTAGTGCCAGTTGAAGAACAGATTTTTGATGCCAATACATGATGAGTAAGTACATGGCAGTAAGACTGTAGAGCCATTCATTGCTTCAATAAATGACACCTTCCCTGTGGTGACCTCCAGCCCACCAACACACCACACACCTGCGCGCGCACGCACACACGCACACACACACACACACACACAAAGAGAGGAAACGGCAAATTTATGCATTTGTTATAGGTGATATTATTTGAGGTGCTAAAAGTATATGTAAAGATACAAGATAAGACAAATAAGAAATTCAATATTAATGTCTACTCTACGTCAACAACATACTGTATGTTCTGTTAGCAGAATGTCAGATTAATGCAAAACAAAACTCAGTAAAGGCAGGACATGCTCCTTCTGTAATTCCCAACACAGATGACTTGCAGAAAAATGACCATATCATGGATTAAGTCTTGCTGCGAGGGTTCTGGGGGGTTAGGCAGTGACAGTTTCAGAGGCTAAATTTTCATATTGTTGATTTGGTGCCACACACGTGGGGTCTATTTTTAAAAGGTCTGCTCAGGATCACATTACACATGGGATGGCGGGGTAATGTGAACATAACAGGACTTTTGCACCACTCTCACAACCTACTACAGATATTGAAAGTATTTTGATGAAAGATGGCAGTGTGTGTAACAATAACACAATAACAATAATACAGTAATTAATTATCAAATCATTCAGCTAGATCTAAAGTATTGTTGTAAATGTAAACTCATTGATTTAATTACCCTTGTGGTTAAAAGCAACGAAGCGTGCAATGAATTCCTCTCAATGTTTCTCACCCCAGTTCTCATTACCTTACCTCTTATTCTCCAGTACATAGGTTTGTCTAGTGCTTACATGCACACATATGTGTGCAGAAAGGTGTGTGCATGTATGTATCTTAGTATTACAATAGGGTGTAATGGATGACATTTTTAGCTCTACTATCCGATATATTTGCCCAGTTTGGAAATATCGATATCTGAATCACTGAACCTTCTGGGAGTAAATTAACTGTGTGTGTGTGTGTGTGTGTGTGTATATATATATATATATATATATATATATATAGTATACAATTATATATGTACACTGTCTTCGGCTGACACTCAATAACAGTCAAAGGGAGGAGCAGTAAGAGAGAGGGGAAAATAACAATTTTGATATGAATAAAAGTGAAAATGTACTGCATATTTAAACATGTTTTAAGGCATGTATTGTACACTCCCATCCATCCATCCATCCATCCATCCATCCATCTTCTCCCGCTTATCTGGAGTCGGGTCGTGGGGGCAGCAGCTCCAGCAAGGGACACTCCCATGTCATGGAAATTTTGTAAGTCATTTTGTAGGTACTGTACAGCATTGGCAATCACATATGTATTTTCCCCCTGTCATGGTGTTAGTAAACAATAGATAGGCTTATGTGGAGTTGCATATACATAAAAACACCACATTAATCTTATTTTGAACGTATACTGTATATTAGAGGAAGTTCTTCTTTCCCTCTTTTATCATATTCTGTAAAATCCTATTTCAATCCATCCTATCCAAATTCTGCTCTCTTGACTTGACCATTTGCTTGTTTCCTGTGTGCCTTTTAGCTCTCGTCTTAATGGGCCATCATGCTTCTTAATGCAGCATGAGTTCACCACCTTTGCCTTTCTCTCAAGACATTCTTAGACACACATAACCACATGGGCTGCTTAACATCAGCAGTTAGCAGATGCTTTCATCCAAAGTGGCAATAAGTGACAATTAGTACAATTAGGCAACACGGGGTATATTTGGGGTATGGCATCTTGCTGAAGGATGTGTACAGGTCGGCTATCTCCAGGGCTCAAACCCATGAACTCCCAGCTGGAAGACGAAAACCCAAACAACTACAGTGTCCCCTTGCATGTTACATGGATGTTCAGTTACACTTAAAAGAGACATGTCCTGATATTTACTGTACCGCTACATCAGTAGGCCAGTATAGTCCAAGAACTGCTGTTTGTAGGCAAAATGCTTACTGGACCCTATAAAAAAAGGTTAACCTGCAGAAAATTATGTTATGACGAATGAAAGAACAATTGATCTACAGTGTTAACAATTACATTCAAGACAACTAATACAGTATAATAGCTTTCTATCATTTCAGTTTGATCTCAAAACGACATCCATCCATCCATCCATCCATCTTCATCCGCTTATCCAGAGTTGGGTCGCGGGGGTAGCAGCTCCAGCAGGGGACCCCAAACCTCCCTTTCCCGAGCCACATTGGAAAGCGCTGACTGGGGGATACCGAGGTCTTCCCAGGCCAGTGTGGAGATATAATCTCTCCACCTAGTCCTGGGTCTTCCCTGAGGCCTCCTCCCAGCTGGACGTG
>JAODTR010002913.1:0-13220 GCA_025399935.1 Amblyopsis rosae
ACACAGGTCTCACCCTCCAGTACGCACACAACCTCAGAGACGCACACACACACACAGACACACACAGGTCTCACCCTCCAGTACGCACACAACCTCAGAGACGCACACACACACACAGACACACACAGGTCTCACGCTGACAGAAGCAAAAGTAGACTTGTTAACTTCTTTAATCGACGTTAATAGCTGCAGACTATGCCGTCACTGTCGAGGCGGACAGGGGGCAGTGTGGCAGAGCGAGCGAGGGCCCGTCGAATGCCTGAGCAAAAAGAAATGAAATAAATAAATAAATAAAAGAACAGAAATGTTATCCAAAAATATACACTGCCCAAGGAGAGACGAGGGACTCTGCCGTTTTGATGTACTTTATCTGTTTTTTTTTCTCTCCCCTCTTTAAAAAAAAAAAAAAGATTTATTTCAAGGTCTATTTCCTGGGTCCCTATGCAGCGGGACCTTGGTGCCAAAAAGCCACGGTGTTGCCCCGGGTTTAATATCAGCTGGGGGGGGGGGGGCAGTGGAACAGTGGGAGCCGGGGTGGGGTGGGGGCGCGCAGAGGGAGCTGGGTGGGAAGATAGAGAGAAGGGAAAAAGCGGCAGATGAAGGTATATACAGCAGATAGAGAGGACAGAGGGGGAGGTAAGAATGGAGACGGACCGAGGATGGGGTGGAGACGATCGCCATGGTAAAGTGCTTTAAACGCCGGGGAAGAAAGGGGAGGCCCGCGTGCATGCAGTGTGGCAAAGGAGGGGAAATTGAAAGATGAGAGGGCAGATTATTAGAGAGTAAAACTGACTGCGTCGGCGGGTGATCACGTCGAAGGGAAGCCTGGGTGAAGGGGAGGACAGAGGGGAAAGGGGGGGGGGGGGTCATATACGGATTGTGTTTATCAATACCTCATACAAATGGGTGTTTCTGGCCTTTACAGTTTAACTAGAACTTCAGTGTAGAAGCTGAGCTGCTGGCAGCCGGCGCCAGGTGAATAGTAATGCGCGCGGAGGGCTGATTAGAATTTCAGATAGGGACGGTCAGGTGGCTTTGCCGGGATACCTGGGCCTAACGCAGCCCGTCTGCGGGGCCCGGGCGAACAGGAAGTCTGAATGTGACCTTACCTGTGTGAAGTTAACTCCCTGCTCTGGGGCTAATGTGCTAGTTTGCATGTCTCTGTGCGTACGCATGGCCCCGGAACATGACAGGTGTATAAAAATACTGCATTGACTTTCCAGCAAAGTGACAGACGGTGTTAAAATTTTTTTTGAGATTTGTTCTCTATATGTGTCACATTATGACAGGGTTTTCCTATTTAACTAAGCCAAACAAATATATATTTATATAACAGATACATGCATTGGCGCACACACACGCCACACATGCACACACACCGTGTTGCCATGGGTGCAGTCTTTCCGAGATTGACAGCTGTCAAAATGGAGGGATCAGGAGAAGGTGGGATGAGTTGTGTCTGGGGTGTCAGGTTGGGAAGGAGGGAGAGTTGGAGACAGAAGAATGAGACAGAGACGGAATTAACGAATCAACAAGCTGAATAAACGTGTTACTGTGAGAACAGTAAATTTTTTCTGTGTGACTCC
Source organism: Amblyopsis rosae (assembly GCA_025399935.1). Classification (NCBI taxonomy): domain Eukaryota; kingdom Metazoa; phylum Chordata; class Actinopteri; order Percopsiformes; family Amblyopsidae; genus Amblyopsis; species Amblyopsis rosae. The sequence goes on from JAODTR010002913.1 coordinate 1,587, forward strand.
TGTTTTATGCTGTTCCTTGCTGTAGGAAATGCTTGTATTTAATATCCAGCCTGAGCAGTGTAGTATAGTACAATACATCTACGTCCAGAAGGAGTTCATCAAATATTACAATAAACTAACAAAGGAAAGGATGACAGAGAAATAACAGAGATGGGTGGAATAGTGAGAGGATGGATGAAAGGAACAGACGAGTGGAAACCAAAGGAACGTGCAAGCAAATGAAAGGAAGACGATTGAAAGACGAATAAACGAAAAGAGTGAATGACAAAATGAAAGAAAGGCATGAGGGGCAAAAAGAAAGAAATCCAACAGAGTTAGAGAAATAGAAAAGAAGTGACACCGAAATGAGCGAGGGAGAGAGAGAGAGAGAGAAGAGGGTGATCCCCCCCCTCCCCTCCCTCCCTGTCAGTCTTTATAAGCGTCTGTTCCTCCTCCCCTCTCTATCGGTGCCGTGGTAACCTTCAGCACACGACCCGGGTGGAGATGATGAATAGAGACGGAGAGCAGAGAAAGGACGGAGATTAGCAACCAGCAGACAGATGATGAAAAATGACAAACAGAGAGAGAAACAGAGAGGCTGGGGGGAGAGGGAGGGAGAGAGGGAGGTAAAAAGAGGGGTAAGAGAAGATAGGATGGCCAAAAAAATACAAAGTAGAAAGAGGGAAGGAAGGTGACATTGGGAGGTGGGGTGGGGTGGGGGTGGGGGCGCCAGCCGTTGGCTTTTAGCTGGAGGACGACCACGTGGTGACATCACAGGAAACACACTCTGGCTGCCCCTGCTGGGAGGTCTGGTGCACACACACACACACACACACACCCACAGACACATGCACGCACGCATGCATACACACACACACACCCGCACGCATACGCACACACACACACACGCGCGCACCCACAGACGCACGCACGCACCCACAGACACACACAGACACACGCACGCGCGCACACACACACACCCACAGATGCACACACACACACACGCACGCACGCACCCACACACACACACGCACGCACCCACAGACACACACACACATACACACGCATGCATACACACACACACGCACGCACCCACAGACACGCACGCACACACACGCACACAGACACACGCACGCACGCATACACACACACACACGCACCCACAGACACGCATACACACACACCCACAGACACACGCACGCATACACACACACACACAGACACACACACGCACCCACAGACACACATACACACACACACGCACACAAAAAATAAGCAGCTAGCTCATGCTGCATACTTATGCTTTCTAACCTGTGGGGACTGTCTTGCCTTCACCTCTAGCCTGGTGTGTGTGTGTGTGTGTGTGTGTTAGCCTGATAACCTTCATGGCACCTGGGATAAACACACACCCAGGGTGACAAGCCTGCCCACCTGCAAAAACAATGATAACTTTGTCTGGGGGGGCTTTTCTAGGCATTACTGCTGGGGACGAGGGCCGGCGCCAAACAGGGTGCATAGACTCCAAGCCAAATGCACTGCACACACAACGGCATTTAGGGTGTTTGAGTGAATGTCGCTCGCAAACAATGCAGAGGGACAGTCTGCTTTTTCAGTGCTCAGTACTGTAACTATGACAACTTGGGGGGGGGGGGGGGGGGGGGGGGCGGGGCCACGCATTCCAAATACGTCCGCCCACAACCTGCGCCGCCCCCCCCCCCCCCCCCCCAGAGAAAACCACAGTGCGTTTAGCCCACCTACTGTAAGCGAAAGGTCCGCAAATTGATTTTCACTTTCAAGGGTCTACATATACTGTCTTTGAAAGAATTGAGTGATCTGTTGGAGGTCGACAGTATTTTATAGCATAGCCTAGTAATTGTGCATTCTATTACAACGCCAGGTTTAGCACCTTTCAGTTTTATTATATTTAATGTAGCGCACGCACACACACACACACACACAATACCAGTGTTTACAGAGGTTGTTTCCACATTTTAGAGAGGCGGGCGTGTGGGCAAAAAAAATAAGCATAAGACAAACTGTTCTAAAACATCAATAGAATGGCATTTACTCAGTGACCGAAGAGTTCGCCACCCTCCAACTCACATCAGTGATAAAACGGTCTGCTCTCCAGCACTTTCAAGTGTTGCTGAGGCCAACACCGGCAAACAGCGAGTCCACTGTAAGCAGCACACCAAGGCTCTGAAACCATAGCGTGTACAACGCGTAGACGGGAATCAAAATGTGGAGACGGGAATGAGAGAAAATGTATACAGAGTTACTGGAATGATGAAAAGAGCGCTACAGTACCTGCTCTCCTCCGAGCCACCCTTCTCACCTCTGACACAAGTGAGTACACATAGACACAACCAGACAATACATATACATACAGCGCACACCTGCATGCATACAAAACACATCCATGCACACAAGGAAAGAAGAAAAAATCCATAACACACGCACACGCACAGTGCCCTTTACCTCTCCCTTGGAGCGAGACATAAACGAGTGGTGTGACAGACATAGAGAACCGCCGGGCCCCCTCCCCAGAGAGGGGGAACGCACTCATCCGCACTGATCTTAAAACAACAGCCTCCCACCCTCCCTCCAGATCCTTCCCTGCTCCGCTCTCCTCCGCTCCCCTGCGAGTCGCGACCCGAGCACTGCCAAAAGCCCCCACCCCACATACTGCTTTGTTTGTTTTCAATCATCGGCCCTCGATGCACTCATCAGACCCTTTGTTTGTTTTAATCCGTTTACTTGATTTCGGCATGTAATTTCTCTCTTTCTCTCTCCATCTCTCTCTCCCTCCCTCTCTGTCTCCCTCTCTCTCTCCCTCTCTCTCTCTCTCCCCACCAACACCAGTCAAAGTTCTCAGCCGCCCATCCACTGTTATCCCCTGAACTCGCCCTCCTCTGATCAGCCTTTCACGTCTCATAAATATCCGATGTGAATCTCTGACCCCCATCCCAGCTCTCAGATTTTACTTGATTTCTCTCTTCCTCGGTTTTGCTCCACCTTTCCCTCCCTCCCTCCCTCCATTTGGCCAACTCTGTCTCTCTCTTTCCACAGGTCACTCTTCTTAATCTGTCTATTCATTCTCTCTCTCCCTCTCTCTACTCATTTTGTGCTCCTCTGCTTCAGAATGACTTCTGGACAGGGTTGTCCAGTATCTGCCCTCGAGGTTTCATTGTTTTCTGGGCCCGCAGGCAATCTGCACAGGTCTCAGAGAGAGAGAGAGAGAGAGAGAGAGAGAGAGAATGTCACCGGCGAGATACCACCAACGCGTTCCCCGGCGTTTGACAAATGAGGCAACAAATTGACTTCGCCGAACGTTTTCGTGCGTCGGAGGCAAAAACAAAACAAATCTCGTTTAACTAAGCGCTGGATGAAATGGCGTGCCAGAGCCGTTACAAATGATTCCACTCGCTCCGACTCACCGCGTCCACCAACTCCCTCTTTTCCCTTTAACCCCCCCCCCCCACACACACACACACACACACATCTAACCCCCTCTACTCCTCTTCCCCTAGTTTGCGGCGGCTTTCTTTTTGCCCCAGACGTGCATTGACCTGAACGCCTCTGGACCCAGTAGGGATCCTTGTTCCTCTGCACCGGCCCAGTGCACATGACTGACGTACAGTAGCCCTGTGCAAGAAGAGGTGGTGGTGTGGCAGAGAGATAGAGACAGAGAGAGAGAGAGGGAAACAGAGCAGCTTCCACTTTAGAGAGAGCAGAAGAGAGAGAGAGAGAGAGAGAGAGAGCAGAAAAGAGAGAGAGAGAGAGGCCGAGCGTGATTCACGATCAATGTCGCATCTCCAATTACATTCCAATTAAAGGCGCGCCTCTAGTACACCGCATCCGCACAAGAGCCTCCGACAGGCTCAGTGTTGGCTATGCAATCCCCACAGCAACGAGCGGCTGTGTCACGTACTGTACACAGATGCGCACACAGGGAAGGACATGTTCACACACACACACACAGAGCCACACACACACACACACACACACTTTCCATGTGCGCCGTCTATAGCTACAAAAGTTAGTGCGAGCGTCAAGGAGACATGCAGTGCCTTCTCCCAAAAAACAAACGTGAGTTTATTACAGTCGGATTAAGGGGGGGTTCAAAGGGCTAATGCTTGCTATTACACTGATGCTGCTTTAACACTGCCTGGCGCTCCGCAGTCGATAACGTGTAGGGGAGATGGAGGAGGGGCAGCGGAGCAGAACGGCTGGGGTTGTGGGAAGGAGAGAGAGAGAGAGAGATGGAGAGAGAGAGGGAGAGTGTAAGAGAGAGAGAGAGAGATGGAGAGAGAGAGGGAGAGTGTAAGAGGGAGATAGAGAAAGAGAGAGAGAGAGAGAGAGAAGGAAAAAAAAAAGCTGTGTAAGACAGGGAAAGAGGGAATGATGCGTGCCGTGTGAATGGATTGAAGTGTAAAGCTCCGAATGGTTCCAATTAGGCCGCATTGATCAGCCGGGCGGCTTGGTTAGATTGGAGTTGTCACAATGCAGATTCGAGTCGGAATCGCTTATTTGGCCGCCGCAATCGATGCTAGTGGGTTCGCCTGGGTAGGAATGGTGCAGAGCCATATACCAACAGCTTACATAGCGGTGGCAAACACGTCCGTTACACCACAGTAGGTCAACGTGACGCAGGGCAAAGGAGCCGTGCAAGACATACAAATGACGCACCAGCTGATGTGTGCATTCAGGCAGGTCCACCATTGATTAATGAATTAAATCAAGTATGAGGACTGCAGAGCGCGGACATCATTTACGAGGCTGGAAAAGTGCGTAGCAAAAAACTAGCCGTCTGTAATGGGCGCCTAACAATATGACTGAATGCCTGATTAATATCAGATGTCTCCTTACAGCTGTAATGACGAGGCAAAGCGGATACAAGGAAACGTAGCAGGTTTCCAGCATGCAATCATTCACAACAGTGGCAGACGGGTTAGTCATCGCACACTGGGCTCTTATGCTCAGCAACCACCATGGCAACCCGGACAGGGCCCTTGTTTGGCACAAATTTCACTGCGCTATGTGCTGTATTGCATTTTTAATGCGTTTTAACAACACAAGTCATCCATTTCTCGTGCAGAGTGACGTTTGGCTGAGGTGCTCAGAATGCCCGGTTATTACCGATGAGAAAGGTCGACAGAGCTCGATTCAGGAGGAAATTGAAGCCAGTTCCAGCCGGTTGCCCACAGTTGAGGCCTATATTGATTTGCGAGGAAGTTAGGAGCCCTCTGACAACCCCAGTGTAAAACCAGTTCGATCAAACTGTCCCTCTCCTCCGTCTTTGCCCCTGGGCACCAGTATGTGCTGGCAAGAATGCTTTCAAGTTGCCAACTCCAGAGCTGATAGTCAGCTGGCCGAGTTCCAGCCCACACAAGACATTTGCTCTTAAATAAAATGAGCAACAATATTTTGTCAAATAGGCTTAACAGCAGGTGATTATGTGCTGTTAATATTGAATACTGCGATTCACTTGCTGGAAGTCAAATTAGAGGCAGCAGGGTTTATTGCTCATCATGCAGTAGTGTCTGGTATATATGTTTTTTTATTAGACAGAAACCATTACCTTAGTCAAAGTTAACTGTATTTAAATACTAATACTCTACAGTAGCCGTAAGGAATTGCTAACGATATGTATGTATTTTACACTGCAATTTTCTTTGACGTAGGCTTATACTGTACAGTATCTGTTTTAGACAGGAAAACATTAGCAGAAAATCTTCAGCAGTTGTAATTGGAGATCTTATGAGCAATTATTAGACCCTGAAGCATATTTAATAGAAGATAGAAATATGATATAGAGCTAACCTAGGATCATCAAACATAAATTCTCTGCATGGAGACCTCAGAATATATATATATATATATATATATATATATATAAATGTAGTATTGTACTGCAAATAGAAAGATATGTTAGACCTAGCTCGATATTTTGGAAATTAAAAATGGCCTACTTTATATGGTAATTGTGTCCTTTTATATGAATAATCAATCATATTCTGTCAGGTGTGTTAGTTAAAACAGTGTCTGTGCAACCTGAGAGAATTATTAATACGCTCCTAATTCTGAATCCCCTACTTAACTGCTTCCATTTCCTATGTCCGCAAGTACCTCTTAATTCTTCTATCCATTTTACATGCTCTCGCTTTTCCTCTCCTTAAATTCAATTAAAATCAATTGTATTGAGCACAATTCGGCTGGCTGGCATGACAAAAGAAAATTTGTGTTGCCAAAGCGTGAACACTAACAAATAAATTGAGCAATGAAACAATGCATGGAAACAATAAACGGTAATTATGAAGCTGAATTAAAACGGTAATCCTAAGAATGTGCAGTATCGTAATTAGAGTGTAAAAAGAGGTTAGTGGTTCGTTCACGCCCCCCCCTCCTGCCCTACCTGCTGTTATGAGGACCGTGACAGGTGGCAACAGCCTTCCTGCACACCTCAGTGTCTCTCTCAAGAGGGGTCTGGAATTATAGCGAAACTTGTGTTCCCATTTACGAGCAGTTTGTGCACAGCCAGTGTTCTCTGGCAAAAGGGCAAGTCATCTTCGCCGAGACACACAAATACACCCCCGGCGCTCACATGTACCGCCTACGCAACCACACGCACCGAACAATAGATCAGGCGTTCGCAAGATGGTGGCCCTCGTGACTTTCCGTCCACGCGGTTTAGCCCACAATGCAATTAACACCCCACGCACCGTTCAATTATTACCTGTTGTGCGGAGAGGGCCCATGTGCTTGTGCTTCCATCGTTTGCTCAAAATCAGTCTGTTTAAAGGAATACTTTGCCCAAAAAGTCAAATACTCACCTGGCACAGCTTGGAATGCTGGAAGACAGCCTTCATGACATTTCTAGTGAGCTGTCAGCAGATTAGCTTCAAACATCTATGTAATTTAGATGATGTTTAATGTTATAGCTGACCTTAGTGGTCAGAGACACATGCTGCATGAGTAACCTCTGAGTTAATGGTTTGATGCTGTTCTCTATTGGTCTGAAGCTTACCCATTGTCTCAATTTCATCAGACACCAATAAATCTGGGAGAGCTACCTTCTCTGTCCGACAATTCAAGGTGTCTCGGGTGAATAACTGAGTCATTATCACTTTTGAGTGAGGTATACCTTCATCATGTAAAGTGCTTGAGGATAATGCCGAACGCAGCAAAACCAGGCACTGCAGGCACGGGATTTGAGTTGGTATCAGCAGACAAATCTGTGTCAATATTAGTGGCATTGTGGCGGCGGCATGTCGCTATGTAGAACAGTATCCTTATGGAGATTTTGGAGAGAAAACAGTAACAGACACCAAAACCACATCCCAAACAAAACAGTGTTTCGAGATGTTGTTACTGTGTAAGCTAGACAGAGCCGGCGGTATTTTATTAAAAGACTTCAGCTTCAGTCTATTGATTCTTTTTGCTCATGCGGCACCACTCCGTCTCTTCACCTACTGTAAATTGTGCTTGTAGATTAAGTGGAGGCTCTTATTTATGATGATACTCAAATCCCCCCCTCCCCAAAAAAGAAAGCAAACAAAAAAAAAAACACGCCCCTCGTGCTTTGGACTTCTCCCTTCACAAATGTTTGCATCCTATTCTATTCCCTTAAGACTCTGCTACACTTTCAGTTTACGATTCCTTTGATCGTTCTCCAGGCATTCGATGAGGCCGTATTACACAGTGGGTGTGCCGTTCTTCCCGTGCCGCTGTTATGACTAATCGTGATATTTTGGCTGTGTCATATCCCTCCTCGTTCCCTTGTGTTCTTACTGTGACACTAAGGTAGATATTGCTTTCATCAACCACAGACACAAGTGCTTATCAGGTGTCTATTCAGGTCAATACGCAGCTGCAGTTAAGAGTCATATGATACTGTGAGATTTAGTATCACACTAAGTATTTTAAAACTTCCAGTTTTGGGCAGTGCATTTCCCTCAGCATATTCATGCAAAGTACCTGAGCAGAAAAATAAGTGCCTTATCAGTGCCAAGATACTTAGCTTGAAAGATGTACAGTATAACTGTATGTTATGTACTGTATCTAACAGTGCATGTTCAACTGACAGTGTGTTCGGAGACATATTGTATGTATTCAATGGTTTTTAAATAATCAGCTGAAACTGAAACACCCAATTTCCTAATATATTTAAAAACTCTGAAACCACTGAAACCACCTGTGCGACTCAGCTTCATCGTTGTCCTCACAGCAGTGATAAACACTCTTTGCCTTTTCAATACGCAACTCAATGGACAGTTCTGGAACCTGGATAAATACCAGAGACATGAAAACCTAGATTGTTATCAGTGCTGTGGGTCTCACATCAGCGGCACCATTGTCCTCACAGCAGTGATGGTCTACTGTACGTGTTCAATTACTCGATTCGAGTACTATCCTCCATTGAGTTTTACCTTTCTCTACTGCTGTCAATGCAGACATAGGAGATTTTTAGCCTATACTGTTTATTTCCAAATGCCCAAATGAGAGTAAATAAGCAAACAAATCTAGCCCTATCCAGCTATTATTGAACCCAAAGGACGTTGAAAAAATTTTGTTTATATTCCTTGCAACACTGCAACCAAATTAGCAATTCCCCTCCTCCACCCGAAAGTCAGTGTGGATTTACAGAAGCTATAGTAACACTTAAAAGTCCATCGATTGATAGGAACTAGTTGCACTGCCATTGTGTTTAAATGTGAAAAGGCACACAATTGAACAAATTGGGGGTCTGCTTCTGTTGTTGCCGGAAGGGATAGCCCCTTGTGGCAACAACACAATAGCACACTAACTCTTCAATCTTTAAATGGTAATTTCACTCCCACAAATCTTGCATTATTTATGTATCTGATATTCAAAACCCTTGTGAAGTAAAGTATTTTTACATATTTGCTGTAAACCGTTCCTTGCCTTGCTGGTTACATACAACATATTTTTCCATAAGCAAGTCTGACTACACCTCTTGCCAATGAATCATAAACAGGGGGTTTCGGGTGAACTCGTGTGGATTCTGAAAAAGAAAAACAGCAGTTAAACAATTAATTTAATTTCTCTTTTTTCAGCTAAATATTCCGCTAAAAGACGTTTCGACTGAACTGAGTCAGTGAAGAAGAAAAAAGTAGACGTGAAGAAGAAACAATTACTACTTTCCAACCACAATGGGCACCAAAACAACCTGATAATATCACGCACAAATGCGACCACGTGATATGTAACCACCACATACTCTCAAGAATGGTCGCATTTTGGACGCAGTCTGGAATACATGCGTTCTAGAGGAGAACACTCCTGTTGAATGCAACTCTACTGTGCCAGTAGAGGGTGACCCAGCAGGATATATATTTCTGTAGTGTGTGTGTGTGTGTGTGTGTGTGTGTGTGTGTGTGTGTGTGTGTGTGTGTGTGTGTGTGTGTGTGTGGGCCCAATTGCGCAGTGGCCCGGAGGCTGAATATATTCTGAACGGCAGCAAAGACATTGTGGAAAACGATGCCAGCTGTCCACCATCGAGACACGGAGACATCTGTCCCTGTTCTCCATAGCGCACGGCGCCTGCATGCCCAGTCACAGATTGGCTTGTAGGCTGTCAACGGGTGGCAGAGTGCGTGAGGCCATGAGCATGTACTGTCGCTCCCACCCCCCCACCCCCCCACCACCAACCCCCCCCCCCTCCCATTACACCTTCAACTTCCTGAGGCACAGAATATTTCTGAAGGTGGTTTTGAAAGGTGGCAGAGAAATGCAATTACCGGTAAATAGAGACTCCCTGCTACTGCAAATTTGCCCAGGGTCCCGAAATTATGCCTCACAAGCTAGCTTGAGGTGTGTGTGCACGCGTGTGTGCGTGCGTTTGCATGTGCCTGTGTGGGTCTCTCACGGTGTGAATCATAATGGCGGTGCCATTAAAGCTTATCAGCCTCCAGTGGCGCTGCCAAGCTGAGGCCTGCGCTGTCCTCTGAGCGCCTCAGAGCTCCTCTGAGAGGTTGTGTGTGTGTGTGTGTGTGTGTGTGTGTGGAAAACGCTGCCAAATCACCAGGGCCCACCGAGCCCCCCTCACTGGCCACCCTGTGCCGATGGAAGAACAGCTTCTATTAGCCTGGCCGTGGTGGCCAGGATGTTGGAGCTCTTAAAGACAAGCTGGGAAGCGCCCTAATTCAATTCCACCTATTCACGGTGGCTGGGTTGGGGGTGTTGTTGTAATGGACCTGGCATGCTGCTCAGCACGCTCTGTGGCCACCTTACTTAACCTTTCATCCTATTTTAAACACCTCTTCTCCCCCTAGCCGCCCATACGGTGCCTCTACCGACGCAGCTGCTGTTCAGCTCGCCCGTGTAACACAGATGAGAACCTATCTCTGGGCCTGCTTTGTTCACTATGGAGTACATTGTGCTTGCCGACAGGTCATTTCGTAACGGATGGAACAACAGTCAAGTCGTGACATTGACGCCGTAAAGGTAAATGAACAACGCCCAGGAAGTGTGCGATGTTCTTTACAATTTACAGTAACTGAGGTTTTATTTCTGACCAACAGCAACGGAGATGGTCAATTAGCTCTTCTTCGTTAGCGATTTTCATATTTCATGTTTATTCCAATTTGTTTTGTTTGGGATCTGCTGCATAGGCAGACAAAGCCTCAAGAGACAATTCCACAATATACTTTCATTTAGTTTAATTTGAAGGAAAAACACGGTGGCAGGGTATATCCTAGAGGTTACGTTGGTCAAAAGGTTGTAGGTTCAATCCCAAAGCATCCTTGTGAAAGACGCCTACCCCACTTGGAAGTGTACTCACTGAAGTCACTTTGCATAAAAGCTTCTGCTACATGACCCAATAACAATATATAGACAGTAATTTCTTATATTTGGTGCTGACTCTTTGAGTTAAAGCTAAACAATATGACATGTTTCTCTTTGTCTCCCAGAATTGCAATGAATTCATTTAACCAAGCACAATGAAGTTGAATATAAACAACTTGCATAGTAATGTTATAACATACTTGTACAAAGGCACCAGAATGAAGAGAACAGCTCCAGCACAGTACGTGATGTTCTGTAGCCTAATTCACCATAATAATTAAAATCCGTCCCACCCCAGCTGAAATGCACTTTTGTTTTCCAAACACACGGTTTATCAGGAGGATTTGTAGTACCCCACAGGCCAGACATATGAGTGATATCAGCGATTACCCCCGTTAGTGCTGGCGCTGACGCCACGCGCCGTGATTCTCTGTTGGCGATGAAATTTGTTATTAGAGAAAATGGCCTGGAGGAGCCCGCCACACTGACAGCAGAATCATCCCTTCGTATTGTAAAAGCAGCCTAATGTGATTTCCAATCGGCTCCTATTATCATCGCCTTTGTCACGCCGCTGCCATCACTCCGCCCTAGAACAGCGCGCCAAGGCAGAATTCGCCCTAACCGTGTGACACGCCACAGCTTTTCTCTCAATCTCAGATTTGGTGAAGACAGAAAAGGTAGGAGAGGCTGTAATTTAGCTGGGAACATTTATCGATCCGCTGGTTTCTCTGATTAATTCTTCTTTTCTCTCGCACAGACTCTCTCATTCATTTATTCGCTGTGCTCGGTGGCTGGGGCGACATTCTCCGTCTTCGTTGAGTGGGGGCTCGTGTTGTAGCGGGGGGG
>JAODTR010002914.1:0-13219 GCA_025399935.1 Amblyopsis rosae
AGTGTGAAGCACTTTGTGTTACATGAATTTGTATGAAAAGTGCTATATAAATAAAGATTGATTGATTGATTGATTTACTTGAGTGTGTGCGTGTGCGTGTGCATGTGCGGGGAGTTCTTCTAGTTTAATCTCACCATTATAAATGTATGTCAAAGGTCAACGTCTGGGCGGTCCTCTATGGCCGTTAGAGTGGTCATCTCACGTGAACTTCCAAAGAGAATGTGAAACTGGTAGGGTTTAGTCCAGGAAAATGAAAAACGTACTTGAGGAGTAACCAATCATTTGTTCTACCATGCTTAATATTCCCATGGCAACCAGAACCTCTGGTGTTGAAGGAACTACAGGGTCTATGTCTTGCAGGCACCCCGTCAATCAAACATGTTGGTGATAGCTGCTGCTCCTGCAATGATGGCGAGTGAAGGGTAAGCACTAATGGGGGAGTACAGTAGTGTGCACTATTGCAGACAACAGAGCAGGGTTAGTCATTCTTGAGAAAGCTTGCTAACTTCAAGCTCAAATCAAAACAAACTCCCTCTGCAGCACCGCCCCGCACATTGAAACTCATTGTGAAGCCAAGTGGCATTTGCAACTTGCCACTATATACGGAGCCAGGGCTGTGTAGAAGTATCTGATCATTTTTTTTAGCACACAGAAAATGGTAAACTAGTAAAATGTGAGGATATACATGTATTTGGTGAATTAGCTTCAAATAGCTGACTATACCTTTTTAATTAGAGGCTCACAGGAAACACATGTCGACATGCAACTTCAACGTGTAGGCCTATTACTGTTATAAATATGTCAAACGGTGTCCATATCTAAGTCTGATCACTCTTAACAGGGCTCCAGTTCCTGTTGCAACATCCCCTGTTAACAAATGTGTTGCAGCTTCTGAAATTTATTGTCGTATAGTGGGTCACGACATAACTACTTTCTTCATGCATAATGAGCTTTGAGAAAATAGCTCTACATAAACACAATTTAAAAATATAAAAGTATGTGCATTTAATTACAGATGAAACTAGATAAAATCTTTTGTTATAGTTTGAAATTATCTTCTGGCCCCGCAAAACCTCTCACAGTGATCGTAAAGCCTCCACAGAGTAATATAAGTCTGCATTTAACCAGACATGCCCACTGAACACTGGCATATGTCAGTAAAGCCTGGTCCCTTCCCAGTATTAGCCTCGCGAGAACATCCTGATCTCACAAGCTTCAGTTTAATTTCGCCGTGAGAATCAGTCTTGAAAGCCTCGGAATCATTTTGAATGTGTCCAAGTAGCAACTTTCCAATCAGCGTTGTGTTTATAGCTATATGTGTGTGGCCAACCATGGTGCCAACAGCAAAAATGACCACATGGTTCATCCAATCAACTGCCAAGTATTTTTTTGAAAGTACAGCCATTCACAAAGAGTTTCAATGTACGGCTCCCCAGAGGGACTTGTCAGGTTATCCCTGTATTGCCTGATAACAGAAACAGAAACGCTTAGTCATTCCACTGCTTTCCAGAAGCCCCTGTGAAAACAGCCAGCATTCATTTATTTTTTGGATCGCCACAGTTCTCTATTCTGCCAAAACAACACCCAAAGGCTACAGACTGTGTGGTAATATTGCACTTTATATTGGTTTCAGGTAAACTGAGTGACCACAGTAGATGGTTTTACCTTGAAACGGGGTTGATTCTTGCATCCTTGCTGTGTGCAGATTGTATGTTTTTATAATGTTTGAGTTCCTCCTAAAATCCAAAGATATTAGTTTGATTGTGTGTGCTCTGCTTTCCTGCCTACCATATGGTCTCCAGTCCCTTACAAAAGTTGGTCCATGTTGTTATTAAAAGCAATTCAGCAGTACTTTTACAGCAGAGATGTTACATTTTCACTGAATTACGTGGACAAAGTGAGGCTATGGTCAAAAGGAATTACAGTAATAGCAGTACCCTTATTATGTTTAGGGCGATAGTGGCGCAGTGGGTAGAGCTGGGCAACAGGTGATCCAAAAGTTGGTGGTTTGATCCCGGCTAACTCCTCACCAAGCGTCGAGGTGTCCTTGAGCAAGACATCTAACCCTAACTGCTCCCGGTGGTTGGTTGCACCTTGCATGGCAGCAATCGCCATCAGTGTGTGACTGGGTGAATGTGAGGCAATACTGTACAGTGCTTTGAGTAGCCGAAAGGTTAGAAAAGCGCTATATAAATGCAGTCCATTTACCATAACACAAAGTTGTCACTATACAACTGGAAAACGTTATGATCAGCCAGGCCCCATATGCTGGCTCTGAACTCCACATACATTTCTCAAGAAATGTCAATGACATCATTGACTTACTAGAAGTGTTATAATGATGGAGCTTGAGGGGAAGAAACATAGAAGAATAACTGTCCGACTCCTTATTTGGGTTGACGCACTTCAGCCCAACAACCAAACACAATTCTGTAGTTTCTTGGCTTGAGACGGGTGATATTGATTCGCTTGGTCAGTTCAAGTTCAACATATGAAAGATTGAATGTGTCTGAATTAGAATTGATTTGCACCCCACCCCAGACAAACTAATGTAAAGATAATATGTGACACGTTGAAAATGAGCAGACATTTCTAATAAAAAAGATAATTTATTTAGCTAAATGTGTATTTCCTGTATTTGTTGACATGCATCCATATTTACAGGTGGTTAAAATCTGAGGCCCTTATTAAGAGGCAAAACACGATGGAGAATGGTTCCTCTGTACACAGCCAAATGCACTATACTTGGGGTGAGAGAGGCACAAGTGGCCTATTGTCACAACAGAATCTGTCAGGGTATTTACTCTCAAACTGAGGGTCTTGCCTTGGGGACATAAGAGATCCCCTCACGCACCCACGCACACACACTCACACACACACACACACACACACACAGACACACACACACACACACGCACATACACACACAAACTCATCACAGATCACATTGCCCACTTCTACCCATAATCCTCTGTTACGAGTCACTTCCCGTTCTAGTAAAAAATACTCTGATAGAAAGCAACGGGTCATGTTTGTGGTGCGTGGCATTTTCATTGCATGAGTGCAACATATTTAACCACTGTGGTAGGCTTAATGAAGGAAACCCAGCCGTCGGTGCCAAAAGGCTTTTTTGTGAGTATCTGTATGTGTGCAATTAAGTGACTGTGGCCTTCAGCATACAGGGCATATGTGCTTATTTTGTTAGAAACCGGAATCTGTTTAGAGGATGTTTGTGGGGGAGGGCTCCTGTCAAGTGTAATAGGTGCTCTTAAAGTGTCCTTGGTTCTTTGTTGTTCTCGTGATATACTTGCACTTGCAATTTGATTACAATTTCAATTATTTATGTGTAGCTATGAAGCATATAATATTGTGCATCTGTCTCTCTCTCTCTCTCTCTCTCTCTCTCTCTCTCTCTCTAGCTCTCTCTCTCTCTCTCTCTCTCTCTCTCTCTCTCTCTCTCTCTCACACACACTTTCTCTCTCTCTCTCTATCTCTCTCTCTCTCTCTCTCTCTAGCTCTCTCTCTCTCTCTCTCTCTCTCTCTCTCTCTCTCGCGCTCTCTCAGAACCCCCCCCCCCATCTTAAGGGAATACTGTATGTAATTAGCCAGAGAGGTCTTGGTTCATACATTAGCTTATGATGAAGAAAGCAAGAACAGGATTAAGTCCAAACATTGAACATGCACACGGGCACACAGACACAACAAATATCTCTGAGAAAGAACACAACACAGCTAAATCTAATACACATGAAACGTTTAGCTCTGTTCCTAGTGACGCAGCATTTAGTGCTGCTGAGCTGAGCTTCACCACTGCTCCCAAAGCAAGGCTGCAGAAGAGCATAACTTGGCAGAAATATGAGAATGGGATTGAGAGACATAAAATTGTCGAGAGAGAGAGAGAGAGAGAGAGAGAGAGAGAGAGAGAGAGAGAGAGAGAGAGAGAGAGAGAGAGAGAGAGAGAGAGAAATTTATGGAAAACATATACCAGGATTAAATATCAAGTGTTTTCTGAGTATATCAAAATAGAATCATGAAGCAGGAATGCAGAACTGAGAAGGTCGTAAGGGACACGACTGTAACAGATTATTTATTTAGTTTATTTGCTGCTGCCTAAAGGGGTGGTGTCTACTGTATGGTCGAGTAATGACTTGGTCGCGCATTGACGTCTCGTCCTGTCTGACAAGGGGATGAGGCTTCATAAATCATCGATATGACCTTGAGCGCAACTTCCCGAGAATGTCAGTCCACCCTTGTAAACAACACACTGTAAATGTTTGTTTTAAGTGGCTCACAATCTCCCAGTAGTGTATCTAAACCTCTTCACAGGTGCAAAAACCAATAAAGATACAGCAGAGAAGTCCATATTCCGCATTCTACAAAGCATTTAGCTATTCATTTGTAATTTTTACATTAAAAAGTATCCGTGTTTATTTAGACTAAATGTAATTATTCCAGATCTAGTCTTGCAAGTTGAGTATAATGTACTATAAATACAATATTTGTATACATCTGGGCCCTTATGACACTGCTGCCTACAGTTTAATAGCATCAATCTTGGTGGTAAAGACACAGATGTGGAGCTTGTGGTTAGGAGGAGGAGGGTTGCATTGGAAAAGCTCATAAACATTTGTTTACATCCTCCAGTTTTCCCACCAAGTAATGCTGAATTTATGTGTTGATGGTGTTTAGGTTATCATCTGTTTCTCACTCTTAAGCCAGCCAGTCGCTCTCTCTCTCTCTCTCTGCTGTTTTCACTCTATTTCTCTCTCGGTTGTGAGACAGACAGCGGTAATCGATAGTGTGTCCCCCAGGAGGGTTGACAATATAGGCACGTTCCTCACACAGACGTCATGTCGTGTGTGTGTGTGTGGGTGTGTGTGTGTGTGTGTGTGCACATCCTTCAGTAAGTTGATATCATTCTTGTGCTCTTGCTTCAGCCCCTCCTGCCCTGCTACCATTCGCCTTAGACGTCGGTGCGTCGCTGGCAGATTTTCCTATACATTTTAATTACCACACATCGCTCACACGTGTCTAGCATGTGCCATGTGCATGAGCTCCAGCGAACGCACACAAACACAGGCACACACACGCGCGGCGCACGCGCACACACACGCAAAGTGTTTCATCCCGCTAATGGGCCAGTCCGTCTCTTCTGCTTTAGCTGGGCTCGTATTTCAAACTGAGAGAAGAGGGCGGCATAGCCAACAGGCCCATTGCAGAGAGAGAGCGGGGGTGGGGGTGTGGGGGTGGGGGGGGTAGCGATGAGACAGAGATGGGGAAGAGAGAGAGAGAGAGAGAGAGAGAGAGGCGGGGACACTGCGGCACCACCGGTGGAGTGACGTTATGCTATAAAACAATGAGATAAACACAGATGCCTGCGTCTCAAGGGGGCCCACCAAAGTACACCCATAGCAGACTCACACTCACATGGCAATCAAATAAGACACAAAGCCAGCCACACAAATGCACAACACTTATTATGTTATGTCTTTATCCAGGCAGAGAGTGCATTGTTGTTGTTGTTGTTGACGGTGAATATCTCTATCATTTGTCTTGCATTGCTGTTGGTCGTCCCGCCAAGGTCTGACTGCAAATGAACGTATGTTCTTGCTATACAGATGCTAATATCCATCTGCGTATCTTCATGTAATAGAGGGGTTAAAAAGAGAGAGTGAGAGAGAGAGAGAGAGAGAGAGAGAGAGAGAGAGAGAGAGAGAGAGAGAGAGAGAGAAATTTATTAAAAACATATACCAGGATTAAATATCAAGTGTTTTCTGACTATATCAAAATAGAATCATGAAGCAAGAATGCAGAACTGAGAGAGAGAATGAGAGATATAGAGCAAGAGAGAGAGAGAATGAAAGATAGAGCGAGAGAGAGAGAGGGAGAGAGAGAGAGAGAGAGAGAGAGAGAGAGAGAGAGAGAGAAAGCGAGACAGAGAGAGTGTTAGTGCAAAAGAGAGCGCAAGGCAGAGCTTAAGTGAGATGAAAAGAGGGATGAGGTGGGGGGGGAGAGAGAGGGGATTGGACAGGGTATCCCGTAACCGGGGGTGACATGATGCTATGCTCCTGAGTCAGCAGTAGTGGGTCTGTGTGACTCAGTGCAGCACGCGTAGCCGACTGATGCTGTGGTCTGACTGCCGAAAGGGAGCTCAGAGGAGAGTCCCAGGCAACACGGGCAAGGTGAGGCTAATTTCACAGGGGCTTTTCCCCCCCTGGATGTTACTGTTTAGGAGGAGGCAGTATCTGGTATTGTTTATCTTTTGGCGCTGACTGCACTACTCTTTCCTAGATTGTTAGTTAATGTGTTTGTGTTGGTGTGTGTGTGTGTGTGTGTGTGTGTGTGTGTGTGTGTGTGTGGGTGGATGCGTGTTTGTGTGCGCGTGTGTGTGTGCACGCACGTATGCGCGTACGTGTATGCGTGTCACAGTGATTTCTTCTCCCTACGAGTGTTCGTGGATGACAGATCGTCATGACAGAATAGTGTGTCACTAACTACAGGCATTCTTTTGACTTTTAAGGAATATTATGATTCCCTGCCAAAACACAAGAGCAATGATTCCAACACAGATTTCATTCTAAAAGAAAGTTGGCTCCCTGATTGGTGGAAGATGTTATTCCTTGTTTGTCACAGCTTCCTGTCTCATGAATGGCGAGGGGCTGTGGACCAATGAGAGGGCCCCAGTGAGGATGCAACAGTGATCCAGGAAAAAATAGGCCATTGTTCACGAGACGTTGGAGAAGTGTGACCTGCCTCTTCGCCTGCGCTGCCCGCCTGGCCTAACATCCTACCAGAGGACACACTACACCAGGTAGGTCCATTCTGTGGAACAGGGAATGGATGGCGCTAGTTATTCAGCTATCTTAACTTAACCTCTTTGAGAAACAGTTTGATGTTGTGTATTGTGGCACATTTGAAGTTATATTACAAAATAAGCATGACTACAACATGTGTATTTTAAGATGGTTTCATTATCAGTCTTGTTGTTGTTGATGCGATATCACACACACACGCGCGCGCACACACACACACACACACAGCTGCTGATGTCCTTCAGAGCACCCTATAGGCCCCACTGCTATAGATACATTCATTGATTTATGTGGTGAGTCAGAGAGCGTTCATCATATGTGTGTGTGTGTGTGTGTGTGTGTGTGTGCGTGTGCATGTGTGTGTGTGTGTTTGATACAACAACAACAACAACAACAACAACAAGACTGATAATGAAGCCAACGTGTCCAAACATACATCAGATGAACACGGTTCAGGCAACGTGTATAATTTCTTCACTATCCCTCTTTCCGCCTCACTTGCTCTGAGCTTTTGTTTTAATTTAAGAGTTGCACACCTTGTTACAAAACGTGTAACTGCTGATTTGAAGGATATTAAGGTGATTTGTTATTTCAATGCCTCTAGTTCAACACCTAAATCTATCAGGGTAGTGAGAAGACAATATAGCCTCACATAATCAAATATTTATGTTGCTGCTGTTTTACCCCATGGCCAATAGATGGCAGTATTGTCTCGGTTTAGAACCTGAGCTGTTGACAATGCCGGTAACCCAATTGCTCTTATATTACATCTCGCTTATTTAGTATTCTGCAAAACATCTCTAGACCCGACTATTCAAACCAGTCAATAATTAATGGAATTACTTACTAATGACTTATAGTGACAGTTTACTTTTATCTTCAAACAGATACTGTATCAAGACTAACGTCATGACAATGAAGTCTGTAAAAGCTAACAGAGTAATTTAATTCGGTATATGCCTATTTACTTTGTCGGTTGAACAGCTAAAAAGGCAAACATGATGTGTTGTATAACATTTGGAGGACATGTTACAGACATGTATAATGTGTGATCTCTATCACAACATGTTATTTAAAGATGCTCAAAGTGCATTTGAGCATCTTTGGGATATCATTCAGCACAAACAGCCTTTGCCCTTCTATTATATCACTCAATTTAATATATCAGGAACATATACAGAGAAATCATATTATTAATTGAGAGTGTGCTCACTGCACAGATTACACAATTATTGAAAAAGACAGTTTTCCCATATTAGCATGAATTAAAATACAGTAAAATGTGATGCATTGAAATAGATAAAGATAAACAGTGTTGTCTAGGAAGTAACATCCTAGACACTTCCTCCACACACACACACACACACACACACACACACACACACACACACACACCAGGCATCTGACCCTCTCTGTAACCTCTCCTGTGGCATAAGCAGCACATGCACGACCTAATGCACGACCTAGCGCACCTCAAGGGAATAGATAATGTCCATACTGATAGACACAGTGCATGACCACACCTGTGTTCCCAGGAATCCTATAGCAGCAACTCTATCAGACAGAGAGGAATTGTGATGCTTGTTATTAGTGCTGTCTGCCTCTCGTTCTCCCAGGAGAGAGGGGGTGGGGCGGGAAGGGGGAGATAAATGAGATATATGGGGAGGGGTAATAAGGTAAAGGAAGACAGAACGAAGGCTAGCATAAAACATGATGGATAAGCCCATCTGCTATTGTTAACTATATAGCCTTCTTACATCTATATACATTATTTTATGTTCATCACCAAACACAATGATGCAAGTTGTTTTGCAGTTGTATTGTTAGGTGGGTATGTATCTTTAGATAGGCTCCTCTTGCCGAAATGGGCGTCAATAGGCGTTATTACTTGATAGATAGGCACATTTCTTCTTTGTTTTTCCCTGAAATAAATGTTTTATTTTACAGTGTTACACAACGATCGAATGTACAACCTCTACTGTGCAGTATGTGGTAATGAATTAATCAGCATTTGATCTGGCCACGCTCCATTGGGAAGTGTTTGCAGTTGTTTCCTCCTACTTTGCACTGGTTCATTTTTAAACTATTGGACAGTGCTGGACCAATCGGCGTTGCTGCAATTGTTTTGATCGCCTCATCTAGCTCTACCACCATTTTGAAACACTCAACTTCATGACGTCAACGTCATCCCACGCTGACTGGGCCGCAAGCAGGGAGGCTGTGCGATTGTTAACATGTTCAGCATGTTCAGGAGGGTGTCGGGCAGAACCAGGCTAGGATTAGGCATTCATGTATGCCTAAATTCAACCATAAACTCAAACCTCAAACTTTGACAGAAAATCATTATATTGTATTTATTTGCATTGCATTATATTTAATTGTTTTGAATGTTAATACATTGTATTATTGTATTAGTTATGTCAGTACAATGTATGCATTTATACAGCACAATGCACTTCTGTATTTCTGAGATACTGTATTGTGAATGGATCTCAGAACCACAGGTATATAGTAGGGTGTATACTACTGTATGCATCCAACAGCTGTGTTATGTTTATGTGGAGACATGTTGTGTGATATGTCCCTCTGTGATTCCTGTCCTTTCTCCTTAGCTTGTTCTCTTCCTTCCATAGCTGCCTACACTATTCCTTCAGTATGGCATTTTGAGGCATAAGATTATATGATATTACATTAATAAGGGTCTCACACAACCTATGGTCTTTAGTTGGAAACAGAGAGGCTTCAAGACCACTGAACTCATTTTGTGTTCAAGTGATCAAGTGTCATCAAGTGTTTGGGAGTGCTGTGTACATCTGATACAGTACACTCTACATTTAGCATTAATTCATACAACGTAGAGAGGGCAAATACCTAAGTAAATATACAAAGGTGGGTTTAATGCTGTAGGGTTGTACTTGTGTGCACTGTGCATGTTGTTTCTTTGCTTTAAGACATCATACAGTATGTCTCTTCAGGGTTAAGATGTTCTTGAATGGTTAGCATGGTACTGGCTTTCAGCATTTGCTGAAGGTAAATTTGTGTTACACCTAACAATGTTGATCGAATGGGGGCCTGGTTGGACCCCTGACACGCATTCACATGCTCTATGCTTGTTAGTTTTCGTTTAGGGACAGCATGTTTTTGGTAGCCTGGTGTAGTCGTGCATGAAGGGCTTTGTGAGGAGGAGGACATTGTGTTTCTAAATAAGTAACCAGTTAACCTAACTGTTAGTTGGTATGGCTGCTATGCCTTACATCGTATGTGTATAGTGAGTTTTTATCACACCTGTGTCATGTTTCTGACTCACTGCTGACTCAGCGTAGGAGTCATACATGCACAGCATCATAATCTGTGTGCCATAGTGAGTCAGAAATGTGTGTTTGTCTGTAGGTCAGCGATGAGTGGGGGTATCAACGTGAAGTCAGCCCCCCGGGCTCCGCCTTCAACTGGAATCCCGCTCCCACGCAGCCTGTTGCCTTCGTCCCCCAAAGCCGACCTCCGCCGCCAGGCTAGTAGTCTCCCCCGACGCACCCTGAAACACACGCCCACATACTCTCCCTCGCAAACGCCCACGCAACCCTGCACATCCATTCCCGCGCACTCTTCCTCTTGCTCCAGCATCCCCGAGGCCTCTTCCAGGGAGCTGCTTAGGGATGGCACCCTGAGGAATCAACTCCTACATCGGGTAGGAGCTCTACCCATTCCCCAGGCTTCACGATCGGCCTTAAGCAGCCCGCTGACCCAGCGCAGAGATGCGCCGGCCAGCAGAGACGCGCCAAAACCATACAAACTAACCCAAACTGTCACGCTCGTTTCCGCACATATTCCCTCGCCGGCACATATCCCTACACACACTACCCAGAATTCCAACAGCAATAGAAACGTCTACACCAATAGGAACCAAGCATGGGAAGCTAGGGACATACGTTCTCCGCTCCACTTCCGACAGAAGGATAACTCCAATATCGCAGCCCAGGAGGAGGACGACGACGACATCCATGGAGACAAACAGGATGATGAGGAGAAGGAAGATGCGGATGAGGAGGAGGAGGAGGAGGAGGAGAGCATTCTCGAAACGTCGTTTGTGGAGATGCCAGTGAAGGCCTCCATGTTGAGCAACGATAACATCCGCCCCTGCCCCGTCCCGTGCCATGCTGGCAGGGCACGCAGTGGTTCCACTAGCCAGTCAGATGAGGAGATGGGGACCCCCGAGGACACGAGTCCCGCCACTTCTCCAGGCACTTTCCCTCCTCCACCAATCGTGGCCGCTGAAAGTGGAGCAGAAACACACACACCCAGAGTCAATATGGCTACAGTGGCCCCCTTCAGGTACAGGTGAGTGGGGTTGCCACACACACACACACACACACAAACTCACTTTTAACATATGTGCTAAAGTCAATTGGATGTTGTGTGCGTGTCCTTATGTGCATGTGTGTGCGTGTGTTGACAGACTACAAATCCAGGAGTATGATTTATCAGTGGACGAGCTCAGTGACTGTTCCTCTGGTTCCATAGAGGTCTCCTGTGATGACCTCATAACAGGTACAGTAACACACACATGCACATGCACACGCATCACACACGATACTGTATGTGCGTAGTGTTATACAGAGCCATGTCCACTGGCCGATTCGGAATGCTCCCGAATATCCCGATGGCCAGCCCGTCCCTGCATGTAGGACATGACCATTACTTTAGTGTCTATGATCTCTGATTCTGTCTGTGCTGAGCCTGTAACACTGGCACACAGAGGCCAAACAGCTCTGCTGGCAGCTATGGGGGTGTACACGCTCTCCCAGCAGCCTGACCTATTCTCTACTACAGTGTTCTAGATGGCATTGGTGCAGGCCATGCCATCGGCTGCCATTTGCCATCTATTGTGGAACCTGAATGGAGCGACCATTCCACGTCTGTGTTGTCACATTCCTATTCATTCCCGTGGAGCCGCGTCTGCACAAGGATTTCCCCATTTTTTGTTCGCGCGAGAGAGTGCGTGTCCGCACGTGCAAGTACGTGTGTGTGTGTGTGTGTGTGTGTGTGTGCGCGCGCATGTGTCAGCCTTGGGCTCACGGAAGCGAAGCAGTGGCGGAGAATGGAGACGTGCATGTGATGTGCAGAGTTAGACGCTGTCAGGTCAGCGCTGGGCGAGAGAGGAAGGAGGGAGCGGGGGCAGGGGTGACCTCCCTCTCTGCTATACTCTCGATAGCGCCTGGTCCATTGACCTGAAGCCCACGGCCCAGCGTGACAGCCTTGTGAGCCTCTTATTAGTTGGGCTCAAACCCACAGCCATGCACTCTGGAGGCAGTGTGCCTCCGGAGATGTGTAGCGAAGGACAGTGGCTTTTTCTTTTGTGGTTCCCTATGGAATAATCTGCCAATACATTATTACAGTAGAGGTCGACTCATCCCCCACCAACTGGCGTTTGAGTCAGTTTACATTTGGGACACTCTTAACTGTCTTGTTTGGTTCATGTTTCCTTAAGATGCTCTATGTATTAGTTGATAGATTTTTACATTTTTGTTTGGATGAATAGATTTTTAATTGGATCATTTTGTACCGCACTGGTCAACATTGGTTGTTCTGAAATGTGCTTTATAAATTGACTTGACTTGACAGGTATGATTGTATCAGTGGCCTCTGTGATGCGTGTTGGACGGCCTGAGATCACCTCCTTAGCATTTCCGTCTTCTCCTCTGGCTCTGCTTGACTTGCATTGACAGTACATATGTGAGCGCTAAGGACATTCTTTGCTGGGCTTGTCCAACTACTAAACAGTTTGTCAGAGCTGCTTGTCTATTTGTCTATTTGTGAAGTCAGTGCTGTAAAACGCAGCTGGTTTCAGTGGCAGTGGGGTGGGAATGGATCAAACCCTGGTCTTTGGAGGCATCAGGCTTTCCCGTCTCTGTGTTTGTGGCCTTGTAGCTGGTCCCCAGCAGGCGTTAGAAACAGAAATAAAGCCCTCTCAACTTCTCTGAAGCTGAGTGGTGTTGACACTGTAATGAATGTAATTCAAAGAGAGAGAGAGAGAGGGGGGTGGAGAGAGAGAGGGTAAACAGAACACAATAAAGGTCACTGGATCAAGGCAGTCAAATTGTGTATGAAGCTTTACAACTCCTTATGTTGTCACAAACATAACACAAGATTAACAATGATCAGTGTTGGCAGTAACTTGTTACTAGTAGACATATCAATACCTTTTCCAGTAATTAGTAATGCTGTATTACTGCGTTACAAGAACGAGATGTCTGGTCCTAGCCAAAGGGTAGGCTAATTTAACAGACCTGTTCAATCATCTGGTGTGAGAGGCTGCAATGTTTTCACTTGGCAGATTGTTGACTCCTAAGGTTAATTATTATTCCAATAAAGAGGATTCAATTCTAAAATGAGCTGGCTACACAGGTTGT
>JAODTR010002915.1:0-34980 GCA_025399935.1 Amblyopsis rosae
TCTCTCTCTCTCTCTCTCTCTCTCTCTCTCTCTCTCTCTCTCTCTCTCTCTCTCTCTCTCTCTCTCTCTCTCAAAATTTCTGGAGCCATGCTTCTGCATTCCCTGATTCGTGTGACCTAAATTATTCTCAGCAGCAGGCTGAATAACACTTGCATAATTCTATGTCACGAGTGGTTGTTTTGGAAGGGGGGGTGGGGGGGGTCGCTGTCCGGATGATTAGTTTTCCCATCCATGGGATGATTTATTCTAGTGTTGGACTCTGGCCTAATAAAATATAAACAAGCTACAGATGAAACATCCCTTTTTTTTTTACTGCCCACAATTTCAATAAAGAGATTAGGACCAAAATGTTGATGCTCTTTCAGGGGCATTTTATGTGTTTCAACTGTGCATTTAAACTACCTCGTGTGGACTTGCAGTCTCTTAAAACGTCTATCACCTTGTACTTAAGAGCTATTTACTGTAGCTTTTGAATGTTTTTTGGAGATGTTCCCTGATTTCCACTGATGCCTCTACAGGCAACTACAGTTCCTTCATGCAGAAGGAGATCTTTGAGCAGCCAGAGTCTGTGGTCAACACCATGAGAGGAAGGGTCAACTTTGATAACAACACAGGTCAGTGAAGCTGAGGTATCTTGCTTTACAGCTATGTTTTCTTTTTCGATGGTGGTTGGAATAATTGTATGTATTGCATGCATACATACATACATACATACATACATACATTCATTCATTCATTCATTCATTCATTCATTCATTTAGGCAGTAAGACATTCCTTCACAACAAGGTTTTATTTATTTTTTTAATATAATGAGGTGTAAATATGCCTGCCGAGAGTGATTGATGTGGTTTGGCTGCCCAGTGACACTTGGTGGACTGAAGGATCACATCAAGGAGATCCAGAGGTGTCGACGACTAATCCTCATTGCCTGTGGCACCAGCTACCATGCCGGGGTGGCGGTACGTAACCCCGTCCACCCACATGTTTCATTGTCATGGAGACATCACATTGAATTAAGAAACAGTGGGTCAAATAGTTCTGGGGTGGGGGGGGTGCATTGGATTGCATCTGATGCATTACCAGCCTGGTCAGCTCTCCTAGCTAAGCTTTTTGTGTGTTTGCTGGTGCTGAGCGGTGCCGTGTTCCTTTCCCAGACCCGCCAGGTGTTGGAAGAGCTAACAGAGCTTCCTGTCATGGTGGAGCTTGCCAGCGACTTCCTGGACAGGAACACTCCGGTGTTCCGTGATGACGTTTGCTTCTTCATCAGCCAGTCAGGTGAGGTGGATGATTTGACGCCTTGAATAGTGCAGGCTTCTGCGGAGACACCAACTCCTCAAAGCACCTTTTTGAGTGCTTTAAAAAAATTAAGTGCTGGATGGCTAATAACCATCTTCAGCTCAATGAAAGTAAGACGCAAAGACGGAAGTTATATTATTTGGCACTCCTAAATCTGTGGAGCAATCCAAACATCTGGGGCCCTTGTCTACAAATGTGGACCCCCTCGCAAGAAATGTAGGTGTGTTCTTTGACTCAACATTGGAATTTGACCAATTAATTCTGTTTGTAAAAGGTAGCTTTCTTTCTTTATTTTTTACTGAGGACTATTGCAAAAATTAAAACCTTACTCTTTTAAAGACATGGAAATTGTCACCCATGCTCTTATATCATCTTGTCAAATCAAATGTATTATTTGAATTGGGCCTGCAACTCGTACAGAAAGCAGCTGCTATATTGTTGACTGGTACCAGGAAGAGGGACCATATCTCCCCCGATATTGGCCACTCTTCATTGGTTACCAGTCCAATATAGAATAGATTTTAAGGTGCTGTTGCTTGTTTTAAAGGCAATACATGGATTGGCTCCACTGTCTATTTAAAATCTCCTTACAGTGTATCACACTTCCAGGCCCCTCAGGTCATCAAATCCTTTTTAGCTATTCCACAGTCGTTGTTGAAAACAAAAGGTGATTGTGCCTTCTCTGTTGTCTCCCTGCGACTATATGGAATTATCTTCCCATTTCTATCAGATCAGCCCTTACCACCGATACTTTTAAGTATTGTCTTAAAACGTACTTGCATTCTTTGGTAAGCTTAGGGACAGACTTGACTTCTAAAGCTGACACGCATACTTCACCCCTGCCTTCCTCTGCTATATTTTGGTCTAACAATCGGACAGTTCTGTTATAAATGTATAGTTCTGTTAATTTCAATATTGTGCCTCGTCTGACTGTTGACCATATGTTTGTTTTGATTATATACTGTGTGCTGCCTCAAGTTTTGCTAGTTGACACATACATAAGCATCTGGTTGGTGCTGTAATATATCAGCTCACAGGCTGTCCTCCTTGTATCTAGGGGAGACAGCAGACAGCCTCATGGCCCTGCGCTACTGTAAAGAGAGAGGGGCTCTGACTGTGGGCGTCACCAACACAGTGGGCAGCTCCATCTCCAGGGAGACGGACTGTGGCGTCCACATCAACGCTGGGCCTGAGATCGGAGTGGCCAGCACCAAGGTGAGCCCCTTCTGGACCAGTCTGTTTTTAGAATGATCGGAAAATGAACACGCTATGTTGAAGGATGGAGACTTTCCTACCAGCTGGAATATGTGGGAAATAATCCTATCTACAAAGGAATCTTTGTCTCTTGTTACAAGCCAGGTTAAAAGGTCTGGAGAATGGGAATAGCTTTTCTTCTCGTTTGAAGTGTTTTAGTATTGGTGCTGGTGGATATAAAAACAATTTTGATCCCAAAGCAACGGAACAATATAGTAACAAACATGGACCCAAACCCTCTGACTTGAACTGATATGCTTGTATTAGTGTAGCCCCTTTCCTTGGAAGCTGCCATATGCTTCCACACTGCTCCCACAGAGAGCAGAATGAGCTGTATGCTGTCATTCTCTCTCTACTCTCTGTACAGTCAGGATCAGTGGCTCTCTCCCACTATACCCCCACACAGAAATAAATGGGCTGCCAGACTGAGCTCAGAGTAGAGCCACATCCCCGGTTTCTCTATCAGGGAGAGGGAACGGAGCAGGTTCCCATCCTGGCCCAACCCTTGGGCTTGGCTCACTGAGTCGCTTGCTGCTCCAAAGCCCCAGAGTAGGGAGCCTGGAGACCAGAGCACACCTCAGAGACGCCACCGTTTACTGCCGTCTCGCTGACTGGGCCCCACACACACACACACACACACACACACACACCCAGCAAGACCGAGCACTGCTACAAAGCCCACTTCATCTAGTCTTGGGACACGCTGTATTTCACTCTAATGCTGCACGACTCGTAAAGGTGCAGTCAGTGATTGTAGGCTAATGTCTCCCCCAGTTCTAATGTCTCCCCTCTTTGTTTTGATCTAGTTCATGTATCCACAAGCCTTCTCCAGAACCCTTTACCGTCCATTTGAATATTCCGTATGAGTCATCTTCTGTGCCCAAAGTTTGACGAAGATTAAACGACGAATGATTTTAACCAGCGAAACATTGACACCTTCATATGGACGCCACATGCAGTCTTTGAGGACTAATAACATTCTAATGATAGTTTTCTGGGCACAGCTGGTCTGTGTAATATAAAGACATGCGCTACAGCGTAATGTGTATGGACGGGTACAGGAGCATTGACGTGATGGCCGACTGCTATTTCTACATGTGCCTTAAACCTTGCCACTGAATGGACAGCATTGACGGTCAGAGTCGTAAACGGTTGTGGTGAGCGTGCCGTCAAGGAAACTAACGTGTGCGATGGTTTTTACAGCCATTCCCATGGCCTTTTAAAATGCTGGCATTTGTGATTCTGGTGGGCCCTGTGAAATGACTTGGCTTTGCTTGAGCGTTGATTAAAGTCTCACAAATGGGCACGGAAGGCCTCCAAATGTGCTGGGAGAGGAAGGCGAAGAGACCCCCTGAATGATTACGTCGCTGATGGTGAGGAGTCGTGTCCCAGATGCACGGTTCGCTCGCTCACGGAGAGAAGACTTTTACACCGTTAGCGCTGCTCTGCTGAGTGCTAGGCCAAGCGTCACTCCTCGCTCTCTAACGCAGCCTGACGTGTGCAGAGACCCGCCTCCGCTCGCTTCTCATCTGGTGCACATTATCTGCAGAGAGAGTTCACCGCCAGAGCAGACGGCACAGGTTCCGCACACTAAAGTGGAAGGCTGCAGCACGGATCTGTCCACTGCCCGTACGTTTGAGTACGTCCTGTCCCTAGATAAGAACGCTGCTATGCATTTTTATATAGAATTGGAGAACAGCGTCGTTTCTCACGAGTCATGTGGATGGGCAAATACAACCATTTTGTTTTGTCTTATGATTGTGAGCATGTCTGTTTGGCTTTTGACAATGAGATGGGCATTAGGCGATGGGCTCACAAATCAAGGTTTCTAATGACCCATGGGCCATGCACGCCCTGTTGTGTTCCTCTGCAGGCCTACACCAGTCAGTTCGTGGCTCTCATTATGTTCGCCCTGCTGATGTGCGACGACAGGATTTCTGTGCAGCCAAGAAGACGAGAGATCATTCAGGGCCTGAAAGTCCTGCCAGGTAATAGACACGCACGCAGAGATGAGCATGTTAGCCTGGCCCGTATGCATTTCCCATGGGGGGGGGGGGACTAATCCTCTAAGGTTTTATTTATCGGGCCCCAGCGGCTGTTTTAGTACTGTCGTTTGTTCAAATCTGCCCGCTTGGATGAAAAAGCCAAACGGATGACAAAGAGGGATCACAGAGGCGCACAGAACAGCTGAACCAGCCACTGGCCCAGAGCCGTGGCATGCCTTACTGGCTCTAAAGCGTATGATGGGACGTCCCTAATGCTGAACTAATGAGGAATATCTGGCCACACCTCCACAGCCTCCTCCCTGCATTATGTGATCACATATTGGTCACTGGCCAGTGTCCTGCATGTGTTGGCAGCTGTAGTTCTTGCACGTCTTTGATTTGTGTCAACAGTATTGGTTTGTGTGTGTGTGCTAGATTTGATAAAGGAGGTGCTCAGTTTGGACGATGAGATCCAGCGTCTGGCGGTAGAGCTGTACCAGCAGAAGAGCGTGCTGATCATGGGCAGAGGCTACCACTACGCCACCTGTCTAGAAGGGGCTCTGGTGAGCACTGCTCGGCCGTCCACCTCCCCAGTGGCCTGAGACCACTGACCTGTCCACACTTAAGCCCTGCGCTCCACTGAAGCCCTAACTAGGACACATCTGACCTCCTTACCGGGAATGGTGTACAGGAACGTTGGAATGTTTGGGGAGGGTTCCCTGAGATAAATCTGATGTCACAGTGACATGGCTGCACCTTTTTAATTGTATTTATTTAAACACTATTTAACATCAAGCTAAATAGAGAGATATACCATCTGACACATTAGTCTAATGAACAATAAAATGTACATTTAAATAACAGGTTCAATAAAAATATAATGTGTATTTTTCTGTTCATTAGACTGTGTCAGATGGTTAGCCTGTGGCTAGTTGCCGATCAGACAAATGCATGTTGCTGTGACGCCCGTGGTACCAAAGTCAGTCTTTTCCTGTGTAGAAAATCAAGGAGATCACATACATGCACTCGGAGGGCATCCTGGCTGGGGAGCTGAAGCATGGCCCCCTGGCTCTGGTAGACAAGCTCATGCCAGTCATCATGATCATCATGCGAGACCACACGTACACCAAGTGTCAGAATGCCCTGCAGCAGGTGGTGGCGCGCCAAGTAAGTTCCCTCTGTGACTCACACTAGGAGACATGGCTGCTGAAGGTGCCTGTAGAGGCCAGCCCCTCCAGCTGACTATTTGCTACATTCACTGGACACAGTGAAGCGCTATTCTCAAACTGGCATATTTACGCAAGACGTGGAAATGAACTCTTTAACCTCATAAGTGTCTAATCTGTGATAGCGTACCGAAACTTATTTTTGTTTTTGACAGTGATGTGTACTGAACTAATGTTTCTGAATATTCTAGCCACCCAGTTACAGACCATGAGATCTCTGGAGTCCTAACCTGTGTAGCCTAAATCCTCCTGGCTGGTGTCACTGCCGCCCTGTTTTTTCTTCTTCTGTATTTTCCAGTTAATTATCTGGCACTGTTTAAGGGGTGTGGCAGGCTTTGTTTGTTGTGGGTGCTCATTGTTCAGTTGGTTAACAATATGAACCAGCGTACATGTAGCTCAGGTCGAAATTAAAATGAATCAGTATTTTTTTTTTTTTTATACAATTTTAATGAGTGGTCCATGCACATTTTGTTTCCACAGATTTTATTTTATTCCACACCTCTGATCCATTCATCCAAGTAAACACAAGGGAGGGGATGTTATTGCATCATTAGGTTGTTGGTAATTTGCAGCAGATGTTTGACCTTTTTGGTGGACTTTTCTTCACGTCAATGTAAAAACCAGGTGTTTTTCAAGACTGTAGTGTCAGGTTGCGATGTTCTAAACCCTTATTTTCAGGTTTAGGTGCAGTCTTGACAGGTAGAGTGGTAGACATGTAAAGCTGCATTTTAATTTTCCAGGGCCGACCCATCGTGATCTGCGACAAAGATGACTACGAGACTGTCAAGACCTCAAGCCGCACTATCAAAGTACCTCATTGTGTGGATTGTCTTCAGGGCGTTCTCAGTGTCATTCCACTACAACTCTTGTCTTTCCACCTGGCTGTGCTGCGAGGCTTTGACGTAAGTACTCAACGCTACACGCTTGGAGCATTTAGTCTCCATTGACGGCATAGCGTTATCTTGCACCTCAACATCTGCATCTATTACAAAACATCTACAGATGGCAATGCAGCTGTAGTGCAATGGTTCTATTAATAGTAGAAACTAAAATATGTTATGATTATTGGCACTGTACCACTTCATGCTTTATAAAAGCTGTCCATATGCACAACTTGCCATGTCAAAACATGGACAAGATGGGCAAATTGTATCTAATGTAGCTGAGACCCTGACAAATTGTTATTCTGATTTGAAGATGTACATTTTTATGAGAACATAATTAATTAGCTTGCCTTCTTACCTTCGGTATTCCTTATCTATGTATGAAGTTTATGTACTTAAAATAGCCTAAAACATAAGTTTCTATACCATTTGCTTCCATGCTAATTTGTCAATTTAAGATAGTTTAAAGCCTTGCGATAATGCTGATCTAGTAAGCTTTACTACTTTCTCCCGTTAAACCGGTCTCTATACCCTGTATATAATGCAGTCAAAGTGTTCAGTTGATGACCACAGCAATAAGTGCTCTACCTGTTTTTATGAAGCTATTGCAATGCTTAGGTTTAAGGATAGCCCCCACACCTACAGCATGTGTTCTGTCATAACAATGTCTTGGTTGCCTGCTAAAATCTGACACCTATCGGAGCCACCTCTACCAAAAAAAATGTTTTCCATTTGAGGGTTTCCATAGTGACTATCATGGAAAAAGTTGATCTTGCTAAAATTGGATGGGATAACGAGGCGAAATTGTTCTAATGTGTGCAGTGTATTGATGTTAGACTTGTCATTTAGCAAATGCTGTCTTTTGTTTGTTTTTATATAGGTGGACTGCCCAAGAAACCTGGCCAAGTCAGTTACTGTAGAGTGAAGAGCACTTTTCATCAGAAATGCCTTGTGAAAGTGAACACATTCATTCATAATGCTGAAGCTGTACAGGGATGCAAATTTCTTTATTTTTCGGTGGCTTGGCTCTTTTTGTTATTGTTAATCTTACATTGAAAATCATGACTCTTTCACTCTTAATGGTTGTTTCTGTCAATTTATTAACTAACTATTTTTGTCAGCATTGGCCACATTTGGACTGGAATTGATTTATATATTGTTACATTAGATTACGTTAGATTATATTAGAATTCTTACATGTATCTCTGGGTCACTGAACCAGAACCATTCACAGGCCAAATGCTTGTGAACAAATATTCACGTTAAATGTTATTTTGAGTATATTGTACTTTTTTTTATTGCTGGTATTCTTGTGTTGTCAGTAGTATGGAATGGTGGCTAAGCATTTGTGCTTGAAGGGTTGATTTATGTGCAAAGGTTTTGAACCGGTTGTGCATATTTATTTTGCCGGCAGTTTATCCTTTGAATCGTCTAAACTTAAATGTAAGCTAAAATATGGTCTTAAACCATTCCTAGCTTTAAATCGCCTTTCTTCCTCAAGCGCTGAAGTGCTTTCTGCTGGTCTGCTGGTCTTGAGTGTGCTTTTCTGTTGTAATTACAGAAGTGCACACTATTGTTTTTAATGACTGGTGATCTGTGGTGGAATGATCTAGAGTAGTACAGTAAAACTCATAATACACTGTTGTGTAGAATAGGTTATCCACAGAAGGAGAAGTGTAATGGGGTACTCAAACTCATGAAGGATTTAATTAGAAAAGTTGATTCCACCTGCTTCTATTAATCTCTGTATATCACTGTAAACAACTAGGTGTGTGTGTGTGTGTGTCAGTTCTCATTATGTCCTGTTATCTTGTTACTGAAGATACTTTTTTTTTTTTTTAATATACTTTTTTTAATTATAAGAATTCTAAATCTCCAAGAAAGGGGCCATAATTAAACTGTTAACATAAAGTTACTTAACCCCATACATACCCTTTCACCTGTGATTGCAATATTGGGACCATTTACATGTACTACTTATTTGTTATGGTCATATCAGTCTAAAATTATTGATTTAATGCAATTGTAATTAATCTATGATTTAAAATATGAATGTGATTTTATTTTTTTTTTTACTTATTTACATTTTGTGTGGAATCAAGTGGCGCAGCATTCTAGGCCAATTGTATGAGATGTTTGTATGCATTTTTACAGAATTATCACAATGAAGCTTTTATAGATGCAGCAGGTATTGGCTGTATTTACGGTCCTTAATGTCTTTATTGTATAAGCCTGTGAATGCAACTATTTCGTTGTTGGACAGACTGCACATGTTTTTGTTCTTCTCCTCATACATTTTAGCTCAAAGGCATTTTATTAACTTGCTCTTTGTAATCTGGCCTTATCTAAGTAGTTTAAATTCACATGTACTGTGGAACATTTACTGAGCCATTAGGAACATGTGTTGTGAAACTGGATAACAACAGGTATTTAGTATGTCAAGCTAACCTGAAGATCTTGTACCTAGTTCTGAATAAAACCTGAAAGTGAAACCACTGTTGGTCGTCGTGTGCACCTATATGGCTGCAATGTTATTGAAATGCCAATTGAAAAGGAAATTTTAATACAAAGCAAGTTAAAACATTCTAATACATTGTAAACATACATCAGCGTTTATCCCCAGCCAAGACTGCACTCAAAAGAGGTCAATCTCAACATTAATCATGGCAGCTAGGTCCCAGATGACGGCAACCACTTCAGTAGCGCAGGCAGTGACATTCCAAATGGAAGGCTATACAGGATCGATCCCAACCATCCACGTGAGCTCAGAATGACTAGGACAGACCTGACACACTGACGAAGTGTAGAGAGTGCTGGTTTAACGAGAGCCACGATTAACCAGGAAACCAACGTTAAGTAGAATTGGCAAATAAAATAAATGCCAGCCATTAAAAACTGAAACGACTGTATTTGGTCCCATTGGAACAACCGAGGCATCTTGCTTCTTGGGTTAGTTAGCTGAGGCCGGTTGTGTAAGGGGCAACAACACCAGCCAAGGGACTCCCTTGGCTTAGGTTTTCCCGGCAAGATCAATAACGATCTACAGAATGCATTGGCTTGAAGCATTGTCGAAAGGACCATAGCTGAACAGTCCATGAAAATTAGTGCAGCTTCCAGGATATAACTATTGCATTGGCAGGCTGTAGTAAATGCCAATGTCGCAAAAATTGCGTAATCGTGAATGGCAACCATGCGTTTGCGTTTTACAGACAGCAGATCTAACATTGCGCGTGGCTTGCAGAGGACCGTGCACCGTCACAGCTAGAGATGTAAGCGTCTTTTTCGGTATAACTTGCTTTGTGCTGTATCCGATTCCTTCATCAGCATTCAGGTAATCTGCTCTTGGATGTCATCATTTAATAACTAGCAACAGGTGTAGCAGTCAATCAAGATCATTCGTCTGCCGCTACTGTGATTCCAGCCTAAATCCTATCCTATAAATCCTCGGTTTGTCCTTGGCTATTTCAAGCTTGTTTCCTGTTATGAATCGTTGTTGGGGCGACTTTGAGGAACGAAGTAAGAATATTGTATGTTAATTATACGTTTAGAAATTTTGAATTGAATAGTAACGAAAAATAACGATGCAGAACACCTGCCTGGCACACATTGATAGCAGGCCAAATGCGCAGCCCCAGTCACCAAATTGATTACTTTCTAATTTCGAGGGGTGAGAAACAGAGGGGCGTAAGTTACATTTTCTCCAACTTTACAGGAAGTTAACTAATTAGGAAAAAATCACATGCGCCTTTTTGGCACAATTGACTTTTCATCCTTTTTATATTGGCCCATCTGATGACAAGAACACAGCGTTAGGCCCTACATTCAGTTTAAAAGAAATAGCAAGCTATTGTGATCAAATAAAAATATAGCATTACCAAATGGTTTCCATATATATATATATATATATATATATATATATATACACACTTCTCTCGCTTAAGTTCTTAGTTTATAATGAATAGCTACAAACTTATTAAGAATTCACTTGTGCCCTTTTGGCAGTAGAAAAAGCTCACCAAGAGCTTTAATTTGATTTCACCCAAAAACGTTATTTCTGCGCTTCTCCCTCTCTCCATCATTCCCTCCCTCCATTCCTTCCTTCCTGTTCTCAGCCGTCGAATTGATACATTAAAATTATAGGCTACCCAGAGGGGCCCATGTCTGGAGACTAATTTAATGGTAGGCTGCAGCCTGTAGTGAGTTCCAAAAATTATAAGCGAAAATGCGCGAAATCTTAAATCGCATTTTCATTTATGAGATTGTTTCCACTGTTCATGGAGTTACTCAGGTAGCATACACTGCTTACATGTGCACGAGTTTATCTCATAACCCCTGTAATAAACCGTGTTAAAGAGGTTAATGCCACGGGTGCTTTCTCAGAAGCTCAACCCCACACATTGGAAACGCTTTGTGAAAGCTATGCTGTTGTTGTGTGCAGTCTGCAACACTTTGTTACATCAGAAAACTGTTAGGTGCATCCCTAGCGCGTGTGAGTGAACGAGTGTGGATTTGTGTGTGTTAAGAGATCTAAATTCTTTCTTGGAATGAAATATTATTTGAATATTTACAACATTATAGAGCTTTGAAAGAAAAATATCTTCATCGTTTGATACTTCTTTGGCGACACTTGTTTCCTCTGTATTAACAAGAATTCCAATTTGAAGGTGTGATGAACTACTATATATATATTTTTTTAATGGGCAAAAATTAAATAAAAAATCGAAATGTGTTTCAGTGCATTCACTATGCCAGCGTTGTAAATGTAGCTTGTTTTGATCTGAAAAGTTAAGGTGTGTATCACACATTTAAACTTGAAAACAAGTCAAAATGTACACAAAAACAATAGAGTTTATGCTAACTAAGGATTAAGACCTGCAGTCTGATTTCTAATGACAATCTGTGTTTCATTTAACTGATACTGCTCTGACCTGATTAGCATCAAAGAAAAGCTTCATGTTAAACCAGGTTTATCTACGGTACATTGCTTTCCTCAACATGTTCCAAGAGCTAAAGAATTAGACGCATCGTGCACAAAACCAGACATCTTTGTCAGTGCATACAGTACTGGCAGAGCAGAGAGACAACTTTCCTAGATGGCTTCCAACTCCATCTCTCTATGGATAGACATAGTCTGGACACCCTTACACCTGATCTGAGGGATACAGGTCTATCAATCATTATACGACATGGCAACTTTGGTATGTTTATTTCAAATAAATCTCCCTCTTACAGCAACATTTAAAAAAGTGTGCTAAATGCATCCACCAAAAAACAAATGGTCATCTTGTAGAAAACAATGTGGAGATGTGGAATATAATAAAATAGCAAAATATAAAAGATTTTCAAATTCCTCTTAATCAGAAGATCTCAATCACACCAGGTAATATGCCATTTCTTTGTTTGGGCAAGTTCAAACATTACTGAGGCACATACTTATTTTGAAACGGCTTCTAGTAGACACAATGTAAATCCTAGTTTTAAAGGTATAGTAAGTCACACTAGAGAAAGTCAATCTAAACAAAAACACACCTACAGTATTATAGGGTGCTGTTTTTGCAGTGTGCGGTCTGCACCACTTTGTGTCACTATTTACGGAGCCAGGGCTGTGTAGAAGAAGCGCCAGCACACGGAGAACACTAAGCTAGCAGACAGCTAGGAGATAATTGGTGAGTTTGACAAAAAGTGCCTTATCTTCTAAATGCTTACTATACCTTGTTAAAGTCCAATAAGCAATTTTTAAGACCAAAAACATTTGCTATACATACAAACGATATATTATCTTAAATATGTATTAAACCATCTACACTCACGTTAGTGGGACATTCAACTCTTATCTTGTGCAGGTCACAGCAGGTAGCGGAGGTAGTTGTCACCACGGTTACCTGTAGGGTTTGCACTGGTACCGCTGCATCCAAGAACCACAGTTTGTAGGGCAAACTGCTTATGTGACCTGATTTTATGTCTCATTAAAGCAGAACCGCACGCCATTCCTTCACTTGAGCATGTTTTCAGCCACTCCTTGAATGGCCATGGAGAGCACATTCAGACCCAAAGCAGTCCTGAAGGCTGAGGCTGGCGTATGTGCTCTCCGTCAGGGAGAGTCTCCGTACTTCTGGCATATGAAACACTGTTGGGCTACACAGAAGCCACTGTAGTCAGTTGGTCTCTCTCCACCACATCCCTGTGATGAAGCTTAAGGGCCTCAGGGTCTGGGTTGCCCTTCCTGTCCTGGACGACTCCCCCAGCGTCACTGCTTTGGAGCCCTACAGGGACGGGCGGGGTGGGGGGCGCACGGGAGGCGGGGCCCGTCCCGGAGGAGGTCCCTGCGGGGCAGGAGGCAAGGAGCTGACTGGGGAGTGGCAGGGCAGAGGAGGTGGTGGTGGAGGGGATGGGGGGGGAGCAGGCGTGTGCATCGTGGCCGGGGGGAGCGCCCGGTTTGGAGGAGGGCTGGAGGGCGGTGTGGGGGGCAGCGGGGGCAGGGTGCCCATGGGAGATGGGTGGTGGTTGTAGTGTGATGGGTAGCGAGGTGGTGGAGACTTGACCCGGGTGAAGGTCAGACATCTGCCCTGAAATGGAGGGGAAAGAAGATGGTTAAACCGGTAACATTTGTGTTGGAAAGATTATTACGCACTGTACCTTGAATCCCCGTGGCAATAAGGGCCCTACTCATATGAGTTGTATAGTCATAAATTGATATTTCAAACTTAAATGTAAAGTGTAGAGGATGCTTTCACACACTCCATGTATCATATGTACACTTTATACCTCTGTAGTGCTTGTAATTAATAAGTATAGGCATACTGTATTTCTTCAATGGAATTTGTCTAAAACTTGCCGTTTCCTCCACACAAAAAATGGTCTACACCAGATGTCTCTATTTACAGTATTATTTTGGATGCATTGTTATTATTCTGAGGTTAGAACATGTATTCATATCAGAACTCATCAGCATTGGTCATGGATCTCTTGTGTCCTGCGCTGATGCCACACAGACTGAACTGTGCATTGTGCTGGTTTGCTTCACTTTATGCTACTAATAAAACCAATCCTAAAGAATGGCTCAGTAATATAGTACTGTTCAAAAACTTAGGCCAAGGGCAAATGGACTGGCTGCCCTACCCCCACCTCTACCCTGCCATCCAGTTGGGGTAAGTTATTAAGCACAGCTTTGACTGGAGATGCATAATTGTTACCAGAACAGGCTTGTTTACTGAAGATCAATTCTACTGCAGAATGACTTCTTACTAGCTTCCTGTAATGAAGAGCTTTATGGAGAATGGGACTCACTCATTATGGGATGGAATTTGTTATTGATGATAAAACATTTAATTAAATGAAAAATTCCAAAATAATTACAAACGTCAGGGTTTAACATGTATTTAATAATATGATTTTACTTTGTTAATATCCACTCCAAAATGATTTAGCATCTAAGAAATATGGAATAACCAGATGGCTGAAAACACTTTATCAGATGCAATATAATGCAATTATGCTGTATGTTTCGAAATAAGGAAAGATTATTTTATTAACTATAAAGTTATTTAAATGTGGTGTCCTTACATTCTATTATTATCTGAAATAATGTCTTGTACTGAAAATGTTAGACAAAATGTTTTGTAGATTTCTTAACACATGTAAAACCTTCAGACTAGATTTGAAGTCTCTGTCATCCTTACCTAGCCTTTTCATAAGGACGTCTTTATGTTTGGATGCCTTGTAGGGAGATGGCAGTGCAAATGCCAACACACGAGAGAGGTTTCCCATCACTCTTTCAATGCATACTTTTATTGCTCACAGCTGCTCTATTTTCACAACATTATCGCTAGCTAAATAATTTGCTTTGTTGCCAAGTCCAATGTTAAGCCAATGATCTATGTCACCAAGTGAAATACTGATGGAATAAAGATGGCTATTATATTCCTAGACCTACGTAGACTTAGTTTAGGTCTTACCTTGTCCCCTGGATGTGGTCGCATTAAAGAGACACGGTCATAGCCTTTCTTCAATAGTACCCACAAGGCATTCAGTTTTCCCTGGAAACACAAAATCAGTATAGTGTTAGATCTGTTTTTCTTTTCTTTAAAAACAGTTTGCTGTCAAGTTCTCTGCTAAGTGCTAACTCATAATTCTCTTATACCAACTGACCATTGCTCTTAGACATTTCTAAGTCAAACTTTGAAACATTGGTACAGTACTAGGTCTTTGTGAATTCTGCATAGTTTGTGTGAAGCGAAGAGAATCGGGGAGAGGGACATAAAATAAGTTTTTCCATCACAAATCTGCTGGCTCGCAGCCTCACTCCCTGGAGGTCATGTGAGTCTGGTTTCTATTACTGATCCCCTGCTGACTAAGAAGACATAGAACAATTCCTTTAACCCTATTCTTGCCCTGAAAGAAGGAACCAATAGTCACTAGTCCCCAACATGTATACTATTAACTCATGCCATTTAAATGACGCTAAGTGTTACATAACCACAGCTGCTTAAATTAAGGTCCTGTACGGTTTTTTAATACATAGCCAACCCAGTATTGACATAGCAGCTAAGGCAATGTGAAAAGCCCTTATTTTCTATGAAGAGATATGGAATGATGGCATCCTGCAAATAATGACATCACACTCCTTGTGTGTTGTAATCAGGTTGTAATACTGGCAGATACTTTATTTTCATTGTCGGTCCGGCCACATGTGTATGTTAATGCAAGTGCGTGCTGAATGAGACCTACCAAGCATTTGTTTTGGTGTAATATGCTGGTTCTTAGTGTGACATCTAGTGGCAGACATGATCATATTTAGGTCCTTTACATTCCCATGGACGACGAAAGAGAGAGACACCCTTGTTTCTTGTTACTTATGGGTGTTCCTAGCTTGGGTGTTCCTAGCTTGCGGCTTTCTGGGTAATTTGTTTTAGCATTGCATGTAATGCTGCCTTCTTTTCCATTGTCGCTGTGTAGCTTAATATGTGGATATAATATTTTCGCCCATCTTAATGTTCTGCAAGCAACAGCCACTTGCGTCTTGTTATTGTAACTCTCATTGAAAATGAATGGCATTTGTCATCTGTGTGAACATAAGGTAACATAATCCTGCAACCGGTCTTGTTTTGGTACCCCAAAACATGCTAAACATGTCTTGAAGCTATAATACATTTTTACTGTGGTCTGACCCACCTTGATGGGAGCGTACCACTTGCGGGGACTCAAGGGTTTGCGCATGCCATTGTTAAGGACCCGCATAGGTGTCTGGACAAACTCCTGCTCAGGCATCTTCACCCTGGCGTTTTTGGCCTTCTCCAGTTTTGCACCTTCTTCAGTAGAGCCTCTCTCACCCCAGCGAACCTGAAAATGAAGAATGTGAGTTAGGCCCACCTTTTCTAGTATCAGTAGAGCTGAACAAGTGTACATTAGTGAGTTTTGAATACATCGGTGTAGGTGAGGTGATGGTGTAATAGTCACTGCTGATGTAGAGAGACTAAAGTCAACACATCATTTTGAATGGGAGATACTCTTGTTAAACCTGATGACAACCCCGTGTGTTTTACACACAACAGTAAGCAGGAAGACTGAAATAGAAGCATTTACTGAAAGTGGTTTACCATTCTGTGGATACAATGATCAAAGTTAATGCGTGAGGCCTTAAAAATGTCACCTCCATTCTTTTGATTCCACCAACTCCTCTCCCTCCGTAGTAGGATGCATCCACAGTAGGCCACTTCTTCTTGGGAGCTTCAAAGTCGTCATCGTCCTGTGAGGAGAGAGAATGGTGTTGCACAGGACACATCTTCTGACGTGTGTTTTCAAATACACTCTTCTGACTAGTCATTTATATTTCAGACATTCGCCTGTTACTCATTATGTATTCATGAATTGGTGCAATACAGATGATTTGTATTGTACCATTCCCTGAATCATCCTGTCCTGTCAAGAGTGTCTGTTGGACAGTTCCAGGAGACATTGAAAATGGTTTAGTATCTGGCATATTTGTTGTAACAGCTGGATCTCTGTTTGCCGGTTAATAATACATTTTGATTATTGGTCTTGTGAATAAGATTGTGTTTTGTCACTAGTCATAAAATGTATAAAGGAGTCAGTGGAAGAAAATTGTGATAGGAATACAAATTAGACAACGTACCGAATCTTCCTCCACAACAGGTGGTGGGTGCTCATGTATGATCTGTAACATAGCACACAAAATGCATTTTAAATTTAAAATCCACATAGCTGAGGAACTGTTGTATTCCTGCATCATTTTATTGTTTCTAAAGTTAATGAACTTACCAAATGTATTTATCTGCACAAACTTAGAGTCTCCATTATCCAGAGTTATCGATTGTGCTATATGCTATGGTATGTTTTTCTTATTGGTGAAGCCAACTGCATATGCCACAATGCATAATGCATGCTTGATTTTAGTGATTGTGTGTGTGTGTGTGTGTGTGTGTGTGTGTGTGTGTG
The DNA here is from genome assembly GCA_025399935.1 of Amblyopsis rosae. Lineage (NCBI taxonomy): Eukaryota > Metazoa > Chordata > Actinopteri > Percopsiformes > Amblyopsidae > Amblyopsis > Amblyopsis rosae. Next base: position 17,102 of record JAODTR010002915.1, read on the forward strand.
TTTATATATATATATATATATATATATATATATATATTGCATAATGGATTGCACCTGAAATCAGAGCCAGTTACACTGCACTGTGCCAGTTGGATTTAAACCAGGTCTAAATTGTTTATAATTTCCTCTGTGTCAGTAAGACACACTCTGAATAAAGAAATTCCAGTTTTTCCTAGAATACAAATTGGTTTGCCATAGCAACCTAGCATCAGTTTCCTAAACAGCTCGGCATGGAAGTAGGCTAAAAGTAAGTCACAAGAATAAAAACATTAGGCGGCCAGCCAACAGATGTCTTTTTCTATTTCAGATTTGCCATGTTTTTTCTAACTGGTCACAAATATGGTGTGCAATATTTGCAAATGCAATATGATAACCTTCTGGCAAATTGTGATATGTAATATTACGTAAATAACATTATTTACATAATCACACAGACAAACACTTCAGATTAATGTTCTCTATTTAAGTAAAAAATGTATATACTGTTTCATTAATTATAAATCTAACAAACCTAAAACAACCTACAGCTCATCCAACCCAAAAATGTTTGTTCCTTCATTTGTTAACTTCTACTGCTCTCCATGTTGCAGATTGGACAGTATCCAAGGAGCTGCAAACCTATTCTGTCTTGGCTTCTGTCTTGGCTTGGTCGGTGTCATTTTTATGACACATGGTCTTTAATAATTAACTAAACAATGACCACTATTGCTACCATGTATTGCTACCATGTATTTAACATGGGGGTTTGGTTGAATAGCCAAAACCGTTATGCATTACACATTCACAATAATGCAGAAAATAAAATGGGACAAACTCATTTCCATGGCAGTGTGCTAAGGGGGAAATTGTAATTGACCTCAGAAGTCAACAACTGTGACCTGGAGATTTTTTTACTTTGCAAGTCAGACTGCCAATAGATGTGAATTAAAGTATTAAGCAACTGATTGGTACAGTTATTTTATAAGCTGTTTTGAATTAATGCTACCCCGACTGACTTGTGACAGAAAGGAGCTCGTGACTTTGTAACAAAGCAGACATCCAGAAACCTAAGAAACCTATTTAAGGACCCAGCTTATTATTGTTTGTATGTTTTGGAAAGACTCACCACGGTGCAACAGAGGGGCCAGAACCACCAAAGAAGAGCTAAGACCAGGAGTACCATCAGGATGAGAAGAGCTATTGCCAGGATGGTCCCATCAGACTGACAAAGACACAAACGTCATCAGGTCTGGGCACAACATATCAGCACAATTAAATGGATAGAGAACTAGTCTACTCCATTTATGTGTTAAAGCAGAATTTAACTAGCATTAAACCCACCCCTCTATAGCGTTCCTACTCTATATTATGTCCTCCTGCAGACATTTACCTTAAAGGGGTTAAAAACCCCTTTGTGGTACTAATGGCACTACACTGCTAACTCAGTTGTATTCATTATACATTAATTTAAATAAGTTCTCATCAACATACTTCTAATGAGTCTACCAAGCCGAACACCATCTCTAGTGGTAGTATGTATCTCTGTTTGTTTGTACTATTATACAAGGTGTATTTTCAATTGTATTGTAATGCATTAGGGTAAATTTGACTTTAAGCTGAAATGGACACAGAGTTATGTTTTCACAATGAAAGTGAATGGCGGATATGATCTGCAAATTATTAATAACTTTTTGCAGAATGTACAGGGAATGTCACCGCGATGACTAGTATTGATTCCAGGTTATAATTTTAAAAAATGAAGAAGAAATCCACTAAGATGATGCAAAACATGGCCATTAAAGAAAACCACCATGGATAAATAGTGTGCTGGCATGTGGAACTCACACAGCTAACAGTGGTTATGGTGACCGAACTGGAGATGAAACTGAGACCTTCATTCATGCTGACATAAAGGTTGGCTGCCCTGGAACAAATGGAGAAAAATGTTTCAGCAATGTGAAGCACCTCTGTGTAGATGGGCAAATGATGGATGTGATGGAGAGAAGGAGACACAGCTGCAGTAAAGGTTGCACTTACATTCCCTCTTCCTGAAGTACTGGCGCAGGACAGAGAAGATACTTATCCTCCACAATTAAAGGCTTCACCACTGGAGAAGGGGATGGGAAAAGGTCACGAAATAGTCAAAACATTCCACTCTTTTTGTGATAAGAGCAGAGTCCACTGACATGCTTGTCATTAATACATTTATAACGTTTAGTTAAATATCTTTTTCATTATGCAATGCTTTACCCCTCGATCAAATTAATTAATGGACTGATTGGCTTGAAATTATTTGTCAGATGACATTTCGATGATAAACCACATGATGAAAGCACTTGCTTGTAACGCTATTAACAAAACTGTACGTGTTATAAGTTATCTTCTGTCCAACGATATTCATCATTCATGAGATATGCATCTCAGAAATCTGCACTAGCATTCTGGCTGTATTGCTTTTGAGCCAAATAGGGTTTTGGTGTCCAGCTGGCTTTTAGAAAAACAAGGCCAACAGGCATAAGGTCCAGATCTGTCTGTTTATCCTGGCTGAGGGAATGCATACCCCAGACCTGAGGGAATCTGCATTAGAGCCCCATTGGCTATGACTCCTCCTCTCTAGCAACACCAGGATGGATGGGAGGGGACCACTACTGCCAGAAAGTGCTTTGTGCCAATATAAACTAGGCCAAATATCCCACTCCCCGGTTTTATCACCCGCCTTGAATTCTAAATGGACTCAGTTCCTAAAAGACAACAATAGTCAGTCCAGTTAGTCCAGTGAAGAGCTAGAGGTGCAGGATTATCCACAGTCATCATGTTTCCACGGGTTTAATGGCATCAGGATAAGGATGCTGGCAAACGCTAATTTCTTCATGTGACATTGTTTTATTGAAACGTTTACTCCCAAGTGTAAAGAAAGGTCATGTTTTACAGTAAGGTGCAGTACCTGTGCCCATGGTTTAGGCATAAGCCCAATAAAAACCATGGCATTAGTGTTGATTAAGGATACTTTACAAGAGACCATTATATTAACTGGGCTGTCCATAAAGGCAAAATACACAACAGTATAATGGACATCCTTTAGGAATGTATTATATGAGGCATTTGAAGAGAGGATTATCTGATATTGAAGACTGTGTTCTGTGATGTTCACTGCTATCTGACACGCACACAAAAAAAAATATTTAAACAGACACATAATGAGGACATTAATTTATCCCATGCTATTGCTACCACTTTTTCTGGAAACATTGTCTCCGACATCTATCATTCAACCGTCATGCATTTACACACACCAACAAGGTCCACTCTCTCTGGCCTTTTTCCAGACTATTTAAAATAAAGGTTGTTGTAAACACAGACCACGTGTAGGAAATCTAACTAATTATGTTCACTTTGCCCCTCAAGTGAAGTAAACTAGTTCCACTGGCTGGAGTTTAAACGCAGAATAACAACATGTATTTGGAAGAGTATACAAGAAATAATGGGGTCAGCATAAGGAGGTAATATAACCTAAATTGATTCCATCCTCTCAGATTCTTTCTGGAAAAGGTTAAATGTTGTCACACACAAGCAGTTAAAAATATGAAATGCTGTTAAAAAAACTGATTGGCTTAGAGAAAGCCCAATGGTCATCCCCAAATGACACACATTCTACAAGAACTATAGGTGCTTTAGACAATGATAACACCACAATTTCTATCTGAGAATTGTACCCCCAAGAATATAAATAAATGTGGACTAAATTATTATAGAGCACCATTGCTTTTTCCTAATCTCTTCAGATCAGAGGCAGCACATTCACCATTCGTCACATTTAAAAAATAAATAATAAATAAAAACATTCTCCATTGAGGTTTATTTGAACATAAAAAATCAAGTGTATACAGAAAAAGATGGTTCATCGGGTTCATTACTTTCAACAGTTTTTGGCCAAAACATTTTATTCACCCTTTCTTGTTCAGTCTTGCTTGCGGTCAGATAATCTCTTGTTTGCTGTTAGAACAGCATGCCACTAACGGTATACTGCTATCAACACAGGCATGCTAGGAAGTGGGTTCAAAACTATTAGGCCACTTGTAAAGACCATGGGGTGCCTTGAGGCCTTTCCCCCCCTTCTGTATTGTGTGTGTGGCACTGTTCTATGACTGGCCTTTCTCCAGACTATTTAAAACCAAGTCGTGCAATTTAAAATTAAAAGCAGTGAGACTATAACGGCTGTTTATTTGATCATTAAAAATGTGTGTTGCATTGCTAAATTAGTGTTTGACTGTTGAAAATGTCAAGATATATGTATAATCTTACAGCCATGGTCAGTTCATCTTCATTGTGCAGTTATTTGGACTGGTCAGCTGATAATTCTGTACAGCTCAGAAGAATGCTCATGTCTACACAGTGTGCACACATTTAACAATACACAGATTATTTAGCGGTGTGCATGAAAATGTATTCATCATACGGTTTCACTCACTCTTAGTAAGCGTATCGTTGATTCGAAAGCTGCACAGGACTTTATCGACATTCCTTGCATGGAGAAATCCATTTCCTTTCACCACAACCTGGAAGGACTCTGAGTAAAAGATCAGTAAAGACACAGTAGTAACAATGAATGATTCTGAGTCTACAACTAAACAAATTTTCCAGCTAATGTAACGCTAGCAACTGTGGCCATTAGGTCTAACAACTTATATTGAATGGGTTGAGATTCTGTGGTCATAAAAGATTTAATTGAAAGTTTGGCAGATGTGGGTATAATGCCAATGAGTCCTGTGGAGTCAGCACCACGAACTACAAATGTATGTGCTTACGCCATGTAAGCACTTCTTAGAAAGGTGGTGTCTTGTGACACAGTGTATGAAGACTGTTGTAAAGTTCAAAATGGAGAGATAATTTGTTTCCAAAAGTGACTGTATTTAATGATGACATCAGATTAAATAATTCAGGTTATAATGTACTTCCTAGACCAATTTGGTGATTTAGCAGACAATTTCATCCAAGGAGATTTACAGTGAGTAGTAAAATGATTATAGCGCAAAGTAATTATCTTGTTCAAGGAAGCACAGGTATCCTTAGCAAGTTGGAGATCAAACTAACCTGTCCAAAACCGTGCAATATGTTTTTGTTAAATACAACCTATACTGTTGCAAATCTGTGATATTTAATTCCAAATAGACAATGCAAAGACTACAAATAACAACTGGCAAATTCCACAAATTGCTAATACCACTAATTAATAAAAGGTGGGCAATAAAATGCCTAAAATAATATTTACTGAAGAACCTATAATTTAAACAACAATACCAGGGGAAATAACAGAGATCCATGCCGGCTTCCTTACCTCCTGCACAGATACTAGATGGTTCTGCTGCCAGGATCTCTATACAGGACTTCCTCAGGATCTGAAGATGAAAGAGGTCACAGTGAATTCAGTTGCTTAAAAGGTAATGACTTGGAAAATTCTTGTTAATTCTCTCAGAACTGCTGTCTATACCAATGGGTTTGTTGTTAACACTCCTCTGCCTTGAGAGCTACAGGTTTTCATCTTAAAGTATTCACATTTTATTTGTGGAACAGACAGATTTCATATACAAAGATGTAATATAATGGATTTAACATAGGAGCATATATAATTTAAATTAAACTTTTAAAAGTGGAAAATATTTACCAGAGAAAGATTATTATTTGAACTCAACATCCAAACAAATACACAACTCTCTCTTCAATGCCATTTATAGAGCATCGACTGTATGACTAAATGGACCAACCCTCTGTGACCCATATGTTTTCTGAAGAACTGGTTTGAAGGTCAAGCAGTGATGGTTCTGGCCATCACCATCTTTGTAGTACCTGACTCCGCATGCATCACATCTATATGATGCATTTCTACATGATATGGGGATATCTATAATGATGGGATACATGGAATTCTTAACATATTTTAAACATAATGTTAACATTCAGCCCTCTGTACAGTTGTCATGAAAGTGGAAACTAGCTACAGAGACCAACCATGGTTGTTGTTCCAGGCTGTAAACATGTTTGTTTTTGCTGTAAAGTCGCTGGACATATTAACATGGGTATGGGGGTTGACTCACTTATGGAACCAACCTCAAGTGGCCATTAGAGGAACTGCACTGAAAGTGTATTTGCTTTGATGTTGACATATAAAATATCTTTCTCCAGCATTGCTGACTTCACCTTTATGACGGACAACAAAGGCGGACCTGATGCTGTCACACTCACTTTAATGGTGCCAAAGTCTTTCAATATGTTAACTTGCTCCAGATGATGATCAGCCTGACCTTTAACATTACTCAACTAAAAACCTCAAAGACAATGGCCCTGCACCAGAAACTGTTTTTAATCCAGCAATTTATTAACAGCTCAACTCATTGTCGCAAAGGTTGGCCTTAGAATAATAGACACTTTGATCCTGCTTGGCTGCACTCCAGCAGCACAGATCAGAAGCATGGAAGTCACAGCAGGCTTTCCTGGAATTCTGTCCCTGGCATGTTAATCAGGAATGCGTCTCAGTGATGGGCACACATTCCATGCATGCACAATGATTTTCAGTGAACATCCTGAAACATGTTTATAGATTCTTTGTATTAGCACTCAACCAGGGAATTGGGTCCACGTCAGGGGCTACAAGATTTCAATACTTTCAAATAATTGCTTTTTATATAAAAGTGAACATTTGTTCATGTTAACATTACATTGTATTTAGGGGAGTATAGAGTATGTTATATGCTTTAGGGATAATTCACTTTCATTAGAACAACTGTTTTAAATGGCTGTCAAATACTAAAATTAATATCTAAGCTTATTAGACAGAGTGGGGTGGTATACTTACCGAATCAATGACACTTTGCAAAGCCTCAAATCCATCATTCACAGGGAACACATGGTCTTTACTATCAGCAATCTTTGCCAGCTATAAAAGATGAGAGGACATTTACTCATGTACAGAAATGTTAAAGCAATGCTGAACTTTTGCAAATCCTTCACCGTAGCATTCTTAGCTCAATATTATATCCTCAGACCATGAACCATGAATTAACCCCTTAATTAGTTGTAGGTAGACTGGCAACTCACACTCATAATATTAATCCTCAATTTATGAAAGGGAAAACTAGCTACAGAAATTCTACAATTTGATTTATACCCATTAACACCAATGAACAACTTAATGGAGAATTGCCAGACTAGTGTGTGCAGGGTAACAATATGTGAAGCTTGCAAAAGCAGTATGGTCTAATGGTAGGCTAGCTCTCTTGCTATACAGTAGAGGCATAGCACATGTCTCGTGGTACAGTATAGGGTAACAAGATGCAGTGGAAAGACACCTGTGTCTCATTGAAGTCCTTCACCCCCACGCAGTAAACAGAGGCACCTAGACTCCGGGAGCGATTGGCCTGTCAGGTTCACAGAAAAAGCAAAACAGGAAGAGATTCAAAACCTGGGTTCAATTATACATCTGCATTTCTCAACATCAACCAAAACATGTCACTTAAGCACTTGTTTACATGGTTCGTCCAAAATGTTGTGTAACCCTGCAATATGTTTTTGTTAAATACAACCTACTGTAGCAAGTCAGTGTTATTTAATTCCAAATAAACAATGCAAAGACTACAAATAACAACTGGCATGGCAATTCCTCAAATTGCTAATACCACTAACTACTAATTCTAGTATATTGAACATATACCTTCAATATATTATACTGACTGACAGTTGAATCCAGTGTATAACTGCAGAGATGTGTCCAAGACAAATTCCTCTTGGGGCAATATAGTCAGTCAGTCAGTCAGTTAGTCAGTCAGGTCTCGTCTGGTCTGGTCTGTTCTATTCTATTCTATACTGGATAAATTTCCCCTGTGGAAAATGACAATGGCAATTTATAACTAACTATACTGGATATATCAGTTTCACTGTAAGCAGTCTCAACTTGGCATGCCAGCACCTGTGCTCCCAGCAAGGTCTAGGAGGGAATAAATCATTGGTTCCCACTGCAGATGCATGGAAAACAAGCATGCTTCATTCACAGGGCAGATGGGAATTATACATTTGACAGAGAGATGATCAAAGAGGTGCTCGCTATGTGTCTGTGTTAATTTTGATGGCCCGGTCAAACCCCCATGTCATTTTCATACCTTACTACTCTCCCCAACATTATTTATTTCTCTCGACGGTTTCTCACCTCTCGCTCTGCATAGTAGAACAGATCCTCATGCAGCTCTCCATCTGTAAGAGCTATGATCACGCTAGCCATTCGATAGCCTGCGGACACAACATTTAGTCACACTTGCAGCAGTATCCTTTCATATACAGTATAATCAATTCTAAACTGCATAATCCTTACTATATGGCATACTTATCTTAAATGATGTAATCTACATTATACGTCATCTCTGATTGCAAAACATATATGAAAATATATTACATTGAGCAATTGATACGCATTACTTGAATTAATGGTATAATTTAAAGTAGTAAGTCATTCTGGAGAAAGCTTGTTGACATTTGAACTCTTATCAAAACATGAACACCTCTCCCTTCAATGCCACAGAGTTCTCTCTCAGAAGCTCTGACCAACACATAGGCTATAGGAGTTTGTTGCTGTGTGCGGTCTGCACCAATTTGTTTGTGTTCCTATTTACGGAGCCAGGGCTGCAACTACCGGATTATATTTAAACATACACAGAGCCAACCGCGAGGAGATATTGTGGATTCGACAAAAAGTATATTAGCTAAGTGCTTACTTTAACATGATAGACTCCCCACAATGTTAGTAACACGTCCTGTAAATACACACCTTCAGAGTTTCCATAGTATATCTGCTCACTAGCCTGTAAACACAAAAAAGGTATAAGTTGAAACAACTCACTGTGTGCTCACTATCTTAAAGAACCTTCCTCCACTGCATGTGTCAGTTCAAGTGTGACGTACGGACGGGTTGTTCGATGGACAAACAGGAGATGCCTGATCAAGGCTGAACCAATACAAGGTGTCTCACCCTGAGAATGCCCTCGTGCATGTATGTGTCTCCTCCTGGTAGAACCCTCTGCAGCTCCTCCAGACCTTTGCGAATGTGTTCCCTGAGTCACCAGATAAACAGATGAAACCAAGTCTTTCCATGAAAAATAATCAATGAAGAAGTATGTTGCACTGTTACACAAGGCCAGATCTCTGTCATTTTTTTTGAATGAAAATATTGTATAGAATAATATTGCACTAAAATAGCCGCTTGAGTCAATGTGAAACGGAAATGAGAGTTTTGTGCAATAAGATCGCAGGAAGGCCATACAGAGTTAAACCTATTTTGGCTGTAAAGAAACAGCCTGAGGAAAGATTAGACACGTGGCCCACAATGCTGATAAAAGCAAGTATAGCCAACCACATGTTGAAGTCGTCTATGATTAAAACACTATGGATTAAGAATCAGCCTTGGTTCTCCTCTTAATTATTGGTTTTGAGTGATAACATTTAATCAAATCATATATCATAGTTTTATTTGATCAACTGAGAAACTGTTTCCACCCACCTGTCCTCTGTCAGTCTCATGAGAACCTGGCCCTCGTTTGAGAAAACAATGAACGACATACGCAACTGTGGACTGTGATGTGGAGAATACAAAAAGACATAGGATTATCTTTAATCTGTCTGTTAAATACAATGTTTTACTTATAGTGAGCATCAGTAACACATATTTACGCATTGTGAAGAAAGAACATTATTCTTTTTGAAGTCTGAAAGTTGATTTCCTTTGTTTTACCTGATGAATTTGTGTGCTAGATGTTCAACAAATTGATAGATTTCAGTCCAGTGATTCTGTACACTCCCAGATCTGCAAAATGAAGTTAAGTGCTCAACGTTAAACAGCATATTCTTAAAGTTTGCAATGATGTCATACCTCTCAGATTACGGTCATGGTCAATGTCTTTATAATGCACCAGCAGTGATGTCAGAGTTGTTGGAGTCAGACAGATTTACCCTCATTGTGACTATATGCCCAGATTTACAATGAGGTCAGTTTGGCTATAAAGTGTTATATTCCATTCCTTCATTACATTAAGCAGAAATTAATGTAATTAATTGTTCTGAATAATAATTGTTGTGAATAATGTGAATTATTTAATGAATAATTTGATGCCTTGCCTATACATATCTCACTTGTTCATTGCTTAATCATGATTCAGCATTTAACTATTATTTTAATGGTCCCTTCATCTTGAGAGAAATAATGAAAAACTGGTTAGGCTACACTTGCAAACGATGAAATATCTCCATTGCTCCAAAACTGACTGCATAACACAATATCTGAGTTTACTGAAGTGAATGTGCATAATTTTTGTACCAAAACGTTTCACACTCATGCAATGTATTTTATTGATAGTCTTTAACAACCACACACACAAACACACACACACACACACACACACACAAAATCATTCCCTCACAAAGTTCCACCACAGACCGTTCCAAGATTTTGGAATATCTGGGCTCAATGGAAAATGGTTATTTATACAATAGGACCACACAATGCATAAGGACAAAAGGCTCTCAAAACAGGTGATCAAACTGGGACCTGCATGGGCTAGAGAAGAACATGGTGAAAGACATTCACCAGTGCAACAAGTGTAATCTGGGTTAATGCGAACCATGGTCCACTGTCTGTGCTCACATGTAGCCAAGTCTCTTCCCTACGGGGACAGACAACATATAGCTCATATTTGGGACAAATGGAAATCATAATGGAACACATACACAACAAGGTGAAAGGAAGGTTGTAAATGCAATCCTGGCCTTGTCTATGGATCAGACCAACATGATATATTTGGGATATTTTGAATGATATTTGTTGACCGAGATTGTGATCTGGGCTCAAGCCAGGATCTGAACATGTTGCATTTGCCCGACAGTCCAACAACAACCCTCTGGATAAGGAATGAGTTCAATGCATGCATACAAGTGACCTATATCTTTTTTTACAAATGTTCGAGTTGATATTGGTTAGTGGCTTTTTTTAAAGACCCAGACAGGACAGGATAACTGTGCTCATCTCTCAGAATGAACATGCATACCCATATCAATGAGGAATAACACAGTATAATGTCACAGAACGGCAATTAGGTATATTGGGAAGTTTTAAGCGGAAATCTATACACTCTCTTTACAAGATTATGCCACTTTTGAGGGTTATTGTTTAAGTAAATTCAATGTTGTAATTCTGGTTTATATCATTAACAAGTTATTATGACACCAATGAATGTAAACACCCAGTTATTGCACTGATAACTGGGTGTTAACTGGTTAAAGAAAATAAAGTGTTTACCCAAACAAGTGAGCATGTTTTGCAAAATGCTACCATAATCACCATAATCCACCCCGAAATCATGTTTAGCTTTATTTTTAGTTAAGCATTACCATGCAACAGGTGGGACAAATGCAGGTGAGGGAGATACACTTGAATGCAAAGGAAACCATAAATTATTTGAAATATGTAATTACAACTGATCTCCCTTATAGTAGTATTGTTTTCTTTTTGTAACATGCATATACACATAGTATTTTAAATCATAAGTGTAGCAGGTAAAATAGAGTTAACAACTTACTTGTCCAAAACAAAGTAGAGATCAAAGCCTCCAAAACATGAAGACGATCTGGTTTGCCTTCCCTCCTGGTTCTGTTCAGCATGTCCAGAAATTAAGAATGCTAGCAAAACTGCAACAATCACTAGAAACCAGGCCCTTCTCCTCCAACATATATACATTATTCCGGTTTGAAAAATTGTCATGCTAACAAATGCATTACAAATCAGCCACCAAAACTAATATGAAAGTTATTCAAAGTCCTCCTCCTCTGGTCTTCAGGTTTTGTTTATCCCCAGACAGCAGGCAGTAATCCATGTGCTAATCCAAATTGGTGCAGAACAGGGGACTATGCTGATCACCCTTAAATGTAGTGCACAATGATGCATCAATGATGTGAGCCCTACAACTATGCTATTGTTTCTTTTTAGTTTATTGTTAGTTATCCAGCTTCTTAAAGGACTGTGTGCAAATGGGTGTCTATGTCAAATCTCCCTCTGTTTGTTGAAATTGACCCCCCCCCCCCCTCTCTCTTACATCTCTCTCTAGATCTGGAGAAGAGAGAATGTAGCAATAGACTGCTGATGGAGCATAATATTACATTATGTGTAACATACAGGCACCATTTTGTTTCTACTGCCATCTAGTGTTGGCTAAAAACTTAGGATAAATGCTGATTAGGCACATATAACTAAGTATAGGCAGCATACATTTAGCCTCCAAGCTTCATTTTGACTTCGCCTCGAGAACAGACACAGATATCTTGCGTGTGTCAGGTTATACCATTTCTAATATTTGTCTCAGTTGTAGCAAATCAGTAAATACAAAAGGTTTTCACGACATGCTGTTGGTTTCACAAGCTTGGGAAGTTGCATGATTCACCTATAATGGCATTACAAGGGCAGCAATACCTGTAGACCTATTATAGCCTACTTTAACTTTACAATAAAAAAAAACTTGCCATACAGCTATAAACCACTGACCTATAGCTATAAATGCATTACTTAGATTGGTATCCTTTGTGGTTGATTGAGAGGCAGCAGCATACAGTACAGTAGTGTATCAAGCCTTTTTTGTGTTAAATTTAAAGTTGATTAAAGTGGTATATTTAATGGAATATCCCTGTTGTGTTCTGATCTTTTCTAATGTTACACAATAATTATCTTAACCCATCTCTGAAGATATGCAAATCATATAAAACAATGGAACTGCATCTCAGGTATTTATGAAAATTGTATTCAAAATTAATCGAGTGAATAAAATAAAATAAATTTGTAAAGAAACAGCTTGGTCCATTAAATATGTAAACCATGACCTTATCGACATTTGGTGGGAATATGCAACTAATATTCATTCATAATTATCAATCAGTAGGTTAGTGAGCATGTATCTCACCAAGAAACCTTTGTGAATGCCTGCAGAAATGGCTTAATTACTTCCCCACAGCGCTAAAAACTGGGCAAGGAGTTGAAGGGTCATCCTTTTTGAACACCTTATATTCACAAGCTTTTGCATCAAATTCCTTAACACAGCCATCTGGATATGACACAGGGGTGGAATACCTAAAATGACAGCTAATATTAGGAAATACAGTGCTCTATGGTGATGTGAAGGGATTGTTGAGATGAATTCAACGTTGTACTTACGCTTGGCAGCATGAAGTGCAACTGCAGCTCATACACATACTGTTAATCCAAGTGGATCCTATAGGATGCCATGTTTTATCATAACCATCCTGGCAATGGGTAAGGCCTGAGGTTAAAAATACAAGGGGAAATATGAATGAATGGACACAACATTACTTTGTAGACTAGTTGAATGATTTTTAGATATCAATTATTAAAGATTTACTTGCACCACTGCCCAACATAATCGGTGTCACGTAGCAGGCAGTATGGATCAGTGAAGGCAGAGCACACAAAAATAAAGCAAGAGCCAGGTATTTCTTCAGAGGAAAAAGATACAATTTGTTATTTGATGACCTAATGACATCATTTGAATAAGCATACTTTTTAAACTTAAGTAGGCTACTGAGATGTCTAAACTGAATAATGTAGTATAATGCAAGTCTAATGGAATACATTGGAATAATGTTGAGTTAAAATGAAGGAATGAGAACAAAATGGAAATGTTGTCAAAATTAATACCAGCATTTGTGTCTTTCTTCATAGTTGTCTTTTAATTTAGTTTACAGCTTTAAAAAAATAAATGTTAGCAGTTAGACTATTAGGACTATACATTTATTCAAATTATAACAAAAAAACGTATATTCGCAATGTGATTAAGAAACATTATTTCAGAAAATGCATAGCCTACGCCTATATTTGACCTTGCTTTGCTTGCTTACCATAGTTGCTGTCAGATGGTGTTCGGAGGGTAATTAATTGTAGAGTAACTTACTTTTTCCAAAGTATCCTACATCTGCAGCCAGGGACCTTTGGAATTAAACAGGGACGGGGACAATATTGATTCTCATTCAATGTCAACACAGATAGCCTGGTGTAACCTGGCTACATTCCATTGTGTTCGCAGTAATTTCCTCCTTCTGGTCATAGACCTCTGGTTAATTTTGAACCCATTTGACAGCACTGAACCAATCCTCGATGCTACAACTGTTTTTATCGCCTCATCTAGCTCTACCATTTCGAAACACCCTTGACTTCAACGTCATCTCACTAACCCACGCTGATTGGGCCGCCCGTAGGGTGGCTGTGCGAACACTAATGCAAACAGGGTTTCCAGACTTTAATATCAGCCAGATCAATGCCTCTGATTTCAGCAAAAATATATAGACCTGAGAGAAATAGTCGGGCGGGATAATAAACACATGGTTATTATTATTATTAGTATTATTATTATTATTATTTATTATATTATTATTATATACCCATTTACTGTTTACAAACAGTGATGACGTATACGTGTGCGCACAAAGTTCTGCAACAGAAGTACGATTGAGTCGTATGACTTGTCAAGCTATAGCATATAATAAAAGAGCACTAACCACCAAATATCACATGTATTTGCTTGCAGCCACATCGGCAAAATGCCTAAAACACGCTGGTTGACATAGCGTGCAAAAATATTTCTCTGACATGGTGAAATATTGACTTTTAGCTAGGCCATGTAATTTAGCATGATGTTCGCGCCGTCTGTTTCCCTCCTGTCTCTGGCTTGCATATTATTTGTGTTTAATTATTTGACTTCAACAGCTATACAAAGTTAGTTCTGGGTTTCCTACCTTGTTATTAGCGCATCCCGTCACACAGCAGCTTCTAGGCATGCTTCGGTTTTTTTTTTGCTAGCAGACGAACTTTTAAGCTGTCCTGTCTGAATGTAGTCTGCGGAAAACGAACCAAAACGGCAAACGTGCATTTTATGGGTTTAAACTGGTAAAGAAGGACAGGAAGAATTATCATTCTAGGACACATGGTGAAATCATGTTGAGTCATAAGAATAATTGTAAAATAGATCATTTATTTAATTATTATATGGGACTTAATCGGATTTATGGACTGCGTGCGCATATCACGTTCACCCTGAACGTAGCTCAAACGTTTAAGAGGAAAAGTATTGTTCAGTAAAAAAAAATTACTTAAAAGTTAACTTAACGTAGCAAACGTTCAGTCCACTGAACGCTATCCATTTCAGGGATTTGCTGCCCGACACGTCACGCTGAGTTGCCATGTCCCTACAGCCATGCAGCTGCAATTCCCAAAATAAACATGTTTCGCCAAGCTAGAAAGGGGGATATCATATGAAACTGTGGCAACTATTCACGAAACAAAACGAAGTGAGGCTTTCCGCGCACTTGGCGTATTCGTCTCATTTAGCTCGTAATTGCTAAACCGAGATACATTATTCCATTAGTTGTCTCCGAAGAGCAATTTACAAGTAACAATTTATCGAGAAACATGACACAATAGAAATAAGGTGAGCGAAAGTCGCTTGGCCAAACTGTAGCTTGTATTATAGCTGCTAACGTCAGCTAGTCAATAGTGAGCTAACATTAGGCTCGCCCATACCCGCCTATCGTACTGTACGGTACCTGTAGTAGCTTTAAAACAGCATAAACATCTTAACGATTTAGATATAGTATTAGTTGACTATATTTCACTCACATTGAATACAACATTGTGAAGCGAATATATAAACAAGACTAGGTTAAATGCGGTGGTTTTGTGGTGGTAGACTGGACAAAACATCTGCATGGACCAAATTCCGTATTGTTAATGTACAATTATTGTACATGATCGGCAAACGTTAGCTTAGAAGATACGAAGGCCTGGATGGACTCCATACAAGACGTGGTCTTGAATATATGCGGACAATAATTGCTCTATTTTCTCTTTGAAAGTCTGAATCCCGAGTCCCATCGGGACCCCGTATGAGCATGCACCGTGGTGGGGACAAAGACTTCCAGACATCAGCGCGAAAAATGGGCACATCCTTGCTGTTCCAGTTGTCTGCTCATGAAAGAGAGCTGGACTTGGTATTCCTTGACCACAGCTATGCAAAACCATGGAATGCTCATCCAGATGCCAGCAACGCCCGACCCACGAGGACTCTGTTTGTTGCCCCTCGTCGGCAACCGGAATCCTCAACGTATGTAAAATGATCATAGACCAAATGTACCGCTTTATTGTGACTGAAACCTCATCACAGTGGGTATAGGTTATTTGAACCTAGTAAGATATATAATTTGTGTCCCCCCCCCCCCCACTGTCAACAGAGATTCTGAATCTTTAATAGACGTAGAAACGGTCACACCGACACCTGTACCACTCTATGACAACCATAAAGCACTAAGCGTTATGAAGGAGTGTGAGCGGCATGTCTTGTTTGCCCGGACTGTTGCTGATTGCCCATCTCCACCTGAAGACTGGGAGGAGCATATTTGCAAGTAAACAATCCACACCTCATTGTCTTCTTAACTATTACTTAGTACATATTTCAGGTAATGGAACACAAAGTGTTTTCAGCCAATATATACTATATAAATATAAACGATGTCTAATGTCTCGTCTTCCTGTGCTGTCTTGCAGTGACCTTAATAATTCTCTATTTCAGAACCGGATGGTCAGTGGCACAGAACAAACTGTTCAATAAAGTGCTCAAAGCCCTGCAAACAGAGAGACTGGCCCGGTTAGCTAATGAAAACGTGAGTGCTGATCTATTTCCTGTGTATCCATCACTGGACCATCTCTTTTTCATCTGAACTATACCTGTGTCTCAACTGAATTGTTGTTATTATAGTCAAATAGGGATAGGCCCTAACTGAAATGACACATTTTGTTTGTTGATTTACATGATTGAATAATGTGTCCTACTACCCTGGGGAGAGGAGGGGTGGGGTTCAAGGTGGGCCAAACCAGATGGACAATATTACAATTATGTGTGAAACCTTGAGGAAAGATAAGTAGATTTTTCTTTGCTGGTTTTGTTAAGAATTCCTTTTCCAGCCATTGATGAAACCCCTGAAAATATATATATATATTTCTCAAAATGGCATGTTTTGATGTGTTTTTTTAATGAAAATAATCTCTCCATGGCCTTAAACTGGCTTGGCTGTAAACTAAAAATATAATAAGCCCCAGGGACCCAGTAGCCCCCCCCATAGGAAATCCTTTAAAACATGTTTTAACGGATCAACACTTCTTTTTTTTTTTATTCTTCTTCTTCAAAAATTCTTATCTATAATGAGACACTTTCTCTTAGAGCTAATGAATACATACACCTTCTTTCGCCCCTCACCCAGGCTTCCAACGAGCCGGTCTTGCGTAGGATTGCGGTGGACAAGTGTGCCAGAAAGGTGCGCCATGCCCTTGCCAGCACCAATTGGGACACTAAACTGACTCAGTGGTTACATACCACCATGATAGAATCCCTCAGTCTCGCCATGCTCGCTGCCTACCTGGATGTGCTGCAAACTCTCAAAAGCAAGGTAGCTACCTCCATTTCTATGTGAACAGTTGTATGTCAAAAAGTGCGCCCAGTGTTAAAGAGACTTGGAAGATCACCACCATAACCTTCCTCTGTGTCCGGGCAGTTGCCCTCGTTGATTGACAGGATGTTGCTGCCGTCGGCTAAAACTGGAGCCCCAAGTGCAGAGGCCCTCTCGCTGTTACTGAAGCGCCCTTGGGACCCGGCCGTGGGGGTTCTGTCTCACAACAAACCAGTGAGTTTTCTGTTTTTCAAACAAATGTTTTGCTTTGTGTGTGTGTGTGTGTGTATATGTATATGTATGTGTATATGTATGTATGTATGTATGTGTGTGTGTGTGTGTGTGTATATATATATATGTCTATGTAT
>JAODTR010002916.1:0-13217 GCA_025399935.1 Amblyopsis rosae
GAATGTCTCTTAAACCTCCGCCCCGGAAGCGGAGGTGAGGCTGCCACACGTGCGGTGTATTTAGGAGGCTGACGTGGTGGCAGCGGCGCTGTCCGGTGCTGAACCGGCGGCTCGGCGTTGTCTGCTGCCGGAGCGGCCGCGAACCGTGACAAACACATCATAGGCCAAGGCAAGTATGGGTTTGGAAAGTATGCAATACTCTGTTCCTATGGGGGATGTTGCACGTGGTGCATTACCGCCACCTACTGTATACATGGTGCATTACCACCACCTACTGTCTAGAATGCAGTAAATGCAGTGCATTTTCAGTCATTAACGACATTTTCTCATATTGGCTTTTCCCGCAACATGCAAAAATATGACTTTCTTATCTCAATATAAAGTCAGGCGATAATCTTTCAGAACATTTTGCAAGTTAAAGCTGTTTGTTGTTCATCTTAAGTGAATGTATTTACCTTTGTTAAAGCACATTGCTAAAACTTGACAAGATCACGACTCACCACTTTTTGCATTTGTCACTACATACAGTACACTACAGTATGTCATACCGAAATGTAAGTTATCTAATAATAAGATTGCCTGTCTCTTTGTTACTATAGTAAGGGGAGGGTTTACTTTGCTTTAAAAGTTTGATTGTCAACTATGGTGTATTATATACATCATCCATTGTTTATTGGAAGGTCAGCCAACATCTAGAAGGCAGGCTGTGCAATATTACTGGTCTATGTTATTAAGGTGCCACACTGGATGTGGGAATCAACACGTTTATTTGGGCAACTGGGTGTAATATAATAATAACACTAATACTACTTTAACATTCTACATTATGAGTGTACTCTAGGATTTTCTCATAATAACATTTATTTTGAGGGTGACTGATCTTGAAATTGAAGAATTAGTGTAATCACATCTTGAGGGACATTTATTTCCCTCTTTGTTCCCTTTCAGGCACGATACTAGACAGCCACCGTAGCTGTGAAAATGTTGGCACACGGGAGGAAAACATATGCCTTCAAGAAGGCAATAATGTCGTCAGTCTGTCACCAAGCAGGAGGCCATTACAAAACGGTTTGCCTGCCCTTAAACACAAGACAATTGCATGACAGTTTTATTGCACAGGCATGATGTGTTACTATGACTCAAAGCTTGCTCTTACCTGTTAACAGCATCACCTTAAGTCAATTATTGACACGAACAATGAGGATTCCTCACTATGTTCTTTTAGCAATTACACTATATAGATAATAGATAATATCAAACAAATTAATGACACCCTGGCATTCATTTGTAAACGGTGGGACTTATTCAGAATGATTGTCTTAAAAGAAAAAGAAGAAGTAAACTGGGTTGTTAGTCCAGATATCATTAGCTTTGCAGGCAATAGCGGTGATGATCCACTTTGTTCCTCGACTATTATTGTCATTCTCTTGCCCTGACTGCGTATGTTTAATGATAAACGGCTGTTCTACATAAATACTGTATATCCTATGAACATAACGTCTGGTAGCTATACTGCTTTAAAATGTACAACAGTGCAGTTAATAAACTAGGCATGATGCATGAAGTGGCATAGCCGCGTCTGACACAGAATTCAGTACATAAAATAAGAGGTGTGGAAGGCCAGAAGTGTGTCTCTAGGTAACAATTCTTCACACAGAAGAGATGGATCTTGCTGGCAAGAGCGGAGATGAACCATGGTCATAGGAAATTATTTCTGTTCAGCTAAGTTAGTAAATGCATCATAACTGCCAAAGAGCCTCGAGAGGACAATGTCAACATTCCCTTCTCCCTCCAGATTCAGTTTACTGTTTTTCCTCAGTCTTCCATCGGCATAGTTTGCTGTCCATTTCAATTTCCCTGGGTTGCTGACTTGAACTGCATACTAACATATTGTTTGAATGAGTAGCATTCTGTTGGTTCAGCTTGCCAGGGACTTTGTTGTATATATTTTCCGGTATCGCTCCAAATGCCATCACAATAGTGCCATCACACTAGTGTGTGTTGTTGTCCTCTTTGTCCTGTGTCACATGTCAGTTTTTGGCTGTAACGACGAAACTATGAAAAAAAAAAACATAATTGTTTCTGAGCTTGTGGATATTCAGTCTCTACATCAAAGGCCCAGCCGGAAACCAGGATATAAAAGTATTTCTGGTGTGAAGATTAACCCAGTCTCATCTTATTATTTAAATGTTTTGAATGTATTTCACAATCAGCTTGTGGTATGAAAGACACATGTTTTGACTCAAAATCAAAAGCATACTGTACAGTATACATGTTTTTATTATTATTATTATTATTATTATTATTATTATTATATTATTATTATGTATTATTACTACAGTGCTTTTTCACTTGTATACTATTTTGCTATTTCTCTCATTTTGATGGGGTCTATAAATCAACAATGTTTTAAAAATGTATATATAGTAAAAAATCTAATCAATAAGACTGCATACAATTTAATTTTTTTACATTTAATTTTAATACATGGACCATTATGAATGATGGGTAAATTAACAGGTGAGTAGTTTCTCTCATTATCAGAGTCTTTAAAATAAAAATATTATTAGATAATAAATGTGCAAATGGCTTTCCTATTAACAGTATGCTGGCATCGGAATATACATGTATTGAGATAACCTTTATGAATGTGAATGATGTGTATGCTTTGTCAAATACTATAGGGTTTTATGGAGCACTTGCGTCTGTAAGGAGCCGACAAGAGCAACAAACATCTTATGGAATGTTCTAGATTACCGGGGCAATATAGACCTTTTAAATAGAGACTGAATATTTGTTGGCCACCTAGAGTATGTATCATATTGCTCGCTAATGCTTTCACACAGCTGGATTTTTCAAACGGAAACCTCGGAAGGCATGGGCACAGATTTCTTGTGAACATTACGGTGAATTCTTATGTAACAAGGTGTGCCTTTTCTGCATACATGTATGGTGCATATGCGTTACACGCCTACATATTTTCTCTTTCTATATAGTGCCACGATAGACCCAGATGGCCAGACCCTGACAGATTTCCACATTATTGATTATTGCTTTTTGAAAACTATTTAGGCAATCATCTGCACCCATGTGATCCATGGCAGATGTAATGGCTCCTTCCATTTCCCCGCGTCTGATGTGCTGTGCTATGCTGTGAGCGCTAGTGAAGTTTGAAAAGCATCTGAAAGCATTTTGATACAGCCGACAGCAAGCTGTGCTAAATATGAATAATAATGCTTTGATATGAAAAGATGCAACATGCAGTGTCTTAGACAGGTCTTCAGAATCACCCAAACCTGCCGGGGCCAGAATCCCATCCCCCCGTTATTCCTCACTTACCTTACCACTTCTATCGACCCACGCCCTGGATTAAATAATAGCACTGCCATTCATGTTTGGCAACAGTTAATTGGGTACATTTGATAGTCGGTACGGGCAACAGCTTCTCAGGCAACTTCTTAATTAAACTTGTTTTTTTCTTATTTTTTTCTCCAAAGTAAAACTGATTTGTTTGAGAGTCTGCCCAAGTTTTGTATCGCTGTGAATTTCACCTCATTCTGCAATGTTGAAACTAAGCACCGTCTGGTTCCATGTTTCTGCCAGCATCTGAGGCCATGAAGGCAAATGCATCAATCCTCCAATCCAAGTAATATAAATATCAGATATTAATAACGACATTGTGTTACACTGGCGAGATGGTACGACGATTAGTAAATAACGGTCTCTAAAATAACTAAATGATTGTACAGCACTACTTTATTGTGGTCTAGGTCCTTCAACCTTCATACATTATTGTATCACACAGCCTGTGTGCATCACAAATACTATACTGTATGTATTGAAGCTTCCTGGAGCAAGAATTTACTAAGAAAAATACTCAGTGAAAACCACATACAGTAATAGACTACAGCTGTGTCAGGTGAGTCTCATTACTCACTGAATAAGACAACCGATGTACCCCATCATAGGAAAGACCAGCGAAGTGACGCATATTGCATTGTTCAGAAAGGATTTTTAAAGAAAGAAGCTCTTTATATCTCGTGAACATCTCACCGTAGGCCAGGATTAAAAGCGCTCGCTTAAAATGAAAGCTCATTATAATTGCCCTGTGATCGCTGCTGTCCTGCTCCAGTGTTTTTCTACACTTTTTCGGGCCACAGCTGGGACTATCCATGTCTTTTTGGCGTGGCAGCCAAGGAGGAAAGACGGTTTCCCCACTGAGCGTGACAGAAGAACTGAAGACAATTTCCACATTGGGTGACAAGAGAAGAGTGGGTCACTTAACCTTAGGCATTGTGCGGTGGTCTTCCCTCCCCCTTGAGTAGCTCATCAGCTGCGAGTTCAGCTCCGAGTGAAGCACAAGGGCCTGTCTGTAATTAATAACATTATGTTCTGTAATTACCTTCTATGTGTCCCCGGTGGCCCGTGGGAATAGCACTGCAGCTAATGGGAGGTTTCCAGTGCAGCCATGCTGACCACTGTTTCAAACGATGACCCACTTAAGTTAGCTCCGGAATAAACTTCGCCAGGTGACTTTAGCGCACTGCTCGCTCAGTTCTTCAAGAGAAGAATGGGGGGAAGTATTATTGCAACCCAACCAGGTGCATAGCAACTGTGTACATTTATAAAGAAACGTGTGGCTGTGAGGGGTAATTAAAATGCCTTATTGTATCTGTACGACACAGATACAGCTCTCTGGAGAAAGATGCTTAACCCATCGCATCTACTCCCCGCAGTATTTGTCTAACCCTCCGCCATCAGTTTAATAAAGGGACACAGACAGTCTTGGGAATCTGCCTTTGCTGGACCTAATCATTAGCTTTCCATGTCTGCCAAGCACAGTATTGAGACCAACACTAACCACATCTAATTGAGCACAAACATTTCCACATAAAAAATAAAATAAAATAAAAACATTTTAAAAACGGCATTCTTAACATTTCTAATGATCCATAAAGATGACTATGCAGTTAGAAATATACAGCATGTTGAGATTTGTTAATGTGTAAATGATGTCAATTAGCCTAAATTCATAATTAAAAGTGGTTTTAGTCTGTGTTCATTCCACCCTGAGCAATGCAACAGATTGTCAAATGATACCCTTTGATACATTTCTAATCATGGTAATGATAGTGATGTTACAGAGCTAATGATGCTGATTCAAACAGTCAACTAGTTTCCTCTTATTGGAAGTGAAAAGGTTGACTTCAACAAATCTGACATAATGGCTTCATTATCATTGTATAGAGAACATTACTTTCAAACAAAATTCTGGGATGAGGGATTTGATATGATGTTAAACAAAGTGTTAATTCTACTAAGAGGTATGTTATGTGTTGATACTGCATATGGACCTAAATCATTTAAAACAGTTTAATTATAGCATGTTTTACTGAAGATAGCCACTGTGCGCACCAGTGTTGCAATTGATATCCTGTCTGTTAGGAGACATCTACTTTAGAGATGGTCTTCATTTAAATCCAATGGATTTCAGCCCTCAGGTTGATTTCATTTACAGGGTTCTTAGTGCCACACTGTGCCCCGCGAACAGCTCACTACAGCCAGATAGAGACCTGGATGGCCTTCTTCTGCTGCTTGGTGGCAACTTAATAGCTAATAAGAGCATTGCGACCACCTACTGTACTGCAAGCTTAATAAGATGTAGAGAGGCATCGCTCGGTGAGGCAATATGTCTGGGATGTTTGGATATCTGTGACTACTGAGCATATGAAAGAAGTCTCCAAAACTGCACTCTCTCCAAAAACAGCAACGCTAATTGTACAATAAGAAACACAAAGAAACAGAATGAGTAGCTTTTGGCTTTGGAGAATAAAAGGCTACCACGTTACGCTATCACACTGCTCTAAAATGCAGGCCTGCGCTGTATAAACAGTGTTTACAGTTCCATTTGTTACCACGCTTGTGTTCCATTTGATTTATTGCTAATGGCCTAGCGCTCCAAACTACATCTCTGCATGACATTGCCAAGGGTGATAATGATCAATTCTACTCTGATCTCCCAGGGTTCCATATTTGTTGGAATGTTTATAGATGGAGGACTGAAGGCATCGTGGACCACCTGTGCTTGTAAGGCAGATGAAAATTGATGGAGACCATATCACTGGTTACAGAGACACACAATGGATCCCATGGAGAGTGCACTACAAGGAAGGTGATAAGGCACCAGAACTAGAGCTCAAAGGGTTCATATTCAAAGCCTTCTGCTCCATGCATGTGTGCTGCCCTTGGTAATGTTTACTGCTTACATAAGAGGGTGATGAACAGCAGCCAGCAATGATTAATTACATCAGAGGAGTGCAGTAAAGGGGAATTATTTCGGTACGAGGTACAGTATGTTTAGTCTTCTATATTCAGATTTGTTTTTCTATTTCTAACAGTGGCCGGGCCAGCTTTTGAACTTGTTCATCTTCTACTGTACAATGCAGTTGTAATGCTTGCTAATTGAGCGAAATACTGCAACCTTGAAACTAATCTGACATTGTCTGTTTACTGACTTACACACATCTCTTCTGTGTGCGAGGCGGCATAAGGTCAGTGGGTTTGTTGTATTGTTGGTCAACTCAAAAACAATTTGCTCGCCGCGAATCACTAGGGAGTCACGGTTCACTTTGATAAAACATGGGTTCCCGCTTATTCCTACTGCTGTAGATGTTTCTGAAGGAGGTGTTTGTATTTAGCTTGCTGCAATATTAATCACAATACTTCTGTAATGGTTCTCTTTATCCAAACCATTCAATTAACTCGAAAAAGTTTTACTGTCAACCAAGCATATTTCCTCGTTTTTCCAAGAGTATTGTATTTTTGTATTTCCTTACTGTATTTGCTTGGTTTAGAACAATATTTCTGTTGTTAAAGAAGGCATCAGTCAAAGGACAAAAGGAATGAAGGCAGCACAATAGCACATTTGTCTTTTGTTAAACAAGATGTGCTTGTGATTGCATTAGCCGCGAGGACAATGAAAACATCCTTTGCCGTGCTTGGCAAATAAAACACACATCTTTATCTTATCGAATTGCTTCTGTGTGATCACTATTGGCCTGCAGACTGGCAGGGTGACTCACTTCTTTATGTTGCGTCTTTAAAAATGTCAGCATCTTCCTTCACTTTATTAGAATGTGATGCCTGATAGGTGTGGCTTCCTGTAAACTATTACAAAATATGGAAAAAACATGAATCACTACAGTAAAGAACAAAAGTACATATGTTAAAATTAAATAAAAAATAACAGAGAGAGAAAATAAAAAAAATGATATAACAATGCATATTATTTATCTGTATCTTTTTGTAGAATAGAGTAAATACAGTAAAAGAATATAGTGAAAATGTGACTGTTTTACATTCTTTTTTTCCCTACACCCATCATCGTCAGAATATATTTTGTGAAAAAGAATATGTAACCACATGGTGTGGATGATTACAAGGCGGTAACATGCAAACCAAAGAAATGTAACACAGATAGAGGAGGAGTTTCTTCAAAAAGCACCAGTGATGTGTGTCAAGGGTTCCAATCATATAATGGCATGTCCAAGCTCCAGGCACACATCTCAGACCTGATGATGTGCATGTCTGCCTAAATATCAGGAGAATCTTCAGTTTCCCCTTTAAATGAAAGGATGTCTCTATGCAGACAATAAGAAAATCTGTAATTTTCATAACATAATTTTATCTATAAAAAATATTATTTACAATTGTCTTTCAATTTAATTAAATTACAAATAAATAACAGGAGCTTGATCACATACATATGAAGACAATATGCCTAATGTAATATATGCCTTTCATACTCATTTTCTGGATGTTTGCTACTTTTTTCTTTTAACCACACACACACACACAGAAGTGTCCAATGGTTGTACAATATAATTTCTGAAGCTAAATGTGCAATTCTGCCAAAACCATTATTGTACTTTTTTTATTACATGGCACCCTGTTGTAAAGTGCTTGTATGCGGTGACACATATAACCAACACCATCCCAACACATTGTTGCCAAGCACAGAGCACTGTCATTTTGCTATTGTTTTATTTATTTAAGGCATAAATGTGTGCTAATAGACAGAAACACTTTGACAAGTACAGGACAGGTCTGTTACTCAGTAAGCTGTGTGCAAAGCTGAAAGAGATTCTCTCAAATCTCTAACCACTTTTAGGGAATATATAGGAACTTAAATATGCCACGCCTCAACATATACACTACTGTATGTTGAGGATGTACTGTATGCCATCGATGCTATCTGAGTCCTGTTCCCACAGCACACAAGACTATGGTTCACACACAGACACACACACACACACGCACACCTACACACACACACACAAACACACACACACATACACACACACACACACACAAACACACAGGTTTGGGTGTTGATGGAAAAACAAAGCCTTTTGCCCTGCTGACACAAGACGCACTGACACAAGATGGACCTCCATGCATTGCCTGGAGACTTACTGTCCTCCCATGCTCTGACTGACTGCTGTGTCAGTCAGAGCATGGGCAGAGCAAGGACAGTACAATAGTCCATTGTCTCATTTCTTTTTTTAAATACTAAAATGAAATAGTCTTCAAATAGCCTAACTCAAATCTATTGTCATAGAGGTTGATTGAACATGCAAATGTGCACAAACAGACACGGCAAGGCAGGTATTTAAACCAACAGCCCTCAGATTTACGGTGTTGCCCTATATACCAGAAATGAGAACGTTTATAACGATGTGAAAATCAATCTGTACGTTTGTATTCTGTGTGCATCTCATGCCACTTGAGTTCAATAAACTCAGTGATACAGATGATGATGCTCTTCTGTTGTAACAAACAGCTATGAGGGCGTCTTTTAGGAGCTGGTAAAGACCATGTGATAAACAGGTTAATGGTTCAAACAACGACTCTGCCATATGTATGCTGAGCATACACGCACACACACACACACACACACACATACACTGTAATGTGGAATCAAATCATTACTTTCATACACAGCTGCCTCAACAGGGTTGAAGATGGTGCGTAACAATAAAATAGAATGCTGCCCCAAATCCTACATAATTGCCCAGATCTTCTTCTACACAAGACAAACTCAATAAGGTTATTATTTTTCCGACTGAGCAAGTTAGTCTGAGAGAGAGAGAAAGAGAGAGAAAGAGAGAGAGAGAGAGAGAGAGAGAGAGAGAGAGAGAGAGAAAGAGAGGGAGAGAGAGAGAGAGAGAGAAAGATGAAAGACTTCTCAAGAAACTATTTGTTACTTCAGAAATGATTTTGAACGCATCTGATGCACGCTCCTTTGTAAAGTAGACCTCGGGGAACTAAAGGTAAGTCGGCCCAGGTTCTTATCCGTAAAGAACACAAGCAGAGCTCTGTCCCTCTCGGTGATGCAGTGAGCACACAGGCAGGTTATGGGCACAAACAGCATCCAGGGTATCTCTGCGTTGTGTGGTATTTGCTTCTTCCTAAAAGATGCACAAATGTACCGTCGACAGTGAAACCCTTTAGGCGCAAAATAGGCTTGCCCTTGAATGAAACACTGTGTGCCTATTGGCCCTCCGGGGGGCGCCGCAAGAGGCTCTGCCTAATGTGTATGTGAGTGCACATTGAAACCTTCTGCCACGTTGAATGTCAGATTGCTTATGTTGATTGATTATGTTGCCTTTTAGCCAAGCTCTACCGAGGCCTCCGTCACTACCCAGAGGAAGGTGTGATGGCAATATGCAGACGTGCATGTTGTCACCTGTTGAGTGTATGGGTGTCTGTTGCCTTATTCTTAGTACAGCTGCTCAGCATTGTGAACAGCTAGAGGCATAACCTGTGTTCTTCCTGCAGAATGTTTCTTATGGGTTTACAGTACATGCCGAGATCAGATATGTCTGGAGTGGTGTGGAGAATTCCCCCCAAAAAGCCTTCACCCTACAGCCTATTGTCCTCTTCCACCCAGTATTTTACACCATATGTTCCCACTATGTAAAACATACTTAGACTTTAAGTTGGCATTGATTAAAAACCAAAACAAATCTGAATAATTATAGAACTTTGGCATTGAAATGCTTTGGCATTGGCATTGAAAATATGCTTGGTTTATTCTTTCTCAATATCTGTGTGTGTTTCACTTTATTGGGAAAATGTCATTTCACCAATTACATTTCATGAATAGCTAGCCAGAGGATTGTTAATATAACGACCCAGGCTTCTTTCCTCCCCTTTGTCTTCTCCTGATGACCTACTGTATAAGCATTTACCACAAATGCTTATTGTTGCAGTGCAAAGTTTGTCACAATCAAAAATAGGTAACAATTGTTAATGTATCCAAATAAGTTTCATGTAAAGCGGAGTATTACACGAAGTGCCAGTGTGATACTATTTACTCATTTAATCAGAACTCATCAATCGCCTCGTGTCCATTCAAATTACTTTGTCAGATGTAACTGTTGCATTGACTCAAATAACATTTATTGACCCACCCCTCCAAACCCTTCTCCCCCCATGCCAAAACATAGACAGTTAGCTGACAATTGAAAAGTCTTCTTTTCAATGTACATTGTCTGACTGGTCCATATTGCACATTTTAGCTCATCCACCTTTGCAGAGTTTGCAGCGCAGTATGCTGAACTATAGGGCAGATTTTGGGCAGGTCTGAGCTTCGAAGCCAATCCACAGTACCTGTTTACTATTTAAAGTATGCTAAAACACTCCAAGGTTGTTCTTTGCGCCCATGCAACTCTGAAACTGTCAAGGGCGAGGGCCGGCTGCTCTATACAGGCTCTTTGAGTATATATATATGATAAAAACTGCTAATTTGAATGCAGCTCTGTTACCCAATAACCTCCACTGCCACCGTGTCATCTGTGTTGCAACCGATTAATAATTCCCCAGAATTGTGCCAAGAGAGACTGCTAGTGGGACCTGCATTTACAGATGACAGCCCTGGAGAAAGTATGAGGGGGGCAATGCAACAATCAAGTACACCAATGGGTAGCTAATCATTGGCCCAAGGCAGTCACGTATTGAGTCTGCAGACAAGGACAGTCAGGGGTAAATATATTCACCAACAGCACAGACTATTCATTACGGCATTACTACACTGACTTCCGTTGCTAGTGAGGAGTAATTTAGCTGAAACACTGTTTCAATTATTGTTTTTTGTTTTGTTTTTCATAAGGTGACTTTCGCTATCTCACTATTTGTCTGCAAGCTCAACATTTGTCTTAATAAATGACACAATATATTGTGCAAAACGTTGTGTCCATGTTCAAAATCATTCTCATTTTGTGAGGCTTGGAATAGAAACAATATAAGCATACATTAATTCCAAATAATCAAGGTTTCAGTTGGAAATATTATTACATTATTCATCCATAGACAAACTGCTCAAGTTGAAGTTGATTTTATGTAGTTTGCTTTAACTTCTGGCTTCTCTTTTTAAGTATATTTTGTGAAAAATGTAAACATCATTCTGTTGAAGCTAATGGTCTTTTCTAATATGTATGCATGTTAATTCAATTATTCATCTTTAGATTGCCAGACGCAGCTGCATCGGTCCTAGAGGAACGCTTACTACGATTTCACCTGATGGAGGCTATTCCGTTTGTCAGCACGTTTCGGAGCATCCAATTTAATTCAGCCCTACTTGAGCATCAAGCAAATGCTATCGTACAGAACTGTCCTCTAGAGAGGAATGTAATGGCTTCGGTCAAGTCCTATCTAAGAAGGTACACAGAGCACAGCGATAAGCAACCTCAGCACATAACAGCACCAATTTGTCCGGCAATTATGCCTTTTAGGTTCAAATGCTTCATGGTAAATATCAACGTATATTTGAAACCTACAGGGATGCAATACACCTCATCCCTCTACACACCTTTTACCATTGCGGCATGCATTTAGAGATGTACATTTAGAAAGGAAGCCATTTTCAGGTGCTGTTGTGATGTTGTGAAATGCTATTATTTCTTGCTATTTAAACTTTACGGTTTCTGACTTTATATGTGACATATATGCAATTTTAAGTTATTGTAATACACTTTTTGTCAAATTCAGCAAAGGATCAAAGGAGCCTGCTATTATTTCACACAAAGCACAAAGCAATTATTTTCCATTCAACATTCACTAATATGCAACATAGAGTTATGTGACACACTGTTTGACCTGTGACTTTGCTCGCCTTACTCCAGATGTAAGTCAAGATGCTGAGTTAGCCTGCTGCCGTAGGCTGGAGATTTGCATTTTGATCGGGACTTGAACCTATGACCTATAAGTGTATCATGAGACATGTTCTATACAGTACACTCTAAGTTCTGATCGCACCCAGCATCTCTCAACTCTGTTTGAAACATGTAGGCATTGCGTGCTTTGACTTGGGCGTGGCTACATTTGATAATAATGGCCTGCACTAAATCCCTCCGGCTCAACACAGTCCTGTGATTTCTCGTGTACGTGAACCTCCCATCAACATTTATATATAATGTTGGTAATTCTGCATAGTTAATGAATTACAAGGCCTAGGACATGTGTGCTTTCCTGACAGTTTGGAAACAAATAAGCAAAATGCAGCAATTTTAGATTTCTTTACTGCTGTAATAACACGGTAGGACAAATATACATTGCTGATCAATGACAGTGAACATGTTACCCCTTACAATGAGGACAAGGTAAGTGCACACTGCTAGTATATTGTGTGAACAACAACAGATTTTGCATGTATGCTGATTGTGCATACTGAATATAATTTCATGCAAATCGGGTTTTGGTGTGAAATATATTGATGACTTGCAGGCTTGCCTATGCAGAGCAATTATAATTAATTTTATAAGAAAAACACGATTCACACATTTTGTTCTTAAAATGTCAGTGAGCAAAAATATATAAGGTTAATATTTTGCTGGTGACACAAGTGTATCTGGTTGGATAGTTATTCTCTTTAAACAAATACATTATATAATTATATTTAAATTTACATTTACATTTACCAAATGTATCTTCAATAATTTGTTATATTTAATCTGTTCTGGGCATTTAACCAGCACAGCACATGTTTTGTCATTTACAGTTAAATTAGAAAATTAACTAGAAACAATTAGTTATTATAACACAGAACACAAATGTGTAACAAAGCGTGACTGAACTACAGAGGTATAAAGGAAAGCGTTTTAATAACAAAACTGAAACAAGAACAGAATACACGTACAACATTAGCCTTAGCTGTG
>JAODTR010002917.1:0-13217 GCA_025399935.1 Amblyopsis rosae
TTTGGGGTCCCTTGCTGAAGCTGCTGCTCCCGCGACCCGACTCCGGATAAGCGGGAGAAGATGGATGGATGGATGGACCAATCCACCCTCATTAGGGGACAGTGACTCGGTTACCACTGCCACAATTGGACCTGGTCATGGGAAGACAGCTGGCCACATACAGTGTAGGTTTTGCACCATGATTTCACAGGTTTCTAATTTGTGTTGTGTTTTAAAGGTTTGAGGTTTTGGAATCCAGCTGCTATTTTCTAATGAGTACGAGTTCTACTTTATTGTGGTCTAAGTCACATCTGTGGCTAATGTTGCGTCTAGCTAGGCATTTACACTGCAGACATGTGACAGTAAGCAAAGCTCACCTTAAAAGAAATGCGCTACAAGACGCGCTGTTACGTTTCTGCACGTGTCACGGTAATCATTCATACTTTGTGATTTTTAACGTTTTATTAGTTCCTGTGAGCGACTAAACCGTCCGCGGTTGGAAGTTGAAGAGCGAATGTCAGGTTTAATAAGGTACAGACACTGGAACATTCTGCCAGTCAGAGCAGTAGACAGCATGTTAGCCTGGCCCAGCACTGTCAATGAGTTCACCGTGCTCTGCCCAGTTTGCCTTTTGGACAAGCAAAGAACCCCCCTCCCTCTGCCAACATCCCCTCCCTCTCCCAATGCCCGGAGCAGCAGCTCTGCCAAAAGCAGCCCTACACTAAACATTCAGTGCGCTGGGAAAGAGAAGGCAAGCTCTGGGAAGGTACAGGTTTGACGTCAGAGAGAGCCACATGTAAGAAATTCCTCCCTAATTATTGGGAATGTGCTGGCTTATTGTAAAAAAATAAAAACGAGAAAGTGGTGGGTGGTAGGTAGGTGTGTGTGTGTGTGTGTGTGTGTGTGTGTGTGTTCTGGGGAGGGTCACAGCCATCTTTAGAAAAGCTCTTTGTTTACTCTTTGTTTAACAGGACATTGTTTTTTCTTTCTTTTTTTCTTTTTCTTCCTCATCTGAAGAACCGTCTTCTTCGCCTTGAATAATTTTTCCTTCTTTTTTTTAATTTTTTACGTATCACCATTCCCTTCCCTTTATAGTAAACACAAGGGAAATGGATTGTTGACAATTGTTTATTAGAATTTAGGAATTTGTTGGCTTTTACCGGGCAATCTTGTTTTCTACAAGGGTTTGATGATAATGGTGATGTCGATATTTTCAGACACTGTTTTACTGTAGTTTTAAAAATAAATGTTCTCCTAATATATCAATCAACACTGAAGATGAGAAACTGCCACACAGCAAAGTGGATGTTCCCCTGAGCCCAGCCTCCCGGTGTCAATCCCTACGCCGCCACGACAACGCTGGTCGCACGGGTGTCTGTTCTAGAAATGAGGTGGGGGCGTTAATGATTCAGGAGAGAGAGCGTTGGGGTTGGGGGGGGGGACACAGCACAGATTTGTGCTCAGGTAACCTGGGGATTTGTAGAGGCTCCCGTAACGGCTGAAGGAATGCCTTTGAAGTCCCCCAACCCACTCCACCCCATTTTATTAGCGAGGGGGACTGGTGGTGGTGGAACCGCTCCCTGGTTGGCAGAGATGATGGAGGGACAAAAAAGGGGTTGCTAGGGAAGGCTGGCCAGGACATGAACTATTAAACGGCTCCAGCACTGTTGGCCCCGGGGCCCATTAGGAAACAGCTTCACGTTGGGCTGTATTCATCCCAGAGGAAACAATGCATTTAAGAAGCGGTTTACCAGTGCCCCCCCACCCCCCCAAACTTAGTATTCACAGGAATGAATGTTGGATACATGCCACTACTCAGTATCTGGGAACTATTGACCGAAACATTACGAAAAGCTATTTAGCACAAATCATTGGGTGCGCTGTAACCAAATATGTGTCAACAACTTCTCCAAATGTTGTCACAATTTCATATCTGTCAAACTTGGTTAACGTTAATAAAAGTTAAAGATAGTTTGTTGGCAGTAGACTACAGTATAGCTAACCCAATATTTGCCAGAGCATCACACTTTGGCAAACACATTTTCTCTTACTAAAGGAAAAAATGTAATGAGTAAATCAAAACCCACTTTTTTTGCGTTGCCCTTGTGCTGGCAACCATGTTTTCAAAACAATACAGTGCTTTCAACTTGAGCTGAGAACAACAGTGCTCTTGACCATGACCTATTCATATTCATTTACACTTAACTGTAGAGGCCTATAGCTGAGACCTACTCTGTAATAATAATCCATGTTATTATATCCATTAATAACTAGGATTTTTGTGAACATGAAGTGGCAATGCATGCTTCAACCATGTCAGCTTTGGAACGTACAGTAAATTGGCATAAATGCCAAGCAAAGTGTGAATTGCAAATAATAAAGCAGTTCGGCTGTTAGCATTGTCCATGCAACTCATGTATTCCTGAAAAGTATCCAGGACTGTATCACAACACACTCCTAAAGAGGTCATCTACACTACAGTATGTTTTAAATAAAATCTGTATAGGTTTGTATTTAATTTTATTTGTCATTTATTCCAAGTGGCATAACTTGAACATTTAAATTCTATGTAATTTTAATATTCTTCTTAAAAGCTGTATATTCCAATTTACCATACATTCAGGAGGAGAAAAGCAAATCCTGTGTCCTCCTTTTTGGACTTGAAATAGTTTTTTGCATCATTAAGCCATGTGTCGGAGCAAGACGGGGTGATTTGTCTGGAGTAGGTCGAGGAATGACCTCGTGCTGTCTGACTGGCGGACAGCCCTAGAAAGCCCTGGGCTTGTCTCGGCTGTTGGCAGTTGTTTTGCTGCCGCCACTTGAGTGGGCAAGACACGCGACAAGCTATTCTTAGAATATCTTCTGTGTGTGCGTGTCATTTTCCGCCCCACCCCGACCCTGCCAAGAGCACATAAGGCTGTAGGTCACTGGGGCAACCACCTTGGTGTCACGTCCTAGTCTGGGCCCCCCACCCTATACCCTCCCCTCTCTGTCTCCCTCTTTCCTGCTCAGTATACTTTTTGGTTTTATTTAGTTTAGTTTAGGTCAGGACACTTTCAGTCACGGTGGCAAATTAATGAACTTATTATATAGCAAGGTGGGCTTTCAAACACCTACTGATCTGCCCCTCGTAGGTCATTTACAGCTTTCCAGATAGCTCCTTCTAGCCTCCCTTCATGGTAACTTCTAAGCTATAGCGATGTCAACTCAACTCTTTCAATGAGACATTCCTATGGAAATACAATTTCTGGAATAATGGTCCTAAAATATAACAGTAGACAAAAATGTCTACAATTAGTAGGTGGAGTAGAGAAAAGAAACCGCTCACAGATTCCAAATGCATGCGTGAATGATAAACATAGGCTGCATACTACAGGATAATACAGCAGGGTAAGTCAACTTTTGCCTGTCAATATATTTTTCTTTAAGCTAATAATTATGACTCCATGTGTCTTTCATTCACACGCACACGCACATAACCCAGCAGAGCCTTAAATATTGTGAAAATGTGCGCACATGTGCTGTATGCACACCTGGACATTCAGTTACACATATAGTATACACATAACACACAGACATGTAATCTCCTTCACCGACGTGAACACACACACACAGACACACATACAGACAGAGGTCTCACTTACAGTGCTGGCTGCTAACCAGTCAGCTTAGCGTTGACGCGCTCGGACATGTTGAGAATCACACCCGTGTTCCTGCCGCTCAACCACAATGAAAGAACAGCAAGCTCTGCTTTGTGTCTGTGTGTGTGTGTGTGTGAGAGTGTGGTGGGGGGGGGGTACAAGCCGCGAGACAGACTGGTGGTATATTTAGCACCAGTGGTTGCAGCCCAAGTGGTGGTTAGCCGAAGCCGATCTCTCTGGCACATCTACATGGGCTCCAGAGGGGAACACTTAGCACAAATATAATAGAGAGAAAAGGAATAAAAGTTTCATAAAATTCCTTATTTGTATGGTAAGATATTACATTTAGATTTAAACCAATGCATAACATCCCTTGGATTTGTGGCAATGAGGGGAAATACACTGGCGGGAAATGAGTGAAGCTTTCTGCTTCACTTTCATGTGACTGAAATGTATTTCTGCAACTACAGTAAGGAGAACAAATGAGGAGAACAACATTTTAAGGTTTGCTGAAAGTCAAAACAAAGTAAAAGTCTGTATGATGTATTAAGTAATTACTTTAGGATTTTTAAAACTGCATGCTTGGGTTAAGTATTTTTTATGTAGTGAAAAATATGAGCCAGATTAATATAAAATAAAAGCAGCATAAAATCTTCTCGGTTGAGGGGAACAATTTGTAAAAATATTATGGTCGATACAAACTGAAAGCATGTGGTCAGACACCCACTGCCACACCCGTAAAGTAATTTGGTTAATGTGGGCCGGGGTCTTTCATGGCTCTGTCCCCATAAATAATACAGTTTTCCCCATAATGTGACAGCAAGTTACAGAAGCTTAAAGATTGTTTGCTTTCATCTGAAATTAATAGACTAGTCAGTTACAGTACAGGGGTATTTACGAAAAAGGAGTGATTTAGCACGTTACTGTAGAGAGCTTCAGGTCTACATGCCAAGGCTTATTGTCTCAAATAAGACATTTTGGAGTAGACAAACGTAGTGCTCATGAGCCAATGGGTTTGTGTGTATCACAAACCCATAGTGCATGCATACACACACACCCATAGTGCATGCATACACACACAAACACACACACACAGACCCTTTTATAGGTATCAGGAGGTTCTCCTGTCTCCCTATGGAGCCAGTTCTTGTTGCCTGCCTGCTGTGTGTGTGTGTGTGTGTTGTGATGGAGTGTACATGTCGATACTGTTGTGCTCATACAGTAGATGCACACAAGTCAGCAGCACCCATGCGCAGTGATAATCCTAGCTTGTCAGACCTCAGAAAGCCCAGCTGTTAAAGTACAGTGGAAGGGTGTGGTTTGTCTTCTAGGTTCAGAATGCCCAGAGGAAGTGCTAAGTAGCCAGTAAACATGGCCGCAACATCAACAAGCGGTTTTAGCAAAGCAGTGGTGAGAGGCTGTCGAGGGCCTCAGTCAGGCAGGACACACAGCGTTTGTCAGGGGCTTAGGCCTGCTTAAATAAATAACAAAGGAGAAAACAAGTTTAAAATTAGCGGGTCCAGTTAATAGTTCTACTGGCCTTTTCTTTTTTAAATTTTTAAAATGAAAAATCTAACTAGGAAATGTGTCTGTCTGTTTAAGACCCTTGTGCAAAGTGACATGTTTTAGCCCTAACCCAATATGTGCCCAATATGGCATGGTTAACTTGTCCTGAGCTGTCAGATGTGTGTACTAGCCTCGTGTGACCATCCTGAGGACCATACTGCGATCGCAGTTAAATTTTGCCCTTCCTTTCAGCCTGGATCCCCTCAATGCAAAAGCATTTCTTACTTGTTTAGAAAACAATCAGGCAAATCAGCGACTAGCTGACATTTTTTCCCACTGGCGCTCGATCTTATTTTAAACAGTCTGATTTGGTGAGTTACAGGTAGGTAGTCCAATCGTATGTCTGGAAGTTTGATAGATTTTTGATCCATTAGCACCGCTGATATTGAGGGGTTTCAGATTATAATTATTTGCGACAAAGTAAACTATCTTGCGGGATCAGGATGGTATCACAAGGCTATTGTCTTCTTACTTGGACCGCCAAAATGAGCTATTGCTTTTTGCTAGTCCTGGATTAGAGACTTGGCAGTGGTTGTGGCTCTTCCTGTATGTACCCACAGTGGGACTAAAGACTAATTGCTGTCACTAGGTATTGCAATGTATTAGTCATTATTATTATTGTATAAAATACGGTATCTCTAAGAAGAAATATATTTTTTAAGTAAAAGCATTTTGTTGTATTTTGGGTAATTGCTGCATTTTATTGATGTATTAACCTTTTCCCCAGTTTTCTTTTGTTTTCATACTTTTAATAATTGTATATTCAGTTGGTGGATATGTCATTTTGAAAGGGATTCATTTGGGTTCCCAGGATGTTGCCTAGCTAGCGGTGACAGGTTGGCATAGTTGGCACGCCCTCATGCTGGCCTGGCATTGGCTTGAAGCAGCAGGGCAGTTTTGGTGGCACTTTAACAGACAGGATGGCAACGTCTGCTGGCTGGCATGGAGGCACTCAGTGGAACGGTGAATACATCAGACAGGTTGGCATAGCTGGCATAGGGCTGTGTAATAGGCAGACAGGTTGAGGCAAAGACGGCCACGAAAGGTCAAGTTGGCACCTTTTGCGGTAGAAAAGGTGTGTGTGTGTGTGTGTGTGTGTTGTGTCTTCAAGCTGGAAGGGTTCCTACTCTGGGTGTCTACCCATTGAAGCAGACATACAGGCTTCCTGTTTGTCTCCATGCCAACTTGCCCCCTCAACCAGCACTGGGTAACGTGGACCTCCTCACCCCGTCTTCCTTCACCATATGGCCAACACTTATGTCTGTCCACACGGAAGTCTGTCAGCCCGTATAGGCTTGACCCAATGATATATGACTGGGTGTTGAAGGCGTGTGTGAACAACGTCCGTCCCTGTACTATAGTTTACTCACCATGTGTGTGTGTTTATGCTTGTCCTTGTGAGAATGGACAGTTAATTGCTGTAATGCATATCCTGTGTATATTATCATGGCATGGGTCACATGGTATGACCCGTGTGACCTGTCACCCTATAGTTTTATGGGTTGTCAGCATGGTTGAGCAGCAAGAAGCAATGTCTTATACAAAGACAATTCATTCTATGTGTATTTTACAATTTCATAGAGGTGGGGATTTTTTAGCCTCCATTTTCTGCTACAAATGATAATACCAAGTCCAGTTTTAGGGTGTTTTCACATATAGTCCTCTTTAAACAAACTAAAGTCTTCTTAAAGTGGAGCAAAAAGTGGACCAACAGAAAAGACTCAGTTCTTTTCATGTTCTCATTGTGAGCTCATTTGAAGGATGGCTCAGTTCTCTTTCTGGTCAATTTTAGCTCTTTTGGGGTCTTAAGTCCTCATTCTGTTCACACTTAGCTGCTCTGGAGCTCTCAGACAACTACTGCTTTACCATTGTAAGTCTAGTTATGTGCAGGGTCCACCGATTGCCGTTTTTCAGTTTTTGGGAATGCACATATTGCATTTTATTTTTATGTTTTTAGTTTATAAGCCGGAATGCCTAGAGGACTACAATACAATGAAACAAAGAGGCGAACCTGGAGCTTTGTGTTCACAATGCACAGGTTAGGCAAACCGCAAAACGGACTGTAAGTGAACTGAACTTCAGAGGTTCAGAGGGTCTGATTTAGTTTGGGGGGTTCACATATGCAGACAAAATGCTGACTAATTGATTTGAGTTTATTTTGAGGACTGAAAGGGACAAAGTGTGAAAACACCCTTTCCTTTTTTTAATTTGAACAGAGTGTAATTGTTAACTATGGTTTTAAATTGGATGCCTTGTATGAACGAACTGTGAATTTGATTTACTATTAGGTTTTATAACATCCACCCCTCATAAGTTGCAGCTTTCACAAGTAAATGAAAGAAAGTAGCGGTTTGTTTTGGAAGTGAAAACTTGTCTCTAGGTGTCGCCGTGTAATAAATATATAAATATTGAAGATAAGGATTGTAGCTTCAACTTGACACCGGTAGTAAGAGCAGAGCATTTATCAGTGCTAATTGAATCAGCTCATCCTTATGTCTCCTTCCTCTTAAACTGTATTAGTGCTGTAATAGCATGTAGCGGTTGTGCTGTGGCAGGGCAACAGCTCCATACTTCTCTCAATGGCCTGGAATAGAGGCATTGCATGCAACATAGACATGTATTTAGACACTTAGTACTGTAAAGTAAGTGTGTGCATAGTAATACAGTAGATTACTGAGCCTGTTGAATTGTTATACCACATCTACTAGGGATGGTAAAATTCACAGATTTGCACTGGCAAGAGGTAGTGATGCTATCGTGTCGCAGAGCCAGCCTTTACGTACGTCTGGGACAGTGTTGGCTAGAAGACACGGCTAATTTGCAGAAGAGGTATGTTGATTGACGCGCATGACGCACAACAACATTGATCAAATTGGACTCTACACTTAAATTTGAGGAAAAGAAACACATTTGGCTGTTTGCAGGTCTTTTAAAAAGCTGTCAAGTATGGTTACTGCTTAAAAGAAAAGACAGAAAATGATTGTCTGCACCAGCGTTGTACAGGAATCACGTATGCAGACTTGTGAGTAGGGATGTGAATTTGAGCAATTTTGACTGGTCGAGTACCCCGACAGAGAAAACGAGCGAGTACTCGAGTACTGCTGGGGGGTGGGGAAACAGGTTGATCTGTACGTGAATCACCAGTAACACCATAACTAATAGCTAAACACACAGGATTGATCTTGCAGTGTGTGTGTTTGCCAGGACAAAGTTCCACACCCACCGATTTCAGAAGCTAGCGATGACCATCCACCATATTAATTACCATTAATGGAACATGTTTAATACATCAGAATAAGGATGTACAAGATGATGTCAGTTTCTTATTTTAATTAAAGTATTTCTATGCATAGTAGTAGTATGCATGGTAGGCTATGTCGGAACACAGAACGAGCAAGAGTGAGAGTGAGAGAGAAAAAAGAGATAGCGATACATACGTAGGCTTAGGCCATTACCTTAAAACACACGCTATGTGTTTGGCTGTCCGGCCGTGATCTTTCAGTTTATCCAAAAAATACACTCTGTACCAGGCTTTACCTAGTAAATGCTTGCTGTGAGACTAGGCTGGTGTTGACTTTCTTGATTCAGAACAGTATCAAAGCTACGAGGGAGTTGCAGCTTATAGTTAAATACTGCAGTACACTGTGCCATGTTTTTCATTGTTCAAAATGAAATATAGTCTCTGTCCGTCCATCCATCCATCCATCGTCAACAACTTATCCTTGTCCACCACCCAAAAAATAATGGGTAGTGTATCGTCACTCTTTCTATATAAATCGTATATAGGTAAATCCAATTTTGGATGTAGTTAAAATATTAAACTATTTGCCTACTTAGAATGTTGCCTGACATATCTAACCATTGTAGGCTTAATAATATTTAACTCTGACGGTAAATCAGATTGTATAGTGGAATTATTTGGCAGGATAAATTTGACCAACGGGCATTTGGAGAACTGTGCCTGGTTAGGGTTAATCATAGCTAGCCTTTAGGGCTAATCATACTGTAGCTAACCATCACAGCATCTAATTTCTACACTGTACAATAGTGTTCTCATTCACACTGCAGGAAACTTTTGACGTCAAACACTGTCCTGTAACTACCCTCCTTTCTTTGTGCGTTTGCATGCGCTTGTTTGTTTGTGTTGGTTGCTGTGGAGACACATTACTGTCTGTAAAGGCAGAGAGCCCTGGGCGTCTCTTCCTCCCTAAGTGTCAAAGGTCAACGTCTGTCCATTCCATGAAGGAAAAAATCAGGCTG
This sequence comes from Amblyopsis rosae, assembly GCA_025399935.1. Lineage (NCBI taxonomy): Eukaryota > Metazoa > Chordata > Actinopteri > Percopsiformes > Amblyopsidae > Amblyopsis > Amblyopsis rosae. The sequence continues at coordinate 9,447 of JAODTR010002917.1, forward strand.
TTTCCATGGCGTCAATTTCACACACACGCACACACACTCTCTCTCTCTCATGCACGCCTCCTTGTACAAATGAAATTTGGTGTTCCTGCTTTGTCTGTTTTGCGTGTGTGTGTTCTTTCTGTCGTATTCTATAACCATAGTTTCCAGCCTTCCCCTGGGATCCCAGTGTGAGTCATGAGAGCTGTCCTTAACACACAGCTGCTCTGAACTGGCCAAGGATGTACAGTGAGAACACAGTGTGCCCATAATGTGTGTGTATGTGTGTGTGTATGGGCTTGGCCCGTCTGCGGCCATTCAAGCTCAGGTATCGTCTTTCTACCATCTGCTGCAGCCACCCCACTGGCGCACACGTGCTCGCACTCACACACACACAGGCACGCACAGGCGCACACACAAGCGCGCACAGGCGCACACACACACTCCCGCACACTGCGTCTGTTGACACTCCACCCTCATAACACAGTCCGGTTGTTCACCCTCTCCCCTCCCATATTTTCCTCTTCTTTCTCTTCTCCTATGTGCGCTTATCTTGTGTTGTGGCGTTTTCTAGAGAAACACAGTCAAACAAGCATAATACAGTAGTCGTGCCTATGTAACAACATGCTGTGTGTGTGTGCTGTATGATATATAAATGTTTAATTGGGTCCCACCCTCCATCATGTATTAATCATGGAGACAGTCTGCTTGGGCTGAAAATAGTGCTCAGCAACCCAGAAAAACAACAACAAAACGAACTGTGTGTGTGTGTTGTGCCAGTGCTCTTCGTGTTTCTTTCTTTCTACCTTTTATCTTTCTGGCTCCTGCTTTTTTCTCTTTGTCTCCAGCCCAGTGGCTGCCCCAAGATGTTTACATTTATCACGAGTGTGTTGCTGCGTTTGACACAATGCAGGGAAAGCACAGTGCGTGAGGTTTGTGAAGGTGTACTTTACCGCTGTATGTGAGAACAGGCTGCTTACATCTAAATCAAAGCTAATTATAGTGATGCTCTGTGTGTGTGCATAACAGGCCATATGATATTGCCTTTTGTACACAGTGTCGGAACCAAATGGTAACTATCATCTGGTACAGGTCCCATTTGACCAAGTTGTGCAGTGTCACTGTAAGTTGATGGGATAGCATTTCTGCATGTGAATCTAGGTGTGAGCCAACAAAACACAAGTTTTGCATTCTGTAAATCGAACATCAAACCACATACAGTACTCCTAGCCTCCCATACGTTCGTATAATGTGAACTGAAAACATGTCTACAGTAAATATTATTTGTAGTTCAGGGCCATGCTATACTGTAAAGGCTAAAGGGCTAAAGCTAGCTCTGATGTTGTTTTTATACTGCTTTATGGATGTGCCATTAAAATAAAGTATTTACTGCAAACAACTGTAAACAAAAGTCCTTTCGGTATTTGTTATGACTCTCACTCACAATGCCACAAGCCAAACAACACCTTACCATGATAATTCACAGCAGGCCTACGCCCACCTTATTACCCAGCAAACTGTTTTTGTTTGATAAAGGTTATGTAAACACCTTTTTTCTGAATAGCGAGATTCAAGAGCATCTGTAAAGCACATTGAAATATGCTGCAGTGTAGTGTTATTGAGTCTCTGTACTGTATCTATCTAGAATATTATGCTATACTGTATGTTGTACATTTTCTTGCATTCATTTGTGCTAGCAACTATACTGTATGTTATAGTATAGTATTTACAATAACCATCTCATACAATTTGTATATTGTGTGGGTGGCATAAGAGACATTTTTTTTCTTTTTTTACAATGCTACACTTGCAGAATAACACACTTTCACTGCAGCAATAATCAATATTTGGTAGCGGAAGATGTGTGTTCCTGTTTGCATGTTTGCGTGTCTATAGCAAAGCTGAGTCCTACTAGGCTATTTATAGTTATGTCCTCCCTGAATTTAGCTACTGTACTGTCTGTTCACATTTCCAACTATAATTATGTACAACACACAAGCTGCTGGTGTGTGTGTGTGTGTGTGTGTGTGTGCACGCTCACACACACACACACACGTTATGCATGCCTGGGTTTGTTTACGCTAAGGCAGCACATGCACAGTAACCTGTAGAACGTTTGCTCCATGTAAGCATTTACTTGCATGATCTCTCACCTTCACGCCTATGAACACAATTGCCATTTTCTTACCTTAGGATGGTGTAGCCATCTTTTCTTTGAGCGCTTTTTTCTTTTTCTCTCTAGCTTGCTTTTTGTTTCAAAGATTTTTATAGTGGGGTTACTGGTGAATTTGATATCAGTACTCTGGAAGTCCTAAAAACAACTTCAAACTGGTAGGGCTGGGCATGTATGTGCATATCAATGAACATGTCCGTGCTTTTGTGTTTCCGTTAATTTAAATCTGTGTGCACATGATTGTCATTTTGGAAAGAAAATAGGAAGTACTGTAGCACTGCATTTAGTACTTAAAGACAGGGTTAGTCAATCTTGCTAACTTTAAGATAAAATCAAAACTGTATTGTTCCGCAATCCTCCGCAGCGGCGCCTCACACATAGAAATGCATTGTGAAGCAAATCATAGTGCTACGGCTTTTTTGAGCGGTGTTTGCCACTTTTCACGGAGCCAGGACTGTGTAGAAGTATTGGATTATTTTTTCAATGCTCACACAGAACAGTATGCTAGCGAAATGCGAGATATTTGTTGAATTTGACAAAGTGTATTTGCTTATATTTAGCTTGCAATAGCTAACTTTACCTTTAAAGATATAATGCCTTTTTATTTTTGTTTTGTAGTAAAAGCTATGAATCAAATGTATTATTTATTAGTCTGTTTGGGAACATACTACTTTTACTGTTCAGTCCAGTTTTGGATAAAGTTAAAGGAGCAATGTCATGCTCCTTTTCACTTGTTGACACAGTTCCTTGACTTCTCAATGCAATGTAGTTGACAAGCTTATGTGAAAATACCACATAGTTTATGTGGATTAGCACCATCATAGAACTAATCTTTAGATAACGGTCTGATTTCAGTGACTGTTGCTTTATATTTAACCAGCCACTGCCCACCCCGCTCCGACTTCCACGTAGGTGTGTTAACGTGAGGCTACAACTGCTTTACTGCTAGTACTCAAACACGGTTTGAACATAGTTTTATGGGTTTTGGATCACATATGGTTTAATTTCAGCAGTGTTTTCAAGGTGTTAATATTGCGCATTATTTACGCCTCGTCATCCGGACTACAGTAAATGATACAGGAGGCAGAATGTAGTTCGTTGTTGTTCGTGTCAACCACATAAACACAGCAGCAGCTTAGACCCACAGCCCTGTGAAGGAACAGGGTTATTACGTTATCCTTTCCTGCTAAACATCCATGTACCCATTAGCCTTTATTAATTAATGAATGAAGGGTTACATAGCACGAACAAGCAGCCGTTCTTGCCAATACAGTACAGGGTTCTGATAAATAGGTGGCTAGCTGCTAGCAACAACACAAAGTGATATTCGGTTAAAGAAGAAACGTTAAAGTTAAGACATATTCTGTCTTTGTTATTATCACGGACATAAAGTTAAATGTTTGATCACTGATCCAGATAAAATCATTATTACTCGCGGTACCAAAAATGGTAATCCGTTTCCGGCAGGGGATACAATTTTGGTATGACACCCGCAAGTGCGTCTTGCAATGTTTAGGTTAAGTAAATCATCCATCCATCCATCCATCTTCATCCGTTTATCCAGAGTCGGGTCGCGGGGGCAGCAGCTCCAGCAGGGGACCCCAAACTTCCCTTTCCCGAGC
>JAODTR010002918.1:0-13217 GCA_025399935.1 Amblyopsis rosae
TCAGCTGTGTTGGAGCAAGGCAACATCTAAAACATGCAGGGCAGTGTTCCCCGAGGACCAGGGTTGGGAAACACTGTATTACAGTATACCCCATAGAATCACACACTGACAAAAACATAAGAATTCATATATGTGCTGTAATTAAAGACACGATCAGTGATGAGTTGCACAATTCAGGGTTTTATCGAGGACCGTCATCATTCAAAGAAATCTGAATATTTCTTTCATCATGTGATTTTTGGAACATGATTAAAAGATCCAGTAAATCTGATCTGGGATCTTCTTCTAGAGCAGGTTTCCCCAATCCTGGTCCTAGACGGCCGCTGCCCTGCATGTTTTAGATGTCTCCCTGCTCCAGCACACCTGATTCAAATGAATAGCTCATAACAACTCATTGATTAGAGTCAGGTGTGTTGGAGCAGGAAGACATCTGTTTTTGTTGAAAGATTTAGAAAAAAAATATATATATATTTGTGATATACATTTTTTCTGAGAGCTGTGGAACAAATAGGTCTACATACAGTATGTAGTGTATATGTTTTTATTTTATTGTATTAAATTATTAGTTTTATTTGAACTGAACAATAGACTATATTCATGTGTTGATTGTGCAGGTTTCAGGGACCTTCGTTCAAAGTAAATAACAATGGTTGGGGGGAGAATGAAAATACAATACAATAAATGGAAATATGGAGATTGTTTATAAAATCACATACCAGTTTAATTGTAACAGTAATATCAATTACTATTGAAATGTAATAAATAAAATGATAACATGTTGTATGTTTTAATGTAGATTGGGTTATAATCGTTATTATATAGTTATATGGTTATAACCTTAGAGCCGGAGTAGAGCCGCTGCTCCTTTGCGTCGAAAGGAGCCAGTTGAGGTGGTACGGGCATCTGGTGAGGATGTCCAGCTGGGAAGAGGCCTCGGGGAAGACCCAGGACTAGGTGGAGAGATTATAGCTCCACACTGGCCTGGGAACCCCTCGGGATCCCCCAATCAGAGCTGGGTAATGTGGCTTGGGAAAGGGAAGTTTGGGGTCCCCTGCTGGAGCTGCTGCCCCCGCGACCCGACTATAGATAATCGGATGAAGATGGATTGATGGATGGATGGATAAATGATTATAACCAACAGAATGACTACTGCCCTCTTGTGGCCAAACATAGCTCGGTTCTTATGCGGTGGCCGCAAAAATAAGATACTACTATTTTCTGTAGCTTGGAAGATGTGTCTTGAAGCATAATTTATCAATAAACAGCCATTAATGTCACAATGCTCTCACTCTGTCTCCCGTATGGCGTTATTTAGCCTACAGTCACGTAAGTATACAGGCCACTATAGCGCGTATGCCCACTGCCACTGTCTATGAGCCTTAAATAGCCTATGTCTGCATCATATCTCCATGTATTTTTTACGTTTTTTAGCTTGTGTTCTCTAACACATGCTATTACAATTGGCACTATTACTTCATGATGTTAAGCATACTCCTACTGTAATCTAGTCGTGTTCATTTCGAATTCGCCAGAAGGTGGTGCTCTTTCTACAGACCATATTCGACCATACATCGAGAAGCCTGCAGGTGGTGAATGTATTCTTATTCAAATGCACGTGTGTGTGTGTGTGTGTGTGTGTGTGTGAGAGAGAGAGAGAGAGAGAGAGAGAGAGAGAGAGAGAGAGGGGCTTGCACATTGTGTTATTAAAGCTGGGCGTCATTGTTACATAATATGTATGACTGGTGGTCGGTCTAGCCTCGCGAGACCATCCTGATCTCGCAAGCTTCAGTTTAGTTTCGTGATAACTTGTGATATATTAATAATAACAATTCCTCTGGCACGCCAGGTTATGGTCGGTCAGCACCGGTGTTGAACCGAACACGGAGCAGCGACCAGGGACGTATCTGCTGGTACTGTAGCGCTATGTGCCGGGCATGTCACTGCAGGCAGGGGCTGCGGTGTACCTGTTATGAGACACTCCCGGGCACTCCCAATCCACCCACCTTACTCAGTGCGGCTGCTATTTTCCCTCCTTGGGGCAACACATTTCTTGTCTTCCATATTTGTTAAGGCGCGTTGTTGTGTCTTGTTCAAGTCACAGCAGTTCTTTATGCTTTATATCCTACATCTGGGAATTGGGATGTAAATGAGCCAGTCCACACATTTAAAATAATATTCTAACTGTTACTTACTTACTACAGGCGAAAGAGATGTGTTTGTGTTGTGCATGTTGGCCCAATTTATAATCAATTAAATTATAACATTTAAATTATTCAAAACATAAAACATTATTTATTATGATTGTTCACATATTATTAAAATAAAACATGTAATATCTTGGCATATCCAAATAGTTTAGGCTATCTAATTCAGATGAAATGCCTAGTAGAAAATGTATTATTTTTATTAACTCAAGCTTCACAAAAATGTCACATTCAACAAAATAACCACAAAAACGACAACAACAACAAAAACAACATTATCTCGTGTAAATACAAACTAGCATGCTATCTGTTATCAATGCGAAATGTAGCTCCTGGTTATGACCTGACTTATTCTATAAACGGTTTCTGCTCCTATACATAATCCTTGCTCGGCTGGCTTGCAGGGTTAGAAGGTGGGTAGCGGGGAGGAGTCGTCTTTGAGCCTTTACTGGAGCACACGCAACAGAGGAAGGCTCCTCCAATCATGGCCAGGAGAGAAGCGCCCCAGCCGACATACAGGGCCGCTCCAAACTCATATCTAAGAAGGGAAATGGTGTTAACGCTTCCATTAAGGTTTTGGTAAAGTAATCCGGTTTTAACTGTCAAAAAGACCTTGTGGTCATTCGGTCTCAGTAACCTACGAGCCAGGCAACCAAACCGCACAGCTCGGTGTTAGCTACAAAGCTAGCACGCCTAGCACAGTTAGAAGCTATAGTGCCAAGTTGGTAAACAGGCCAAAAAACAGGCTTCAAACACATAAGACACACACACATACACATACACGCACAGGTAGGCACACACTCGCAATCATAAACACACACACACATACACACACACGCACACAAATCAGTGATAATAAAGATTCCCCTGTTCTCTGCGTAATCAGTAGGCCTACGTTCGTGACCCAGAACAGCATGATAATTCCATGACCTCACCTTGAATTTGTAGGAGTGAACGGGTTGTAGAAGTCCTGTGCAATCCTGTTGCCATACCAACAAGTGCCCACCAGCCCACACAGACCTGGGAGGAAGTTTTAAGTGTTATTACAGTATTATTGATATTATTGTTATCTATTTTCCATCACATTCCACAGGTTTCAGCATCCCAGCATGGAGCTACACTGCAACATTAGGACATACATTACAGTATATACTTTGCCGTTGTGAGCGGTATTCACCACTGTTTATGTTCCTAGTTACGGGGCCAGGGCTGTGTAGAAGTATGGGATTCTTTTTTCAACACGCACAGAGAATGGTAAACTAGCGAGGACATATTTGGTGAAATTGACTAAATGTGTGTTTGCTTACAATTAGCGTGCAATAGCTTACTAGAGGTAAGTAGGTAGTAAGTCATTAGCAAGTAATTAGCAAGTCATTAGTAAGTCATTTGTGAATCATTACAGTGGGTCCTTACCTGAGATGAGCAACAGGATCCCTCCGGTCAGAGCCACTTTGCTTTTCTGCTCCGGTGCGTCAGACAGACAGGTGGTGCACTTCATGCCCACGGCGGCCGCCATGACGGAGATGAAGCACAGCACGATGGAGGCTAGCATGAAGCCCCGTGTGCCCTGCACAATGCCTACATGCATGGGAGAGGGTTCACCATTAGCCACGTTCTTTATAGGAGGTTGACATAGTAGCTATATAGTATGGCCAGTGTTGGGCAAGTTACTCAGGAATTGTAATAAGTAACAACTTTTTACTTACTATTCCTTCAAAAGGTAATAATATTACTTTACTTATTACTGGGTAATAAAAGTAATTAGTTACGTTAATCATTACATTACTATATTACTTTTACAATCACTGCCCTGTCTCGCAACTTCTGAAAAATTACAACCTGTGTAGCCAGCTCATTTTAGAAGTGAATCCTCTTTATTGGAACAATAATGAACCTTAGGAGTCAACAATCAGCCAAAGTGAAAACACTGCAGCCTCTCAAACCAGATGATTGACAGGCTGGTTCAATTTGCCTACCCTAATTTTGCTAGGACCAGAAATCCTGTTCTTGGATTAGTAATTGTAATATTATTACCATTTTGTAAATAGTAATTAGTTATACTAGTAATGGAAAAAGTTAAAACTAGTTACTGCCCAACACTGAGTATGATAAAGATCAGCAGTAGAGGATACTAGATTAGATGTAGGAAAAGGAATGCCATTTACCTGACTTGTCCCTACATGCACATGGTCCTTTGTGACTCAGGAGAGGATACATTCTTTATGCTTGAAAATGTAAACTAACCTAAGAACCATGCTAACTAACTGGACAACTAGATTATTGTTATTACAGTATACTGTACATTTTAGACAAGGGAAGGAAAATTTTGTCTAGTTTTGGCCATGGGTTTATTTATAGGACACATGTAGAAACTCCTTAAAGGCAAATTGTTTTTATTTTTTATGAACATATGCTTTTAATCTTATCTGTGATGAATTGTATTTATGACCCTCTGAGCTGAGAAAATAAAGCACCTGTTTTGAATTGACAATTCTTTAGATAATTAAACCTATTAAAACTGTAAAAATAATCAATATTACCTGGCAGTTGGAGGAGTGAATCGTAAACTTTGCACTGAACTTGGCCTGTGCTCTGTGCCACACAGGACTTCCATAGCCCCTCGTACATGGACTGTGCTGTGATAATGTTGTCTCCTGCGTAGGAATTAGCTTTCCACTCTGCCATGATGGTGGACACTATCAACCCAATGAAACCTAAAAACCCCAGAACAAAGCCAAGGAGCTGAATTCCTGTGTTGGCCATTTCTCACAGGTAAGGTAATGCAGACAAATAAAAGAAAAAGAAAAAAAAATACCAGTTTATCTAGCTAGTTCAAAATATTCCAGGTTGTGATTCTAGAGGCCGGTAAATCAGGAGTGACCTTTGGAGATGTTGCCTAAATGTGCATCTTCTGGGATTTAGCCCATACCTGGATGGCAACCCTGGAATTCCACCTCCTCTATTTGCGGTTAGAGAGGGCTTGTCTGCCACCTAGTGGAACATTTGTTCATGACAATTGCTTTACCCAAACGTCAACCTTGGCCTCGTATGTCTCTACTAGGCTCACGGTGGCAAGGGGTCATTAGAGCCACCTGTCTGCAGCGACATGAGCATGCAATGAGAACCGTGCATGTAACATGTAACAGAAACAATAAATGTATATTTCTACCCTTCAAGACCCAGTCAGATTTACATTTGCGAACTCAAGGTATATTTAATCTCATCAGCCTATAAATATAAACAAATGAAACATTTAAATGTCTTACATATTCAACAATTCCAGTTTTATTTGTATTATTTCATTTTTTCCATAAAATGCTCATAATGTATCCTATAAATGAATATATAGTATATTATTATATACTATAAGATATGGTGTAAAGTGGATGGCCAATGTTGTGGTAAAATAGAGAAAAAATGTAATGCTAGATAAAAAACGTGCCTAATTTAGACTAGTTCAGCAGTGCAGTTGTTCATGTGACTTCTGGGCTGCTATATCTCATAAGAGTCCTGAGCATACAAATATTTTAAAGTTGTATAAAAACACATGTACACCATAGAGTACATATAAAGGCATGTTGCTGCAGAATGATTTGCTGAATCGCAGCACATAGATTACATTTAGGAAAGAACTTATTTGTTACCTGAAGATAATATGTCAGGAACCGGCCAATGAGCAAAGGGGTTCTCTTGCCTAATTTCAGGCTTGTTGTCATTTGCACTCTGGCTTTAAGATCAACAACTGTAGAATGATTTCAGTGCAGCAAAGAGGTATGCGCTCTGCTGCTATATTTTAATGTTATTTGTTAATAGGAAATGTGTGACGAAAATGTTTTACAAAAATACAAATGTGAACGTACTGTACTAAATGTATTAGTGTTTAGATGGCTGCTATTTGTGTCATAGTTTTGACACCATTTTGACTCAGACTATAGTTTTAACAAAAAAGCAAATAAATATTTCTTTAAATATGATCAGCAATGCAAAATATGTGCCGTAAAGAAAGTATTGCCTATGTCTTCACAGTAAGAATGGGCAGAGGAACTACACTGACAGCCTATATGCTATTTCTTCTCTGTTGCCAAGTCGACACAGAATCACAAGCACCTTGCCCAGAAAGATGCCAGTGCTTCACTGGCATCCAGGTACTCTGCTCTGATCTACGCATGACGTCGCTGCCCAAGATCCCCTCCACGCAGATCACAGAGTTAATTGTCATGACGACATCTTTGAGGTACTTGTTCTCCAACATCTACCAAGAGAGCCCGCAACTCACCAAGCTGATCTTGATCAACAATGCACTGCTGGATGTACACGCCAAGGCCTTTGACAACCTGACTGAGGTCGAGGAGCTAGAGATCAGCGGTAACCCCGCTTTACAGCGGTTATTCATGGGAACCTTTTCAAACCAGGGCAACCTCACCAAACTGCTGCTCAACTTTAACCGCATTAAAACGGTTCTTCCAGGCATGTTTGACCCTCTAGTGAAGCTGGAAACCCTGCAGATGAAGGGTAATGTCATATCACACCTGCCCTCAGAGCTTTTTCAAAATCTCCACAACCTCACAGTTCTGGACTTGTCCCAAAATATGCTTGAACATTTAGAAAGGGAAAGTTTATTTGGCCTGGATAAGCTTGAGATGCTCAAACTTAGCTACAACCTCATTAGCAATCTTTCTTCGGACACTTTCCACAGCGTCTCTCAATTGACAGAGCTCAACCTCGAGAGCAACAAGATATCTGACCTCCCTCGCGACATATTTTCTGAACTGACGAAACTGGAGGTGCTGAACCTACAGGGAAACTTGCTCTCCAACCTCAGCCTGGGATTGTTTGGAGGGGTTTCCTCAAGATTGAAAAAGCTAATCCTCAAAGACAACAGGCTGAAGGAGCTACCCTCTCACGCATTCAGAGGTCTGAACTGTCTCACCCACCTCTCACTGTCGGCCAACCAGCTCTCTAAGCTTCCTGTGGTTCTTTTTCAGAATCTCACAGGCCTGCTGTCTCTGGACCTCTCTGATAACCGGCTCACCTTGCTGCCAGGGAAGCTCTTCATCGACCTGGGTTTCTTAGAGGTGGTGGATCTGCGCAACAACAACCTCACGGAGGTGGACGCCAAGCTTTTCAAGTCCCAACTGTTACTTCAGCAGCTCTTCCTGTCCGACAACCAACTGCAGACTCTTCCCCCTGGTTTGGTTGAGCCCTTCATCTTCCCACCCGTAGTAACACTGCATGGCAACCCGTGGCAATGTGACTGCAACATGTGGTACCTCCATGACCTGGTGCTAAAACAAAGCGTGTATGTAAGTATGCTGGACAAGGTGTTCTGCAAGGGCCCCAGACCTTTGTCAGGACAAATACTGACCTCCGTCCACAAGGAGCAGCTAGTGTGTCGCATGGCTGAACACCTGCTGCCGGAGCGGGGCAGCTGTGTCGTGCAACACACGGGGGACTCCATGCTTATCACGTACAGAGGGAGCAAGTGGCCTCCACCTACGGTGAACATAGCGTTCCAAATGGACGACGGCACCGTCTACGAGCACACTGTGAAAAGTAATCGGTCAGAACATTTACAATGCAGCAATGATAAGAGTCAACACCGTGATACTAAGCGAGATTGACTCGATACAATAGGTTTTGCTTTATAGTGTAGATGCTGTTTTGTGTATTGAACTTTGGCCTGTAACTTGTCAATATTTCAAACAAACACCATTCGGTGTTCCTCAGAACAGCAACAAGATAAGAAGGGGTGGATGAACTTTTTCTCGTAGGCGCGTTAACCTTACCCTGACCTGTTTAACCACATGGTGCTGGACCCAACTGTAATGTATTGATTATTTACTGACATACACAAGATTAGCTGCAATGTGTGCGATGTCCAGTAGATGTCTCCTGCTCTCTTGTGTTGTAGTGCAATCCAATCCAACATGTCTGCACAAGTTTTTATTAATTTTATTTCAGGCTCGGTTTATATAATAAAATGTTTTATTATTTCGATCAATATGTTATCTTTTACAGCATAAATACAAACAGTGACACTGAAATGAAATCATGGTCAAATAGTGAGCTATAACAAGCTATAATTCAACTGATGAGGACAGACAAGTCGTTTGACCGCCCCGCTGCCCCTGAATACGGAGGAGGATGATAGAGGGAGTAGAGAGGAGGTACAGTCAGACACAGCAAGGCACACAGATGGCAACACGTTGAATACGACACTCTGACTCCAAGGTTTATAGGGGTCAGAGGTTACGGGGTCGATTGGCTCCTTGGTCCGTGCTGAATGACATCACAATTCACATTACTGAAAGTAGTGGCTGTCTTGCTTCTGAGGATTGGAGGGCAGAGGTAATCCTCACTTGACCAAAACCAAAAGGAATTAGCAGAACATTTTCTAAGTGTGTGGGGAATACAGAGCATGTTCACATGTGGTGGTGGTCCGTTATAGCTTAACCTTTGTTTTACGGAGCATGTTGAACGCTCGATGGATCTATTTGTGTGTGAAGAAACCTAATTTGATTAAAAATAAGAAATGTCACAATGAAAAAACAGTATGTTGTTGTTTGTTAAAGTGTTTTTTATTTTATTTAAAGGAAAATACAGAAGTGTGTGTAGTAAATTGTCCGTCAAATAAAATAACCAACAACTGCAAAATGATGGTTTGCAAAATAAAAAAATATTTACAGCGTAGCTTAAGTTTCAATGTTCAATGGACTGAACTGAAGCGGTAAATAATGAGGATTTGTGATTGGGATTGGATAACAGTATGTCAACATGGCTGATCAAGCATGTATGTTGTGTGTCATGGCCAGAAATACACAGTATAATGGAGTTCTAGTCCACAATGTTTTAAAACTAGTATTGAGATATCCATCTCTTTGTAAAGTATATACAGTAATGTAAATTCTAGATGCTGAACTGAAGCCTACAGAATCTCCTGTCCTAAAAGCTATCTTTGTGCCTGTGCTTAAAGGCAGGGTCAGTCTTGCTTACTTCGAGCTGAAATCAAAACAGTATCTCCCCGCGGCCTTCCTTAGACGGTGTCTCACACGTGGAAACGCACCGTGAAGCAAAGCGTATCGCTACGGCTTTGTTGATACAAGCGCTGTTTGCCACTTTGTTTTTGTTACTATTTACGGAGCCAGGGCCGTGTGGAAGTACCAGAGAGCGCACAGAGAACGTTAAGCCAGCGAAATGTAATATTAGCTTACAATAGCTTAGACTTTTCCTTTAAAGCAATCAATCCAAATCTGTGCATCCAAAACATGCCCACATTTGTCCACATTTGCCCAGACAGCTATCACTGCCAATCACTACCATGCACCGGCAGATCATGAACAGCTCATGTGAGCAGGGATACAAAACAGCTCTAGTCAGATCCCCCGGCCCCCCCCCCCCCTGCCCCCGCCTGCCCTCACCACACCGCAGGGTCTTCTTCTTCAGCTGAGGCTGGAGAGCCACAGAGGCGAAGAGACATTATCTGGCACGGCACACAATGTCTAACCCACACAATGAACCAAGGGGTGTAGAGGGCGGTGTGTGTGTGTGTGTGTGTGTGTGTGTGTATGTGCGTGCATGCGTGTGTGTGCGCCTGTGTGCATATGTGTGAGTGTGTGTCTGTGCACACGTGTGTACGTGTGTGTGTGTGTGTGTGGGTGTCTGTGCGCATGTGTGCGTGTGCGTGCGTGCATGTGTGTGTGTGTGTGCGTGTGTGCGTGTGTGTGAGGGTGTGTGTGTGTGTGTGTGTGTGGGTGTCTGTGCGCATGTGTGCGTGTGTGTGTGTGTGTGTGTGTGTGTGAGAGGGTGTACGTGTGTGTGTGTGTGTGTGTGTGTGTGTGTGTGTGTGCGAGGGCGGTTCCCAGCGTTTAGGACCAGGCCAGTGAGAACTCAGTTGCAAGGGCAGAGTGCAGGGGACAAGGGTCAAGGGTCACCCGAGACGTGATGCTTGTGAGATAGTGAACCTTCACTGAAGACCCTAAAAAATGTTAATCAACACACAGAAGAGTTATCATGATTATTAATAAAGCTGAATTAAAAAAAATGGCTGCCAGCTTACAGTATTTTCATTTGTTTTCAAAAAAATATGCAAAATAAAAAAAACTATGCACATTAGCAAAGTAGACACTTTAAACAAAATACTAAATATTTGGTAATATCCTTAACTTGGCTAATGGTTTCTCTGGAATTACCCTATATACTCGTTCCTCGTTACAAATGTAACAGAGATAATATTTTAAACAAAGCAGTAAAGTAAACAATTTTCTCTGTATAACTATAATGGAGTAATGGCGTCCTCTGTGTGTGTTATAATGTAATCCCAGCTCCCTCAGCTCCCAGTGTATTGTGTACATAGCCACTTGTGCATATGTGTATGGCCTATGAAGCATTTAGTTTGGTCTGGGAGATGCTGGTGCTCTAGTATGGCATCTAGTGGCAGAATGTCATATCGCATTTTAAATGGTGCTGTATCTGATTGCCGTTAATTGATTTTAAAGTGAACTGTGGCTTGGTTGCTCTTCAACTTAACCCTCCTCGTCAGTTGGTCTGGGCCCTGGAGTTCTAGTACACATGTTAGTCCAGGCGCTAATAAAGATGTCTCCTTTAAAGTGTAACTGCACTCTAAATAGTGTTTTTTGACCTGTAAACTAAACAATAAGACCACACTGGGATGATACAGGATTTCATGGTCTCTAAAATGGCTCTACATATCATATCTGATAAATATCACCCTGGACTTGGCTGGACTCCAACAATACTCCTTGTCTGCTCGTGCATCAAATTAAAATGTTAACGCTAATTTTAATGTCTCCCTCAGCTCCTTGACTACATATTTGCCTTTTTCAAAGTTGTGCAGTGTGTGGAGTCAGGCTCAGAGCTGGGGTACACTTACATTTTAAGTAGGATGCAAAACCCCATAGTCTCTTGAGACCACCCTGATATCACGAGCTCCAATTTAAATCCAAAAATGAGTCTGGAACCCCCCAATGTAAAGCGTTTGCTGACTATGTAGAGCACAACCGTCCAATCGGTTTTTCCCAAGATGATGACAACAGTTTATGTAATACGTTGTGTTTCCACCGGCGTCCTAGCTAATTTAAAACATTCTGATTGGGTGATATAAAGGTATAAGAAGTCCAATTGTATCTAAGTACATTTGTTAGAAATGTATTTTCACTGCCTTAAAATAAAATGTCAAATACACTCAAACGTCAAATACACATAAAGTTTGTTGTATAGTTCAAAGAAAAACAAAACAATAACAAAAAATAACAGATTACACTAAAACGATTTTGTCCTCGTTTTAGTCTTCATTTTTCTTCAGACGCCTTTGAACAGCCATAAGACTGTCGTGAGGTAATGACCATAACAGATGCATATTGTGGCAGAGGTGGCCATTAGATAACGTTCTCCGACACAGTCTCTGTGCTGACCAAATTAAGAACAGCTGACCTGTTGTGGGGGCAGTGGACAGAGCGACATCACCCCAAAATGTGAATCTTTTATCACTGCCCAGTCCCACTCTGCTGGAGAATCACAGAAGGATGTAAGCTCCTTATTGCCATATTACAATTATTGGAGATGAATTGTAGGGCTCAGGGCCCATACTTTTATGGCATTTATGTTCCCAGCTCCCCAGATGGAGGGTTTAGCGTGCTTCACAAAAAAGCATTTTAAATTATATTAGTCATTGCTGTATATACTTTATTTAAAAAGAAAGTATATGCAAACATTTGCATAAAGCTGGCATATTTTGTTATAAAAATATAACACTTATGTTCAATTTTGAACAGATACAAATATGCTATTTATTCATAGCAATTAATTATGTAAAGCATGCACTTTGCATGCAATTTATGGCAATTACATTCTGACAGCCCCAAAAATAATACATGACTCTATTAGAAAACATAGAATTAGTAACAATTTAGTGAAGCATGTATTTGTTTTATTGACATCTCTGTGACTCAACCTCCCCAAAAGCTGTTATATTGTTTTGCTACTTTGCTACAGTTGGGGAGGGACAAGTGACGTTTTATCTGTGATTGATTCATTTATGTTTAAAATTTTTTCCATCATCTGACTTCAAAAGACAGTTAAATAGCATCTATATTAATTTAGATGTAACACTGGGAGGGGGGATTTTGAAAACTACTGTAACGACTACTCCTAATGGTGCCCCACATTGGCGGTGTCAGTCCAAAAGTCAAGCCCCGAGTGGAGCATCCGCCATTTTGAGACTGGAGCTATGCTAAACTCGGACCAAACCAGCGCTGAATTAGTCTGTGCAGGTCTGGGTGGGGTTGGGGAAGGGGGTCAGAGGCTTAACTTTGAGAGGACCCCTGCAGTGAAAGTGTAGGGTTTATTGCTCGTCTACGTACGCCCTTGTGGGCACACGGCCAAGAACAGACACCGGTGGGGAATCGCAGCGCTTCCCCACCGGTATATTGAGCAGAACTCCTTTGACTTTTGCGATATCTCATGATATAATCACACAAGTATTTGGTTTAAATGATAATGCTTTCATCACGCTGTGTGGCTACCCGGTGATAGATTGAGGTCTCAGTGTCATCTTGGCACGCCGACATTAAACTCACCCTGAAAACTGCACAGGAGTATTTTGTTGGGCTTTTTCCAAAACAACCACATTAATCAAAAAGCACTGAATTGAATACAAGGAACAAAAGACTGTTGTTCATTCCCCCATTGATATCAAGTGCATAATCTATGCATTAGCATTGACGTGAACCACTGGTGACTACTTCGACCCCCCCCCCATCAAACAACGCACCAACCCGCGCGACAATGCCAGGCCATCTCACCCCGTGGGGCGGCGGCGGGAGAGGCTTCCGGTGCGGGTTAACGGGGGAGATGGTCCCCCCACAGCGGGGCTCCTGTCAGTGTTGTCACCGAGGGCCGACCATCAATCACAGGCCACAGCGAGAGAGCGAGAGAGAGAGAGAGAGAGAGAGAGAGAGAGAGAGAGAGAGAGAGAGAGAGAGAGAGAGAGAGACC
>JAODTR010002919.1:0-13216 GCA_025399935.1 Amblyopsis rosae
ACCCATTTCGGCCGCTTGTACCCGTGATCTTGTTCTTTCGGTCATGACCCACACTTCATGACCATAGGTGAGGGTAGAAAGAAAAATTACCCGGTAGATCGAGAGCTTTGCCTTCCGGCTCAGCTCTTTTCGTCACAACGGTGCGGTAAAGCGATTGCAATACCGCTCCCGCTGCTCCGATTCTCCGACCAATCTCTCGCTCCATAGTCCCCTCACTCGCGAACAAGACCTCGAGGTACTTGAACTCCTTCACTTGGGGTAAGGACTTCTGTTCAGTGTTTTTACCTATTTCATTATTTCTTTTCTGTAGGTAATGTTCAGATCCACCCCTCCAATCCAACCACCAACACCATCCAGGGACCTAACGCTGTCATGTATGGAGAAGCGCTGTACTACGGCTGCTACAACCGAGGCGCCGTCTGCCATTTCGATCTCACCTTAAAGACTGTTACATCCGTAGACCTGCCCCAAGGCACCAGGTATTAGCTCAGGTGGACTAATTAATTGATAGATAAATGTTGATGCTTTTGGTTTAACTACATGTATTAAAACAACTAGGCAAGCCTAGAGCTGCGTCTCAAATCGCGCACTTGCACACTTATACTTCATATTTTTAGTACATAGTGCGCATAAACTGAGTACGCCAAAATGAAGTGCAATCAAAGTAGCTGTTGGCGTACTCAAAACGGTCCAAAAATTGAGTGTGGAATGATGCACACTTCGTGCACTCAACTGCCACTTTTTGGGCCAGCAGCGGAGGGGGAGTTTTGAAAATGTCAGAAGTGGGATTTTCACCTCTGAACACCGCGTCGTACAAACGTAAGTTTTACATGTTTATAAAGTGTTATACATTCCCAGATAACTTCGATATAGTCGTAAAATTATAGCCGTCCGTATTATTGGGTTAATTTTGCAGTCTGTAATGATTTGGTCAAATTGACAATTACATGGATGCTAGCTAGCCAACAGCGGCGATTTGAGACAATACTACCCTCTCCAAATTTACGCACTACGCATGTAAGTACATCAAAGTCGAAGTGTACTTCGTGAAGTACGCGATTTGAGACACAGCTTAGTTCAGCCAGCAGCGGGCATGAGCCAACCCCACACCATAGGCCAATACAAAGTTTAGCATGCAAGGTTCCTCTCTAAAATTCCACAGATTTTTGTTGCAACGGTATTAGTGCATTACCGCCTGTTTACATGGTGCATTACCATCACCTACTGTCTAATAGCGCATGTGCTTTTTAACAAGGTCAGTCAGTCAGTCAGTAAGTGACATTTGCTCATATTGGCTGGTCCCGCTTCATATGGTCCGGCAAAATCATTGACATACTTGCAACCGTGCATCTTATTAAAATACGAAACAAGAGATAGCAACAGCATAGTTGAAATGATCCTCCTTTCTGTCTATTAACTAATTGTACTCTATATCAGGTTCAACAATAAAGGGAACTTCTGTACCCTCGATGCTTGCTACCCCTACACTGACCTGGACCTGGCGACCGACGAGAGCGGCGTATGGGTCGTCTACTCCACCGCCCAGAGCTTTGGCAACCTCGTGCTCACTAAGGTGGAGCAGGGCTCCCCGCCGACCCTGGGCCAGACGTGGACGACGGCGATGTACAAGCAGTCGGCGAGCAACACCTTTGTGGCGTGCGGCGTGCTGTATGCCACCAGATACGTCAGCAAGGACATAGAGGAGATCTTCTACTCATTTGACACAGCAACGGGCGTAGAGAGTTTCAACCTCGGCATCAACTTACACAAAATGGCCGGCAACGTGTACTCTCTCAACTACAGTCCCGTGGACCAAATGTTGCATGCCTACATAGAGTCAAACATGCTCTCCTATAACGTGGTGTTTGGCTAATTTACCTATCAAAAGCCCCGCCCCTTTCACTTGTCCTGCCTAGTTACTGTAACTAGGTTGGAAAGCATAGAAAGCTATTACAGGAAAACAGACAGGAGGTTCAGTCAGATAAAAAAAAAAAGCTCAACTGTTATTGGAGGACATGCACAAGGGGGCGGGGCTTGGAATGGGTCAATTTGACCATGCTAAAGGATAATATTTAATTACAATAAAAATTAACGATTATGCACTGTTACACTTGCGAAGTTGTCTATTATTTTGTTTGGTTTGTTTTAAATTGTTTAGTTTGTTTCCTTTTAAGCTTAACTAATTCAAATGAATGGTTTGCAAATGTGTTTGCTATGTAAATTATATCTGGGGATATATATTCTGCTGAATATTAATTTCGAAATAATTCAGAGCAGGTGGATTTAATGCTACCTACTTGTCTGTGATTATGTAATACCAGACATGCAACTCATACAGTTCAAGCATATGGTCTTTATTTCCATTTCATTACTTGTTCAGTACAGAGACAGAGACATAATACTTTGTATATATATGTATTTATACATAATATATATTGAAACTTTACAGTGCACTCCTGAAAGACAACAAGGTTAGAGTCCCTCTATGTTTGTGAGTCAAAACAAGCTCAATTAAGATGGCCACGATATCAAACAAGCTTTACACGAACAATTTATTGCTCTATACAAATCAACCATTCTGGCATAGGAAAGAGAAGAGCATTAGTACACATCGTTCATTGTAATTATACCCACACAGATTTACACCCTACTGCTATAAAACGGGAAACCTCTACAAAGAATGGAAACAGAACAAAGAATCACAATACAATAGTGTTCAGGCCAACGCCCACTGGCAGCGTCTGACGCTCGTCAGCGCCGAGGTTTAGAACGCGGCTCTATTGTTTGGGCGTCAAGCCATAAACACGCATTGAACCTCTATAGGTTTCTCAGCTCCTCCGTCAATTTGACTTTACCTTTCGAATGTTGCATTCCTTGACGCACCGCCTAACGCCGCGGCCAGTGGGCGGCGGCCTCCGGAATGCTCCGTTTGGAAAATTCAACATGAAAATATCTACAAATGCAAGGTCTACAGATCACACAGAACCTTAACCATCCAATGTCAGCCATTATACGGCAGTGATCCTTCACCTTAGTTCACAGACCTTCAGGGTAAAGCATGAAGGATGCTTTTGCAAGTTACAGCTGTTAAAATGTTCTATGGTTTTAACGTAGTGCTCGAAAGACGACATAGCCAGGGTGAAAAGACATTCAGAAGCCCCGATACAGTGTACAGAATGCAGAGAGCAATAAAGGAAACCTAAGTGTTACTGGTAAAAATTACCTGGTGAATAGCCAAGCACCACTGTGCTGTGTGTGTGCGTGTGTGTGTGTGCGTGCGTGTTTTAAGAGATTTGGAATACTGTTTTATCAGACAGATCAGTAATCTTTTTTTTTGTTTAGTTTTTTTTTTCTACATTTTTTCTTTGATTTCTTTGACTTCTCTTTCTACCTTTAATTGTTCCCATTTTTCACTTTACCTTTCTATCTACTTACTACCATCTTTCTTCAATTAACACCAACAAAGCATTCACTCATTCCACGTCTCTCTTCACTAACAGTTCCTCCCTGTGTGAAGTAGCGTCAGTCGCTCGTTTCATGTCCAGCCAATCCAGTTGCTCTGGTACATTACAGCACAACACACGCACACATGCACGACAAGGTGACTTCAGCTCATAGCCCTTTAAAGCTGCTGGGTACACCTGCGAGGGGCGGGGCACAATGTGATTTGTTGTGGGGAAAGGCGTGGGGGCGCTATGGTTTTAATTGGTTGCATGGGGATGCCCTACATTCTGAGCCTGGAGCCCAATTGGCTCCAAATAAGCCCCGCCTCTAACAGGCCTCCTCAGGAAATGCAGACCCTTAGCACTGGAGGGAAGATACAAGCTTCTATGAGAGGACAAGGAAGGAGGGATTTAGCTAAAGCTAGACATTAGGCAAGGGCGTGGTTACGTAAATACTGTACAATAGTAGGCAAATAAACCTCAGGGACCCTGTGACCCTTGTTACGCTAAAGGTATAGTTAGTCATTCTGCAGAAAGCTTGTTGATATTTTAATTAGATCAAAATGAAAACACACCTCCCTTCAATGCCATAGACCGGGTGCACCCTCAGAAGCTCCGCCCCCACACATTTTCACTTTTAACCTCGGATAGTGTTTTGTGGTGCGGTCTGCACCACTTTGTTTGTGCCCCCATTTACAGAGCCGGGGCTCTGACTTTCTCAGTGTGCACACACAATGGCCGGCTAGCGGTCCGTTTAGTATATATTCACTGAATTTGACAACAAGTGAATTTGCTCACAATCGCTGACTATACCTTTAATGTTAAGGGGCTGTTCAGTGTGGCAGACAGTAGTGCACAGCTATCGTATTCTACTGCGGGAAATTAAATTTATATTATAGAATTTAATCATCCTTATAATTAAATGGTTAGTCCATGTATGCGTGTGTGTGTGTGTGCGTGTGCGTGTGTACTGCAGCTTTGGTATATCCACCAGCTCGTGCTCTGATTGAAGGGTCTGTGACCTTTCACCCAGAGCTAAGAGTTTATCGCGGGACTTCCTGGGGTCTGCCTGGGGCCCTGGTCTGGACTGATTTGGTTCTGGCTGGGGTGTGATTGTCATGAAGGAAGTACCACAGGCTACAGAAAACGAGCAGAACATGTTTGGTTATGACAAACAGAATAGTTTAACGTGTGTCCCGCGGGTTGTCACCCAGCTGGGTTGGGTGCCTTACAATAGATGGACCTTTGCTTGTTTAAGATGTACAACTCCTATCTACTCTCAAACAAATCTTACACTTATTGTAACCCCTACCTACGCTTAAATACAGTAGATACATGTTTGCTATGGTTGGTAGATACAGTAATTACAAGTATGCTATATAGTATATATTATAACTATCTGTACTTTATGTTAGCATGCATGCTAAATGCTAACTGTATGAGCTATGCGTGGCAGAAACATAACACAGGGATCATATCGTTCCACAATTGGCTGAGTTCTACTGTCTGTCAAACCCTGGACACGCCCCTGTAGCGTCCCACAATGAAACCGCCGTTCCCTTTCACAAAGAGAGAAATTCTACTGTACATAGAAAGGAGCAAGTAAAATAATAATGCCTTCTTTGCATATCCTGCTGATTTACCTTCCAAATAATTCACCTATTTTCATATTCTACATAGTATCAATAAATCATACTGGTGTTAGAATGTTGACAAGCAAGATTGGAGTTTATAGTTTGTTTTGTTTTTTGTATGTTTTTGTGGGGGATAACTACAGTAGGTTAGGAGACACTTAAAGAGGAAACCAAAACATGCCCACAGTACAATATATCTTGGGTGGAGGTTTAAAGGCGGTGTTTAGGCTTTAGTAACAACAACACGTGCAGTAGCAGTAGCTAAAGCCTAAACATCCCCCTCTCTTGCAAAGTACCACGACACACGCATACACAGGTGTTCCCAGACGTACTAATAAGTTAGGACCCACGCTGTGTGCGTGCATGCGAAGCCTGCCTCCCTGCCTCCCTCCCCCCCACCTCCTCCTCCTCCTCCTCCTCCTCCTCCACCACATCCTCCTCCATCTCTTCAGCAAGACACCTCCATGGTGTGGGAGACCGGGCCCACCCCCTCGGTGCTGTCGGAGTGGGTGCATGCCCGCGAGCGGTTGCCCTCCACGGAGCCGCCGCTGGTCAGGGAGGCGGTCCGGGAGCGGGCCAGGCGGGTCATGCTGGCCGATGGCACTGTGGGGGGGGGGGAGTGTGGAGAGAGGATGAGGGAGAGCGAGAGACGGGGGAGAAAAAGGGGGAGAGAGGGGGAAAGGGGGAGATAAAGGGGGAGAGAGAGGGGGAGAGAGGGAGAAAGGGGGAGAGAAAGAGAGGGGGATCATTAGACACGTTGCAGCGTCTCTCGTTCTTCGTGGACGGGGCAGACTCGGGGAGCTCATGCCAAACGTCCTTTTGCAGCTGCCTCAAGAGACAGCTGGCAGCTGATTGGCTTATGTGTCTCCATGGCGACACATCCCTGCATTCAGTGTTAGCACCATACAGGGAGCAGAGGTGACGTACACAACCATGACCATGCCCCAAAAAACAATGTTCACATTCAGCAGTTCATCTTTTAGCAAGACGTCAGTCTCATGCGTCTCTGGTTGGTAAAGGGGAAAAATGCAGCACAGCAAAGCTTTGATTATTGTGAAGATTCAGTGTCTGGGCTGTCTCCAAACAATAGATTAGAACAACTTGGTTGTACTAAGCTTAGTGCGTAGTTTGTGTCTCACATGGCAACACCTGCTACATGTAGCGGTAAAGCTAACAAGTGCTACACACATCTACATTTGATGGGCAATAATATTTTCCACGGTCTGGGTTTAAAAGTACCAAACTACTCTTTTTAACTAACTATGTTTTTTTTTTATATTATAATGAAAAGCTAAAACAGGCAAACCAACATCAACTAATTGAGGAGCAAGTTTCCAAAACTCAGTCAGTCCATTGAGACAGATGTTGAAAATCGTGTTTTAGCTTTATAGCCTTCTGTTGAATGTCTATCATAGGCTGAAAATGTATCACGTGCACCAGTAAGACAGAGTGAATTTGAACACTGTTTTAATTTGAGGATTGTAGAAGGCACGAAATTGCACCCATAACTCAAAATTGACCAAATGCAACTTGAGTGAGTTTTGCTACTCAATTTTTGATTTCACCATGAAGAGAAGGTGTTCACCTGTATTTCAACATCGTTTAACTCACAACACAAGATAAAATAAATGTGGTGGCCATGTCCATGTGTGTACTGTAATGGCGAACAACAGTAACTTTGCCATTAATTTATTTCAAGTAAAGAAACAAATAAAATAAATCCATTTAGACCTCGACAGAACAGGCTAATTGCGTTTAAAATGCCCAAAGCTAGATCAAACTGGTTGTCATGCACAACTAAAGCAGCAGTAAAGGTAAGACGGGAAGAGGCAGCTGATTTTTCCAAAGACGGAAAGAATCATTGTTTCTCATAACTTTGAGATAAAAATGCTTTGGCAGTGAAAATAAAAATAAAATAAAATCAATGCTGATTTAAAAAAATGCTGATGTCATTAGAGGGGGACAGTGGTAGAAGACCAGAGGTGAACAGGAAGCAGGAAGTACCTTGCCCACAACTCAACCTCCGATCCTTCACATAAGCAACTGAGAGACCAGGGTGTGGGAGACACAAAGGGCAGAATTAACACAGCATACACATTCATTAGCACACAGTAAGCCTCAATATCGTCAACACAAATCAGCTTTCTCTCAATCACACAAACACTGTCTTCATCTATCTAAATACTGCTGTGTGTTCGGTAGTCACAATAACTTACTATATCCCATTCCCTGGAGGAAGTATTTGAAGGCTTCAGTCAGTTTGGCAGGCTATAAAAAACAAGTACATTTTTGTGAAGTGAAGCAACCATACCAGGAATACAATGTTCATTTTCAGTACATTCCTTGACCATGCTATACTGTAGCACCTCCAGACCGCCACCTTAGCTTACTGTTTATGTTTTTAGCCTACAGTTTAGTCCTAGGAGCAGTCCACTTCTGGATTCCTACTTATTAGACCATTTCCAATGTGAAAGAATGTTTTTGGAGTTTTTCTACTGTGCAATTAGACATTATTGTTACCATACAGGCCCTATGGTTTACTGTTGCTGAATGAAACCAGAAGTGGAATATTAGCGGCAGACCAACCAAGGTGGAAACTCCGACATTGAGAAATTAATAAAACAAAAAGGAATTGCTAAATCTGCAGTTTCTCAAATGGCTGGCTGCAAAATAGAGTTAATCCCAACAACTCCCATGTTAAAAGGTCTGAATTTACAGCAAAAATAAACATGTTTACAGCCTGGTTCAAAATATGTTTTTAGTGTCTATAGCTCATGTCGACAACTGTACGGGGGATGATTTTATTTTATAACTCATAAGTTAAATTAAAATATATTAGCCATACATGTATCCCATTTTATTGGATAGGTGGGAGTTTGAGGCAGAGTCAGGGACAACAAACGGTGGCTACGGCCAGAGACAGTACAGATCGATCTTCAAACCCATTCTTGAGAAAAGCATTGGGTGACGTCCATTTATATATATATATATATATATATATATATATATATATATACACACACACACACACACAGTCTATGAGTCCAACATATACATTGCTCAGGACAGGCTTACCTGTGTTATCTGGGGAAGTCCTCCAGAATCAGCCATCTGAGAGAAAACACATCTAGCCATTTAAACACAGCTACAATACTACATGAATAAACAAGACTAAATAAAGAAAGAAATAACCGCAAATAAAAAACATATTGCAAAACTAAATATTTAAGATTAAGGCTTTCTGAAATTAAAACATATACATATAAAGTATACACTTATCTATTTGCTAAATGTTCTTGGATAATCTCAACTGAAAATATTGGCATACCGTACCTTCAGG
This sequence comes from Amblyopsis rosae, assembly GCA_025399935.1. NCBI lineage: Eukaryota > Metazoa > Chordata > Actinopteri > Percopsiformes > Amblyopsidae > Amblyopsis > Amblyopsis rosae. The sequence continues at coordinate 8,418 of JAODTR010002919.1, forward strand.
AAGGTTGTGTTGGTAGGGTCCAGTTTAGAATTACACTCAACCTGCAAGTTAAGCACATGATATTAGAATTTATATATATAACAATGCATAAGCAAGAGAGAGAATTCAAGAACAATAAAAATAAGATATACTGTAAGTAAAATATCTCCTGTGCCAGTCTACACGGGTCTGCGTGTGCGTTTGTGCTCATGTGCGTTTGTGCTCATGTGTGTGTGTGCCTGTGTGTGTGTGTGTGTGTGTGTGTGTGTGTGTGCGCGCGTGTGTGTACGTGACCCAGATACTGCAGCATACTGCAGAGATGAGTCACGGACAATGTGCTGACTCAGTGTGCACACACGAGCGACATATGTGAACAGATATAATGTGTTTTTTGTTATGTTTAATCTCCCATTAAAAAAGAAAAATGGAAAAATTATTCCCTCTCTCTTTTCTGCCCATCTTCCTCTCTCTTTTCTGTCCTGCTCTTTCTCTGCATCAATAAATACTGCACATTCCATTGATCAGTGTTAAGTTACTCCGGAATAGTAATAAGTTACTATTTATTTTTTACACCTTTAAAAAGCAATACTATTACTTTACTTATTACTGGGTATTAAAAGTAATTAGTTACATTACTGGTTACATTACTATATTACTTTCACAATCACTACCCTGTCTCGCCCCTTCTGAACAATGCCAACCTGTGCAGTCAGCTCATTTTAGAACTGAATCCTCTTAATTGGAACAATAATGAACCTTAGGAGTCAACAATCAGCCAAAGTGGAAACATTGCAGCCTCTCAAACCAGATGATTGGCAGGTTGGTTCAATTAGCCTACCCTGTTTGCTAGGACCAGCAAAATAATTAAGCACGTCTTAATAGAATAGATGGAAGTCTATGAGGGGAATTCATGTTCTTTACATTACTTTGTAATTGTAATGGTATTACCGTTTTGGAAATAGTAATTTGTTACACTACTAGTTACTGGAAAAAGTAATAATATAGTATTGCACTGCCTACATAGACAGACAGACAGACAGACAGACAGACAGGCAGGCAGAGAGACAGACCTACCACGCCCTCCTCTGCTGGTGCGTTGTCGCCGACAACTAGCATCACAGGACACCTGGACACACACACACACACGCACACATGTTTAGAAGTGACACACTACAACAAGCTTTACCTGCATGGCACCTTTCATGCAAGAATTGCAGCTCAGTGCTTTACAATGAAGGCATTACACACAAATACTGTACACGCTTCCAAATGGAAACAAAAAAACTAGGATAAAATGCCAAACAATAAAATAGTGATTAAGGTAAAATGCCATGAGGTAAATAAGAAATAATCCTTCCCATGCCGATTATACTTATATACATAAATAATATAAATAGTTTGTTAAATGAATGTGTGTGCCTGTGTGTGTGTGTATGTGCGTGTGTGTGCTAACTAACTTGAGTGTTTTGGCATTGATGGCGGTCCCACTGCGGTTCATCTCCAGGTCTCTCCGACTGATGCAAGCAGAAAAGAGTACCATCAACATAGCAGGTTATACTGTATATGTGTGCATGTAAAAATGTTATATACACTTGTGTCTGCATGTGTGCGTGCGTGCGTGCATGTGTGTGTGTGCGTGTGTGCATGTGTGTGTGTGTGCATGAGCGTGCTTGTGCGTGCGTGCATGTGTGTGTGCGTGCGTGTACCTGTTGTACATGTTCCAGAACAGCTGCAGGTTAAACTGGTTGATAGAGTTAATCTGATGCCTATAGCTCTGAACTAGCTCTGTGTTGTTCATGAGCTCCTCCTGCACGCACACACACACACAAACACAAGCGCACACACACACACACACACTCTTCAGTGAGCTTTCACAATCCTTAACCCATAAAAGAAACATCTTAAAGGTGCTGTATACGATATTATAAACATTACTACAGCAGTAACTATTTCCCATGTAAAAAAAAGCACTTCAAGGTTATGTATACGATGTTATAAACATGATGTATATGATGTTATAAACATTAATATAGCTATAGATGCGGGTGCTCTAGTGTGACATCCAGTGCAGAAGGTCATAGCGTTACTTCAAATAGTCAGACATAGAGTTGATTTTAAGGTACATGTTTTTAAAGGCATTACATGGATTGGCCCTGTTGTATATTTCAGATCTCCTTATGTCTTGTCACACTTCCAGGCCCTTGAGATCATCCAACCAGTGTAATCTATTCTGCTGTCACCACTGTAAACTATAGGTGATCGTGCCTTTTGTGTTGTGACCCCAAGACTGTGTAACAATCTTCTGTTGTCTGACAGATCATCTCCCACCACTGAGACATGTAAATCTCTTATAACAACACACATGTTCTTTAGTGTTCGAGTATGTTCTGGGACACAACGCTTACACTGTGTTGTGTGTGTTTGTTGTATGTTGTGTTTTATTGTTGTTTTGTTTTATAGACATTTATATTAATTGTTAATTGCATTGTTGTGTAAACAGCACTGCGGTCAGCATTGGCTGTTGGCTTTTAAATGTGCTTTATAAATAGAGTGACTTGACTTGACTTGACTTGAAAGGCGGGACCTCCTAGCTTACCTGGCTGAACAGGTGAGGCAGGACCGTGTCTGGCAGGGCGCTCGTCAAACTAGATAGCTGGGAGACAAAATGTCACTATTACAGTAGAAAGACAGATGTGTGGGATTGTGTCTCTGTGTGTGTGTGTCTGAGACAGAGGTGAGATACTATACCTTAGTGGCAGCCCAGTCGATCCAGCCCTTCCCATTTGGGTCGATGTTGAGCAGAACCAAGCCCTCAACCAGGTCTGGGAAGATCAGCTGAGAGAAGACAACCGTGTTAAATGCCAGTTAAACATTTTCACCTTTGCGAAATACATTTTATACAGTATAAAATGTAATAAATTAGTTAAACTAACATTTCCATCACAATACGGAAGGAAGAGAAGAGGCAAACTAAAGACGTGGCAGAAGACAACAATGGGAACATTACATAAAAGCACAGGATATTTCCGCTCATTTCGTTGGTCGTTTTCCCTCACAGATTTAAAACCAATTTGCTCTGCTAAGTGTCAACAACACAGTATTTTAAATAGAAGAGGCAAACTAAAGATGTGGCAGAACAGTGAGAACATTACGTACAGTATTTTAATGAGAGAAGAGAAGACAGTAGTGTTCATTTAAATACATGTAAAAGCACAGGATTTAAGACCATCCAGTGAGATGTTGCAACTTACAGCAAACTTGGCCAAGATGTAAGCTCCAGCTCCAACCCCAATCCCCACAATACTTTTAAATCTGAAAACAAACGCACCATCACAGTCAGTCCTGATTTTAAAAATGATAACAAACGACTCACATTTAATGTTTGTTTCTATCTATAAATCTCACAAAGAGTAAAAATAATTAAAAATAAGTAATTTGTTGGCATGTTCTTTTAGAATGTAATCCTCTGTGATTTAACTGTGAGCTGAACCCTCACAAACAGCCAATACTGTAATGTCGGCATGGATACGACACGTAGGGTCACCCACCCAAAGTGCTGCACCACACTGGGAAGCATCCCAGCCAGTTGGTCCATGGTGGGATACTGGTACCTGTAGACGGACACAGCATGCCATTACTTACCTACAGTACATTGCTCTGTGTGTGTGTGTGTGTGTGTGTGTGTGTGTGTGTGTGTGTGTGGTCTGTGTACGTGTGTGTGCCTGTGTGTGTGTGTGGTCTGTGTACGTGCGTGTGCCTATGTGTGTGTGTGGTCTGTGTGTGCGTGTGTGCATGTGCATGTACGTGCCTGTGTGCGTGTGCGTGTACAAGCCCATACACACCCTGCTGGCAGTGGTGAGGCGCCAATCTGCTGTCCTGGAGCATCCACATGACAGACCACAAAGTGCTTGGTGATCTCCTGCATGTCTGCGTTGTGGAAGAAGGTGTTGAAGCACATCTTGTCTGTAAGGACCAGAGGAGATGTTACATTAGTTAGAATAGAAGCACAGCTTGTCTGTAAGGACCAGAGGAGATGTTGCAGTAGTTAGAATAGAAGCACAGCTTGTCTGTAAGGACCAGAGGAGATGTTACATTAGTTAGAATAGAAGCACAGCTTGTCTGTAAGGACCAGAGGAGATGTTACATTAGTTAGAATAGAAGCACAGCTTGTCTGTAAGGACCAGAGGAGATGTTACATTAGTTAGAATAGAAGCACAGCTTGTCTGTAAGGACCAGAGGAGATGTTGCAATAGAATCAAGGAAGCACAGGTTATACCAAAGAGAGGGGCACATATTATTAGACCGTCCATGTTTATATTTTCCTTCATAGAGAATCAGCCTAGAATGAAGCCCTCCTTTGCTATGGGAAACATATCAGATTTTTTTCACCCTTAGCAAAATAAATCACCTTCGATTAATATTTTTTTCTTTCTCGTGTATTGTAGCATAACTACTTACTGCCTTCTGGCACTGGTTTACAAATAGCTCCATATTTTATCCCACCACCACACCTGCACTTGGGCTTACTTTCTGCTAATCGTTGCCAGGGCGACGCAATCGTCACGAGGCACTGCAGCCAAACATAGTTCTATCACTGCGACACTATCTCCTCGCACGCAAAAAAACGAAGGCCGTCAATTAAAGGCAGGGTCAGTCATTCTCAAGAACGCTTGCTAACTTGGAGCTCAAATCAAAACAAACTCCCCCAGAAGCTCCGCCTACACACATTGAAACGCATTGTAGATAGAATACTTTATTGTCATTGTCACATGTACAACGAAAATGTCAAAGTGCTGACCAGCCAGTGCATTCCTAAAATA
>JAODTR010002920.1:0-13214 GCA_025399935.1 Amblyopsis rosae
GGCCCTTAGTATGGAGGAATACATTTTAATGCTAACAGGTATGTTGTTTAATGCGCGGGACCGCCGGATTCACTACACTCAAGACTGCAAGGAATACCAGCGCTTTTCTCACTCATCTGTGGTTCCGAACAGAAGTGGGGAAAGCTGTGTTTTTGAAAACATTTCAAGTTTGTAAAGTCAGACTGACTATTGGCGGAGCATATATTTGACTAGTCAATATATATTATTGGATCACATTTAGTTACTGCATATTCAAGATTTCTCAATGTAAGATGTAGGCTATGATACCACTCCAATGGTATTTCTGAATCATTCACTGACAGACATATCCCTATCAGCCAATTATGAACCATAATGAAACACACCCTTATTTATAGCAAGGTTAACCCTGCCCTTTTCTTTTAGCACAAGATTTCTCCCAATTCCTTTGTAAAAGTTGGTCTCAGGTAACCAGATTCACTTGGTAAATATGATTTGGCCACATTCAGAAGTATTTACAGTCGTTGCCTCCTACCTCTAGTTAGTCAGAGGTAGGAGGCAAGAAACAAGAGTTACAGGTTACAAGTTAGAGTTAGAAACAATTGAACAGCATTTAACCAATCGGTGTTGATACATCTGTTTTGATCGCCTCTTTTATTTTTACTACAATGTAGAAATGTGCTTTATTTTGTCATCTCACTATAACCCACCCTTATCTGACCATCAGACAGGGTGGCTGTGAACATGCTAATGCGAACGGGGTTTCCAGACTATTGCTCTCAGCTAAATTGATTCTCTCTGTCTCAGCAGCTTTGAATAGGATTTAGAATAAAAACCGTTAGACACCCTTTTTGCGATTTAGGAAAAAATGTATACTTTGTGAATACGGGCCCTGATTTCTTCAGCAGCACAGCATTTATAACAGTAGCATTATGATTCAAAATCTATAAAGTAAATAAGTCAACACACAATTTATAAAAGATTAGCAACAATACACCTGAATAAAATTAAATGGAAGTAAATTTTAGGTGTGTATGTACGTGTGTTTAACAGAATGTGCTCTCTTACAGCTGGAAGATCTAACACGGATTGAAGGAATCACAGAGAAACGGTTTTGCTCCTTCATGAAGGTGAGAATTCCTCACCCATACTGTACTGTATATTGCATTAATTAAAAGTTTGCCTTACCATTAAGAGTATCCATATGCTGTGTTTATCTACAGGCCAACATCCTGAGTTCAATGGGAACCTGATCTTCACCATCTGACCAAATGCTTGGTGTACAACCTTTATTTACAGCCTTGTTTTTAATCTTTTTGTTTTACTATTTTTGTAGTGCTTGCTTTGTCCACTTGAGGGTGGTATATGCCGATTTTAATAAACGCAACACGAACTCTGGTGGCATATTCGTTTTTTTTTTTTGTTTTTTTTCTTAATACAAATAATGAAATGTGTAGTGAATAAATCTAAATTGGAACAAAACTGAGCAGTTTCACAATAAACCCCATGTCAATAACCGATTGCTGCCTCGCTGATGCACTGTTACTCCCCGCCCCTACTATACCCCTCCCGCAGTTTGCTACGTGCCTCTCATCCAACAGTGAGCTGTATACTCATGTTCGTATTCATTGTGTATATGCGATGTTGGCTTTTTCCGGGAGAATATAGAGTAAACCTAGTTGCAATGCTAACGGCACCCAGCTGCGTCTGCTGAATTAAAAGGGGGTAAAAGGTTAGTTTAATTTTCATATTTAATATTGTATTTGTTTATATATTTTTATTTCTGATTTATTGTGCATCGAAAACTATTAACTCCTCTCATCTGTCTTCCATCACCTCCTCATGCCCCCAGCCTTTTACTGTGTGTCATTGTTCTCTGCTCCATATGGCCGATTGTTAATTTGATGTGTGTACACACCTGCAGAGCCTCTTTTTGTCTGCTGAGCAGGCACACAATATTTCAGTCTATTTCAGTGAATGATTGATGGTTGGCTACTTCATATAATTAGGATAAGTTAATAGTCTACTAGTTTAGACAATATGCTGCAAATAGCCTTAACAAATGAAAATGTTTGTGTAGGCCTACACGACACATCTAGACTGTATAGGCTAGCTATATTTGCTTACCCCTTGGACGTCATAGCCATAGACCTGCGCATGCTTGCTATTGGGCTAAAGTAGCCTAGCTACCAGTAGACCGTTTGTTTTGAATGGCATGGATAATTCGATTTGAATATTTAAACAGGAAAACACCTTCATAACTTAATATTAGCCAAACATATTAGTTTAAGGTATGACAACATTTTAAATACATTTACAATATTTAACGTAAAGGTTTGTATAGCCTACTTTACTAACACAGCCTATATCCTTTTAAAGGTGCACTATGTGTCAGACAGCTGTGATTTGTACATCAGAAAGGATAAGCACAGTATCGCGAGACCATATCGATCTCGCGATCTTACGTTTTATTTCGACCAGGAGTTTACATTTCATCTGCATGTCAGGTTAGGATAAGCAAGCTGTGAAGATAAAACACTAGGTAATGCACATCGCTGTAGAATGTCTTGGAACAGAAATGGTAAACTTGTATGCTAATCCAATACAAACAGTACCCTAAGGCTGGCTCGTTAAACAGAAGCCTGTCCTGACTGTTCCCTGTCCCCAGCTACAGGAGGCACACTCACCAAGGAGGACGCAGACCCCTACTGTCAGTATGTCTGGCATCTCTACAGCGCCCTCTGGCGGCTGGCCTGGAGCTGAGCAGGATGTGTGTCTGAATATCACGCTACCATGCCCCGCCCTCGTGGAAGACGTCGTGGAGGCCACACCCCCCAGGGCGTCATCACTAGAGGAGCTGGTCATCGTTATAAATGACAAGCTCAAGAGCACCACGGGTCCGTGTCCTGTTGCTCAAGTTTTTAGCAAACTTGAGATCTAATAAATCTTCTTAAAGATTGTGTAAAGTAAATACAGAGATTTTCTTGGAAATACTTTGTTAGAAATAAATCCATTCCTTTAAACATGTGAAAGCAGTTAACTATGTAGTATTTTATTGTAGAGTTAGAAATGTATTTAATAATTTCTCTGTTAAGGATTTTTTAGGCAGGCCAGAAATGGGGGACTATATACATAGACGGTCCCCCAATTTGCTTACCCCTCCCCATAACACCACGAGGATATAAAAGCGTAGAGAGCATTTGAATCAGCTCAGTATCTATCCTGCTTTAATGCAAGTTATTTGCCTACTAAATGTACTGTCCTTCAACAGCCTACAATTCCATAGCTAAATCACTTACTGTCCTTTTACATCCTACAGTCTGATAGCTATACCTTCATTGCAGATATAAGCACACAATGTGGTTCAGAGTCAATGTGCATTATTTGAAAGCTACTGGTTTAGTAGCCTAGCCTACCTGCTAACACCTGGCTGCAAAATCTTGGCATTCTCGTGTTCAAATCAGCATCAAAATAATCCAACTGTCTTTATGTAGTCCAATCCTATTTCCAAAATAAAAATTCCAATCCAACTAGATTAGGGTAGATTTACTTCTTCTCACAGCATCTGCAGGTGTCATGACAAAAAGTAGTTTGTTGAAAATTGATTTCTGCCCATGAGAGGACACACAGCCCTATAGTATAACCAATCTAAAACATTTTACCCGTATACATCTATTTAAAGTGAATACACAACTCATAAAATGCACGTCTACATTTTTCAATCAATGTTCGGCTGAGGATAGCTTTTTGGCACACCACAGTATGGGGTTTACGATAGAACACGCGATGGGTGTGGTTGCAGCGCCTTCTGCTGACACAACCCCAGCGCCTAAGATCACATGCTGGTTATATTTTCACGCTTTTATAACATAATTTTATATACTTTGTGACTTTTTTCAAATTTGGCTGGGTGGTTAATATTACCATTTTCTGTGGTGTGACAAACTCAAAACACAAATGTATGTCTGCTTTTACACATTCTTTAAAAAGTATTTCATCTTGCTAACGTGCCATTTCTATAACACTAACAATTTTGCTCTGATGATGTACATTTTCACTAGATATTGGAATAATAAGATGGAGCATTGTAACAGATAATGGAAATTATCAGATGGTTCAATGGAAAGCACTTTACGGATATACTCAAAATACCCCCAGAGAAAATAAGTTTATGGTGATATCCATGTACCTCCCCATTGACTTGCATGGAGCGCTGGGTCATTGGTTGTGATCCATTGAACCCTCCGTTAAAATCCATTGTCTCTGCTTTCACTTTAGAATTGCATTTGTAATAAAATGTAGGGCCGTCATCTGGTTTCCTAGGTAATGGTGTCCACACGCCTCCTCCTGAGCCCAGCTCCCCGGTGGTGGCCTCTCCTCCTAGAAGGCAACACTCCATCTCGTACTCCCGCCCCCCCCACTTGGCCAAGACCAGGAAGGGCAGCCGAGCAGGCTCCATCGGCTACACTGCCTTCTCCCCTCGGCCCTCGCTCTCCCGCCACTCCAGCATCGCCACCAACCCTCCCCTGGACCGCACGAAGGTCAAAGATCACCTCCTATTGGCCGTGTTTGCCTGCTTCTGCCCCGTCTGGCCAATCAACATAGTGGGATTTGTGTACTCCATCATGGTATGAAGCAGGTCTATTCCCACGTCCAGTCTGTGTTGCACTGCTGTCGTACAGCACGTATATGTACTGTATACTTTGAACAACAATCCAAACCCCAGGTTAGGATTTGTACTTTGTGCTCCAGGTCCCTCCATGATGACGTATTATTAAATATAGATGTCAGTAGATCGCTGTGTGAAATAATGGTAATTAACTGAGTGTTCTGCTCCAGTCAAGGAACAGCCTGGAACAGGGGAACCTAGATGGCGCTGTGCGTCTGGGTCGCGTGGCCAAGATGCTGTCTGTGGTGTCGCTGTCGCTGGGCACGGTCATCATCATCGCCTGCATCGTAAACCTGGCCAGTGAGTGTAGCACCCCTGAGCTTTGACCTCTGACCTGGCACCTTCCCCTGTAAAACATAAATAAATTACTTAATTTATCTTTGCAGATCAATAAAGTGATGTGCTAATTGATTTGACATTTTAACAAAAACTATATTGTCAACCCCACTTAATGGTAGGCTAAGCAAATGCACTTTTTTGTCAAATTCACAAAATATCATCACAACAAAATCACTTCTCCCTTCAATGCCATAGGGTGCTCCTTCAGAAGTTCTGCCTCCCAAACGGGACACACATGTACAAAGGAGGGATAGTGTTGTGTGGTGCGGTCTGCACCACTTGGCTTGTGTTCCCATGTACATAGCTAGGGCTGTATACAAACACCAGATGGCTTATCAGCGCACAGAACAGGAGGCTCATATATTGTGCTCTGTATTATCCTACACACAACATGCCAATGACACTGCAGTGTTAAAAATAACAGACACAGTATTGTAAATTAGTTGTATGCTAGTGTGCAAAGATACTGTTGTCACACTGTTTACTTGTAGTGATAGGTGTTAAACATTCTCCCTTATCTTCCTTATCTCCAAATCTCCATGTTCCACTAGGGTGAGGGTCAAGGGTGGCCTGGCCATTTTCACTCACACAAGTTGCACGTTTCACTGTTGTTTTGACTGCTATGGTTGGACAACTACAGTAATAGATGCATTATGTTTTTGTAATACAACCAGAGAATATCAATTATCATTACTGTTCTCTGTAAACAATCTATAGAGTGCAGTACACTTTCATCTAACCCTCCTCCTTCTCTGTTTTTAGTCAATGTGAAAACCTGAGTTTGATCTGGATGAGACAGCAGACATCTCCAGTCCGTTGACAGATCATCTTTGCCTGGATTTGACAGATAAACACGCACGCACCCTCACACACACACACACACACACACACACACACACACACACACACACACTCCTACCTGAACTGTGATGAGTGAAAGTTGGACATGAATTCTGTAGCTATTTGAACAATGATGATTCGTGCCTCTGTTTTCCTCTTAGATCCTGCAGAATGTATGTTTATACACTGACCAGGAGACAGCAAAGGGTTCTGTCCATTGCCTGCATGAAAGCTCACGCTGATTCTCTTGGTTCTGTATGTGCAAGGCCTTGACACTGTTGGAAAGTGTGTGCATGCGCTCCTTATAACATGAGTACATAAACCTGCAGAAACAATGTTTCACAAAACGCAAATGACAGCCATGTTTAATTTTTATAAACACAGGTGTTTTCAAAATTAAGCAAAGTTGCCACGAATCAATAAACCTCTACCTTATGATAACCTTTGTTTAAAAAGATAAATACATAGATTTAAAGACGAAAGAAACATTGACTTTGTCATTTGACAAGATCTCAGCAGATAGAACCCTGATGATTTTTCAGGTCAAATCAACAGCAGAATGTCTCTGGTATGTTCATCATGTTCACTCCCTGTCTCGAGCTGCATTGAGACAGGTAGCAGCAGTCGGTCCAAACTGGACTTTTTCTAGAAGAGGTGGAGGAGGGTGTGTGGTTTGTCAGCACTGGAAAGCTGCTTGTGGGACATCACGACTGGAACTGGTTCACTGTGATCAACACCAACCAAACCCTTGATTATATGTCTGAAGCTGCAATAACCTGTTGTTGTTGTTGTTGTGTGTTAATTAATCTAAAACTTTCTCCTTGTTCATATTAACTTTATATGTTTGAATTTCATTGTAATGAGACATATGTGCATATGTTATATTGTTGGTCATGTGAGTTATATGATTCTATTGTTCTGAGTTAACGGAGTAGTATAAATATAGACTGTCACATTGTCAGTAACTGGTGGTAAGATAATTTTATTTGTGACCACTGAAGTTTGTGGATTACATTTTATTTTATTTTATTTATACAGTAATATAAATTCACAACACCACAAATGCGGCATACCCAAATAGACAAGTCACAACACCACAAATACTCTGCTCACTGTACACTTTCTTAAGATGTTCTTAATAAACATGAAATGCATGCAATGAGTTTCATTAGATTAAATAATATTTTAACGTATGTGGCCTGTTTCACAGATATGGATTAAGGCTATCCTAGACTTTTTCCAATGGAGATTTTATTTAACTTTTATTGTAGTCTTGGACTATGCTCAATCCATGTCTGTGAAACTGGCCGCATGGAGTTCAGTGATGTTAAGCCTGTACTATGTAATGAAGAACAGGAAGATCCTGGGAGAAGTCCTTTCTTAATTGACGTTCATGTTAGGTTTGCACTCCTGCCATTGCCCTTGAACAAGCTTCTGTGGTGCAACATTTAAATTACACAAGTATACAATAATGTATTGCATACCAAGCAAACACTGCAGTTACTATGAAGAAATGGCCAGCACAGTTGCAGGCAGACCATGCACCAGCCCAGAGATAGGAGATTCCACGCCAGTTGTCTGACATTTTAACCGGAGGAGACTGCTGCCCCATGGACTAGGATAAACTTGAGTTTAAAGCAAGTGTAGACGTTTTACAATTAGTTAAAGGTACACTATACAATATTTTGAACATTAAAACAATTACTAGCAAAGAACAATTTTCTATGTAAAGATGCGTAATGGTGTCCTGAGCAGAGAATGACATCACACTCCCTCTGTGTATGTTGTAATTTCAGCTCTTCTGTCCTCTGTTATGTAGTCAGCCACGCATACATATGTGTGGCCCCTACACAATCCTTGTTCTGGTCTTTTGCTGGTGCGCTTAGTGGGACATCTAGTGGTAGAAAGCCGTATAGAATCACTTTAAATGTAGCGATCTCACTGAAATGCCAATTTTGTTTGCAATCTGCAGCACAACAGAATTTTTAGTGGCATTGTGGCTTTTACAGAACCAATTACATCCAAAAAAATGTATTATAAACAAGGACAATATATACAAACCCAGAATTTGTTCATGGTATGAATATATTTTATGAATAAAATGACGCCATGAATGCTTACTTTTAAGATGACAAAACAAATGGGCCCAATATTTTCACTCATAATGAAAAGATTAGTGCAAAGCATAAACTTCAAAGATTTTATTAAAAAGATGACTTTCCAACCTGACTGCTAAGAAACCAATTTTAACAAAGCAGAACTTTAAAAAGAACATTTAGCCTTCAAAGAAAAGGCTTAGATTTTTTTATATTATTAATTTGCCCCCTATAACACACACACATATGTAAATTTGCAGATATCTGCTACAAACCTCAGACAATAAATGATCACCTTCAGCTCTTTGCCACAATGCCACTTCATCAAATATATCCATGACAATTAGACCACTTCAGGAGGAGGAAGTTTTAGTGAGGTTATGAATATGGATTTATGATGTTTTAATAAAAGAAACATAACATTTTAGAAAGACAGACAACCCTATATATTAACTAGAATGATTATTTTTGCTTCTGGTATTCGAGTGTTGATGCAGAACGTTTTGTTAAGGGAAACACATAAACGACAAAGACGATTAATCTTTTATTCATCCTTGGTCGTACATGCTTTTCCAGATAATGTCAGCTTCAAAACACATTAGAGAGACGAGACACTTTTCCCTCTTCTTCTTGAAAGCACTTAAAAATATGAAATGTTTATTAATATCTTCAATGAGGAGGGTATATGACACAAAAATATTCAAATAGAAATTCTCTCATGTTCATGCATACATTGTCCACAGTATTCCATTAGCCACTTCCATGCCGCCAATGGGTGGAGCCTAGTCCTGTACAGCTGCACCTGGCAGCTCATTGGTGAGTGTGTGCCAGCGCTCCACTTTCTGTCCTTTGTTCTTCAGACAGTCGAGCCAATGTTGCAAGGCATCACCTTGTGAGTGACAGCCCAGAGACACACCCCCTATACAGGATACAGAAAGAAACATGTTCAAACCATTTATTAAAGGTGTCTGAAATTGGTTGTAACAGCGTTACAATAATGAATACCTATGAAGTCGTTGGACTTGCCCAGGTCATAGTCCCATACGGTGACCTCCAGTGTTTTGGTGGCCAAATCAGAAAACGATATCTCATAGAAAAACTCCTGCATGGCAGAAATAAACAATAAAAATAACACAACTTTAATAGGAATTAATGCTGTGTTCAAATTGAACTCGTGATAACGACATGTGAACTCAAAGCTTTCAGAAAAGTTCCACTTGAGGCCGTTGTGAATACCACAAGATCATATAGATATATATAATAATACTGTACAAAACTGGCCCAACACTGAACAAATCCCAGTAGTGAGGAGTATAAAACAGCACTGGTTGGGCCAGCAGAGAGGACATGCATGAGTAAAGTATAGGGCCACCTAATGGCCATTGTGCAGTCTTTTGTACCTGGTTAAACTCAGGGTTCAAAGTCTTCTTTATGACGGCAGTCTTGTGTTTGGATTTCTTTTTTATGTCTGGTTTTAGGTACCTGTCGGAGAGAGTCATATTATTATGTTTACAATGTAATATTTCTTTTTGTTTTCATATTTTATATAGCATCAAATACAACATTATTGGTTTTTGTTTTGTCCAAATAATTTCTCTCTCTCTCTCTCTCTCTCTCTGTGTATGTGTATGTGTGTGTGTGTGTGTGTCAGTCAGTCAGGGAATGAGGCCCTGATTGGTGAGGAAGCTTTGGGCATGGTGAAAAATCAAATAGACATTTAGGCAGAGGCTCTATCAACCAAAGCAGATATTCTCATGGAGCATTTGACTTGCTGATAGATGATGGATGTCTATGACAATTCTAACAAATTACTATCTCTATATTCCTACCTAGAGCTAAGCACCATCAAGTGCAACCATCGCAGCTGAACGTAAGCCAAGCGACACTTAGTTTGCACTCACGTTTTGACGTAAGGATCAGACAAGCCATTCACGTCCATAGCTGCCAAGTGCGCGCAGCGTTTGACGCCAACACACAGACCACCACAGGATTGCTCGCTGCCCGGCACAGCGCCCTCGCTGGCTGTAGGCAGGAACTGCAAACACAGTAACAGACGACCTCGCTCCTCCAAGCTTCTTTGCTGCTCACTCTCCCACTGAGAGAGGGAATAAGAACAAGGTTTGCTTTCTGCTGACACATCTTACAAATAAACAGCTTTCTAATGAATAATGCCTTGGTTGTTTATTTTAAGATAACGTCACTTAAACATGCTTCAGAATGCTCTTCATCATACCTAGAACACGTGATGCCTTCACATGCACACACACACACATCAGAAGAGACAGATGACAGTAAGTGAGGCAGCAGAGAGAAGAGCATGAGTCACGTATGATATTTATAGGAGGCACACGCAACACGCAACCGGGGGCCACATGTCACTGCCTGCTAACGTCAACTCCCCCTCTCTGCTCTCCTCATAATGTCACTACAGCTTGTCTCCAGGGCACCTGTGGGGAGGGAAGGGAGGAGGTCTCACCTCTCTCAGGTAAAAGGACATTCCTCTCAGAGCTGCACTCATGGACAAGGGAGACGAGAGCTGGAGAGAGAGACAGACTTGTCGGATCAGTCTTGTCACCACACACAGTGGAAGACTCTCCTATGTTTTGTCCCAGTTGTATCAATAGCGCCCCCCCCCCCGTGGAAGTCTAGCTATGTCGGTCAGACGTACAGGTGGAGCATGCTCCAGACAGATGTTGAAGTGTTTGCTCTGGTCTGGCTTGACGCGACGCAGTGCAATGCGCGTCTCCCCGATGAACTCATTGTGTGTCAGCTTGTCTTCATCACACACAGACACCCTGAGGCAGGCAGACAGACGGACAGACAGACAGACAGACAGACAGACAGTCAGACAGGTCAGAAAGGGAGAGACATCAAATGAAAGTGTAACACGTTTACAAACTGTAAATTACTCTTGACCTTTATTGTTCTGTAGAAATCAACTCCTTCCTTCCTTCCTTTCTCCCTTCCTTCCTTCAACACTTCCTCTTTTACAATGTAATATTAGCATCAAATACAACATATTGGTTTTTGTTTTGTCCAACTCATCTCTCTCTCTCTCTCTCTCTCTCTCTCTTTCTCATTGGCCGGGCGACTGCTGTCTCTGTGATTTCCCCCTGGACAGGAAACACTTGTTCTTATTTAAGTCCCACCCTTGTGACTTGTTAAGCTGCAGGGCAACAACAGTTCAAAGTGCCAACATGAAGCCCCTGCAGACTGACCTCAATATGTCACCCAGCAGGAGAGGGCAGAGGGTGAACTAGGGCATACCGTAGTGTCTTGCGGTACATGTCTTCCTCTGTGATTCCACAGTAGGTGAGCGTCTCGTTCCAGACAGGGTTCAGAGAGTTGCGTACTACAGACGTCTTCAGCTTGTTGGCCTGGTACAGCACACATACACACACTTTATACTGTAGCAACAACAAGCTTTTCTAGCCTACAGGCCACTTAAAGCGCTGTAAAAGATTGCCTCACATTCACCCATGCACACACGCATGCATACATACATCGCAGGTGTAGAGTACACCTGCTGGTTAACACAAACATGTAACATCCTGCAGCAGCTGCTGATTGCATAGAGGCATGCATGGTGAATAGGCCCAGTTGTTGCTCAGATCACATGTGAGTTTGACAGTGGAGTGTTGGTTGATGCCAGATCTCTCTGAGCCTGTCGGTCTCCTGGCATCGTCAGACACAGCAGATGCTCTTCGGAGGTCAGAGGAGAATAGGCAGTGTTGTAGAACAGCATCTGGGTCCCCAAAACATGATGGATCTAATGGAAGTGCTACAGCAGCAGAAGACCATACTGGTTCCACTCCTCCAATTAGGAGAAAGGCGTACCTAATCACACTGACTGTAGATCCCACAGTATACCACTATTTCTACTATCCACTACAGAGAAACATGTAGAGCCAAGTCATGTCTCTGTTTGCAGGTATTGTATGTTAAATAAGCAGGCTATGGCTACTGCTAAAATAAAGGCCTGCGCACGTGTGCGTGCGTGTGTGTGAACCCACCTTGCAGGCTCCTGGCAGGAGGTGTAACTTCACGTAGGGATCAGCAAGACCATTAAAGTCCATCGGCTTTAAACCCTGACAGACAGAAGTGCAGGCAAGCAGGCAAATCCTTTTGTTGTTAAATGACCATGTTGATGTTGACATTCTGTACAGACTACTGTCTGTTGTATGCGTGTACAGTATGCTGTTTGCTTCGTTTTATTGGCATTGTGTAATTAGCATAGCAGCATGCTCACTTGTAAGGTTAAGAAAATAAAACACAACTCTATTGAACTGATATAGCCTACAGGTAGAAAGAGAGCTGAATAATTAACTAATAATAACTAATTCCTCTGAATTTGTTATTATGCACCAGTATAAACAGACTGAGACTAACTTGAGAAAGTATCTTATTTATTGGCATAATAAAATAAATAGGGATATATGCAGTACTATAGTGGTTTGTATGTGGAAGTATCTGACCTTAGCTTTCAGCACTGTGCAGTGTAGGGAGCTGGTGATCTTCTCATAGAGCAAGTCAAACTCCAATGTTCCCAAAGAAGCTGAAAGATAAAACATTAAATATACTCTGGGTCTTAATCATGTATGTTCTGTAATATATTTCGTACAATACAATGGTCACATGACGTTGCATGATCGTTACAATGTTTTCATGGTCAATATAGCTTTCCTAGCTGAAACTTCACAGTGTTCTTCAATAAGGTTGTTGTTGATGTTAAAGAGCTATTCCTTTCAATTTACCATTTAAGTTGTTCATTTTGACCCAATTAATTATCTGCAGCTGTTTGTTATCTATAAAAGGTAAAATGAAAACAAGTTTGGAGCAAGATATAAAAATGTTCCATTTGAAACAGTTCAGGAACTATCCAGAACGAGAGCGAGCTACACTGTGCCATATTAGTGTTGCATTCCAGCCTCA
This sequence comes from Amblyopsis rosae, assembly GCA_025399935.1. Taxonomy (NCBI): domain Eukaryota; kingdom Metazoa; phylum Chordata; class Actinopteri; order Percopsiformes; family Amblyopsidae; genus Amblyopsis; species Amblyopsis rosae. The sequence continues at coordinate 12,856 of JAODTR010002920.1, forward strand.
AGACAGTGACAGTTATGAAATTTCATGAATTAATGAAGAGGTTTAATTCTGCAGGCCAATGAGGATTTTAAGGAGCTTAATCAAGATGCCATACTTTTCTTCAGTTACATATTTCCAAATGGCAAAATCCAAAATTTGATAAAATTATGTCTCTTCTTGCTTTTCCTATTTATTGTCAACCTTGTCCTCAAGGAGAAAACTCAACACCACTTGTCCTGAGTATCCATCCATCCATCCATCGTTATCCGCTTATCCGGAGTCGGGTCGCGGGGGCAGCAGCTTCAGCAGGGGACCCCAAACCTCCCTTTCCCGAGCCATATTGGAAAGCTCTGACTGGGGGATCCCGAGGCGTTCCCAGG
>JAODTR010002921.1:0-10259 GCA_025399935.1 Amblyopsis rosae
AAGACCCAGGACTAGGTGGAGAGATTATATCTCCACACTGGCCTGGGAACGCCTGGGGATCCCCCAGTCAGAGCTTTCCAATGTGGCTCGGGAAAAGGAAGTTTGGGGCCCCCTGCTGGAGCTGCTGCCCCCGCGACCCGACTCTGGATAAGCGGATGAGGATGGATGGATGGTATATGTTATGAAACTGCATTCAAAGTTGCTGAACCTGCCAGCATTTGCTTTAACAATTTAAAATGCATATTATTATGAAAAGGGATGCCCATATAGCCTACTGTAGCTTTAAGATAGGCCTCTAGCATAGCCTTTTGTGATGTGTACTGGAAGTGGATAAAACTCAAATCAACTGGGAATATGCACTCTGAGACCGTTCCTTTTTATAGAAACATTGGCATAGATTTATATGGCTGAGTTAATAAGGTCAAAGAATGGTAGTACAGAAAAAACGCAGAGTCACAGCACACTGTAATTTTTTGTTTGACCTGTACGAAAAAATTTGACATGCATCCTACAATATAGGCTACATCAAGGCCCCACCATGTCACAGAATTTGTACTATAGATATGTTGTGTAAAAATGCATTTTTATTAGTATCACTGTTTTAAAAATATATATCTTGGACATCATTAAAGCATTATAAACTGGTGGTTACTGTGTATGGAGCATAAAACACATCAAGATGTGCATGTAGGAAAAAATCTTTTATTTTGAAATCGGGGGGGGGGGGGGGGGGGGGGGTTTAGAAACTAGTTTCCTATTTAGACAACTCACCCCAATGACAAAACACTTAACTGTAAATTTATACATGTTTGATAGGTATGCTTAAATCTGCTGCACATTACATCTGATGATTGTCAGATTACGTTTTAAATTTGCATCTTAACTCTTGCAAAAAATGTAAAATCAATGATCCAGGTGATGTCATGGATTTGATCAAACTAGTTTTCAAATTAAATTATACTGTAACCATAGAATTATGTCAAATAGGACATTTTCTGTAGAAACAATCACAATGCAACCTTTATTTTTTAATGGTATAAATTAAACCAGCATCCAGAAACTAGTTTTAGTAAACTTGTAAACTTTTAGTGACGGCAAACAAAATCAGTCACAGAGTTGACATAATTGGTGTTATTTTAAAATATTTTTCTTTTTAATTATTTAACTATTTGTGTATAAATTCCCTTCCTGCTTTACTACAAATAAACAATGTTCCCGATCTCATACTAACACCAAACCTCATTTCCGTTTGTCTTTCAAATAATACAATTTCACCAGATATGTGAGTTGTTTTTCATTAGGGTAGTCTACAGGAACAGGTTTAGCCATATCCATGTCTAGGAAACTACAGTAGTAGTCACCATATCTCTTGAACATGAAAAAGAAAACACCCAAATGAGGAGTACATTTAAAAAATAAACCTCAATGTGCTCAAATAATATTAAATAAATGAAAAATGTATTAAATCTACCACACATTCCCTGACAATCACAGAATGGCAATACAGGAGTATTATAATCTTTACCAAATTTGACCAGACATACATTCAACACAGCAGTTCTGCTATAAAAATCTAAATTGTGAAAATATCCACTGCCATAATTCACAGATGCCTGTTGACCAGCCCCTATATCCATTTTAAGAGTTGTGCAAAGAAACCTACAACAAAAGTTTCTTCAAGAGTGCCTCTCTTCAAACCACCTTGGCAAAAATGGCCTAGAATTGTAATAAACAGAATTGCTACACTCAAAATATTTTTCTTCAGATAGATATTTGTAAACAATAAATGGTGGTTCTTTCTCAAGTATAGCTTGACTAATTATATTGTTGTATTGTGAGACCAGAAGCGAAACATAATTGATATGTGAAACAAAGCGAAACAAACTCATGTTATCATAGTTGTGCAATCACGCACTTCTTGAAACATTTCACAAACAGCAAATGAAAGTATGAGAATGTTTCTTAAAGCTGAGACCTTCATATTTTGAAACAAACTGTCCTGATAATGTATATTTCTCCTAGTGTCATAAAATAATGATGTTGAAACATCAAGACAATGTATTTATCTGAAGTTCAGGATATTTGGAAATAAAATAAAAACATAACATGGAGATCAGCACATCTGTGGGATAATCATTTCTTTTACTTAAGGGTTTGGAAAAGTTGTGATTAAGTTTTTTGACATTTACGTCATGCTGTTTTAAACAAGATACAACAGGATGATGTGTAGAATTGCACTTCAGATAAGAGGCTGAAACAGTATGATAGTCAATGGAGACACCTGCAATCATACATTTGAATGGCAAATGAACCGACTATGCAAATTAAAACCCTGCGCTGCAGAACCATCTTTCACTGAAGACTTATTAAGTGTGGGCAATAATACTAATAGTATTAATAATAATACTACTAATATAGCATTATTCAGCTCTTCACAAGGACAAGCCTACATCCCGGGGAAAGAAAGCTACATTTGCATCTTCTGTGCAATGTAGTATAACGCAGCTTAGCAAATTTTATTAAAACAAAAGCAAACAATAATACTTAAAATCCATTAACGTAACTGCAATGAACTGAGAAGCATATGAACCATAATATGTATATCCACAGTATTATCGGATGATGTTCTTAACAAATTGATCTCCTGTTAATTCATAATAATTATGGAAATGTAGCAACAGTTTGTAAAATAACATAACTGACAACTTAAGAACTTTAAAACTCAATTGAGAATTGTTAAACCTGTATCAATATTGTAGCAAATAAACATTTTCTTAACTTATGTCGGATTCAGTTTCTTCAATTATAGTCAGATATCAAATTAAACAAAAAAATAAACGTAAGTGACATAGCGACTGACCAATGGGAACAATACACATTGGTGCCTTTCTACAGAATTATATTTTAGCTGTACTTCATCATGGCACTCAGGTACTCATTAACGGCATTCATTTATTTGCTAGTGGAAGCCGGAATAGCTAGCGTACATTAACATAGTGCCTCATCACTACACCATTTCCCCATGACAATAAACACACTAGAATCTGACGTGATCACAGTTATTTTTTTTATAACACAAAATATCGATTGGGCTGTTCTGGGCACATTGACAAGAGCTTTATTCTGGTGGAATTTCCATATAGATAATCTATTTGTTTTATGTTCTAGTTATTTGACCAAAGATTAGAGCTGAAACACATTTTGATTCTTTGGGAACCAAATCAGATGCCAATAACTTTAATATTGATTACAGTCAAAATAAATAAAAGGGCCAGTTGTGACCAAAACTGGGCTGACTGCAGAAGAACGTGAAACGGGGTGAAAATTGATTCACAGCTATTAGAATAGCATTTCTACAACTATTCAGAACCTGCCAACGTCCTTCGCAGACAGAACAGTCTACCGTATTATGGAAACAATTGCTTTGCGGAGAATGTCCAAATTAATCAATTTAAAACGGTGACAAATGAAACAGAAACTCAATGATGCCACTTCAGTTTGGAAACCAAACCTGCTGTATACCGGCATGTTGGTGAACATTAGCAAGCTAGCTCACTAGCTGAGATCACACGTGCATGCAATGCTGCTCCCCAGAAAATAAAGTGACTTGGGACAAACGAGTGGGGCTGATGTCAAATTGGAGAAATGCATTAAGTGAATCTGCCGACATCTTCAATGTTTTGATCCTGTTATTCATTCCCTCTCTACAACAGTCACACTGTCTGAACCGTCGGCCTTGACTAAATTAACACCTCACAAACAACAACTCTCACGAGTTAGCGGGTGAAAACGGTAAATGCAAGTGAATAAATCAAGCATGCTATGAAAGATTTGGCAGGAAATTTAAGACAAGAAAATATCTTCCATTGCAGCAGTCAGAAGCAATTCGCTGCCACGGCCACAGCCGTTCATTTTTACGGAGATCACCACCGTCTCCTCTCAACCCCTCCGACACGCGAACAAGCCTCTCTCCATTGGCTCCTGGTGGTCACAACGGCGGCCTAACCCGCATTCATCTTCCTGAGTTCCACCAGGAAGACCTCAACACGCCCAGAGGCATGCAGGAGGAGGCGAACATTGGCCATTGTGGTTGTGCGCGTCCCTGTGTTGCTATGGTGATACCTCGAGTACAAGGAAGAAAGGAGAGAGAGAGAAAAAAAAAAGGTTTGAATAAAAAGATGGCCCTCCTTCACCTCTGAAAGGGTTTGCGGACCTTCTTCCTCCGCCGGGAGGGGGCTTTGCCGCTCTCGGCCCACGGCTCGCCGGGGTCTGGCCGGTGGGGGGCGCCCGGGCCGAAGAACATCCCAGTCTGGGGAGGCGGGGGAGGGGAGAAAGGGGGCACCGTGGCGGCCGGCGGGGGATGGTGCAGAGGGCCCGGCGGGAAGAACCCCCCGTTGGGGGCCATGTCGGCGGCGGGGCCCCCCTGGAAGATGCGGTTGAAGAAGTCCTGCAGGTCGGCGGGGTTGCCGGGGGCAGCGGCGTGCTCTGAGGGAACCCTGGAGACGAGAGGAAAGGTGAGGGGTGAGGGGGGTAAGGTCAAAGTCCTTATAGGCAAGTCCTTCCACTTGCAGCCATCTTTGAAACACTTCGGGCAGATATTTAAGAAGACAGTACAGGCAGGTGGTGGCTTACATCAGTGCAACCACGCGATTGGTTAAATAGGTTAAAGGCAGGGTTAGTCATTTTCAAGAACACTTGCTAAATTCGAGCTCAAATCTAAACAATATTACTTCGCACCCTCCGCCCCACACATCGAAACGCAGTAAAGCAAAGCACTCTGGTAGTAATACGACTTTGTTGTTGTTGTTAGCGGTGTTCGACACATTGTTTATGTTTCTATTTACGGAGCCAGGGCTGTGTGGAAGTATAGGATTACATTTTCAACACACATTTCGCTACATAAGGTACCGAAATGTGAGGTGATATTTGGTCAATTTGATAAATGTGTATTAGCTTAAAATTAGCTTGCAATAGCTGACTTTATCTTTAATGCTTGGCAGTTATAAAGCAGACGATTGGCCGGATTGGTTCTTTTGGCTCCAACTGCCATATTTGTGTTTCAGAATTCCCCCGTAGAGCTCCATTCAAAATTATCTGTGGCGTGTCTCCTCTATATAATGTCTCTGGTGGGGTTCAACACTGGGGAAGCGTTCAACATTAGCCTGGTGCAGAGCCATGTAGAAGAGAGTCTCGCCAACATTCGCCACGGTTCTACATTTTCATGGTTCATGGAGACGCAAAACAGTTCCAGGAACTGCCTGGTTGGGCAATTTGAATCGATAAATACAGATACATAACTGTAATGTTTGGTCATTTGTAGTAAAATGCACTGATTTACATTTAGAATATAAATTCATAGGGTACGGAAATCGCTTGGAGGTTTTACGCTCCGCCATTGTTGTGAAAAAAAAAACAAAAAAACAATTCTTTGAAGTGAACTAAGTTGACACGACTCCCTTCTACATGACTCTGGCCTGATGTAACCAACAACTCTCCAAAGGAAAGTGTTATCAGTTGTTGCCACTTACTGGGTGTAGACCCCTGGTTCATTTTGAAACGTTTGGACAGCCGTAAACCAATGCTACAACTGTTGTTTGTATTGGCTCATCTAGCTCTACCGCAACAAATCAACTCGACTTCAACGTCGTCGCACTGTTCGCTGATTAATCTGCCATCCAGGATAGCTGTGTTAACGCTAAAGCGACCAGGCTAACCGTGGCTACATTTGAGCTGTGAGCAATAGTCGTGCGGAGCCATGCTAGTTAAAAATAGCAAAGGCTAAATGTTCAGGAACGTTTTCAAGCAGTTCTCCGTTTGCTTTGAGATCACTGCGAACGTTTGAGAACATACAGTCTGAGTAAGTACAAGCATGGATGCTGGACTAAGGGTTGCGTTGGAAATTGTTAGAAAACGTTCCTATTTAAAAGTTAAAAGAAAAAAAAAAACACTGTTTGCCTCATGCCGAGACTTTTAAAGTGGCTAGATGGATGTGCAGCACACACTCTCTCTTGTAATCGGGCGTCTTAACGTCGTCGTGCGATTCGCACAACGTGACTGATCGGCAACAGGGGGTCACACGCTACAAGATGTTTCACCCGACCGATCAAAAAGCTTTCTGCAGAATTACTTTCTTACTGTACATTTAATATTCACAAAATTCAAGTTTTTAGCTGCACGTTAAACACACACACACTCAGAACGTACCGCTGTCGCGAGGGGCCGCTGTTGTTCTTGGAACCGAAGGAGATGTGATAGGGCACACGGTGCGTGTCTGGAGAGATGGCTATTCTCTGACAACCTGCCCACTCTGAAAGAGTAAACAACAACGATCACCAACCTGCCAACTGTGAAACAAATCAACTACAATAAACACCAACAACAAATAAATGTACTCTCTCTTCCAATGAGTGAAACCAACAGCATGTCACGAACCACCGGCGCTAAAGCTATGCATACGCTTGGCCAGGTCTTTCTTGTAAAAGAGATTTTAATCTAAGTTAGTCTTTTTTGCCTACTTAAATAATGGCGTATATATAACCTTCAAGCTTTCAAAAACATACAGTAGACTGCAGTTGCATCACACAACCAGAGGGGCAGCCATGCTATGTCAAGTATTATACACAGTATATACTGAACAGCCGTGTTAAAGTGTACAAATATTACAATATTTGTGTGTGTGTGTGTGTGTGTATATATATATATACATACGCATACATATATATATACATACACATATATATATATATATATACATACATATATACATACACATATATATATATATATATATATACATACATACATATATACATACACATACATACATATACATATATATATATGTACATACATATATATATATATAAAATGGTATATATATTATGGCATATATTATATTGTATATATTATATACAATATAATAATATATAACATAGCTATATACCATATAATAGAATATAGTGTATAATATATTCTCAGCATTTGCCAGTTGAAATCAGCAGTAAAGCTCCAGTACCACTGAACAAGTCTAAACATCAGTCTCACACACCAGAGAAGGTCCAGGACCACCAGAGAAGGTCCAGGACCACCAGAGAAGATCCAGGACCAGCAGAAAAGGTCCAGGACCACCAGAGAAGTCCCAGGACCACCAGAGAAGGTCCAGGACCAGCAGAGATGGCCCAGGACTACCAGAGAAGGTCCAGGACCAGCAGAGAAGGTCCAGGACCAGCCACCTCCCCTACCTGTACTTCATGCCGGTGCGGGTGCTCTGCTCGCTGGCGGAGGGGGCGCTCTGCACCGACAGCTGGCCCAGGCTGCGTGCCACCATGACAACGGCTCGGAACTTGCTGCGGGTGCTGGTGGGGGGGCTGCTGGCGCTATGCCGGGTCAGACGCTCCTCGGTGGCGCGGCTCACGCCCCCCCGGTGCTCTGAGCACACCAGGGACACCTGCATGCTGCTGACCCCCGCTCACACGGCTCAGAGGGAGCAGATCTAACCAACGCCCCCTAGAGGATCAGAGCTGCAAACAGCTGGTGAAAGCAGGGTACTCCAGGACCCCCCCCCCCCCCGTCTCTCCGTCAGCAGTAAGTAGATCCAGGAGAGCGGCGCTGATCCTCTACCCCTCCACACAGACCCACCTCACAGTGCCAGGCACCAGGCTCTCTGTGGCAGGCAGCACACGGCGGAGAGAGAGGGAGAGAGTGGGAGAGAGAGAGGGAGGGGTGCACCGCAGAGGCAGCCAATCAGGTGTCTATTCCACTGCAGACCAGCGATGAGGCTCCAGCAGCCCTAGGGGGCGCTGTTCTCCTGCCTGCTGGAGGCCAGTGTTGTCGTGGCAACACATCACTGCTCATTATCACCCCCAATGCTTCATGCTCCGCTCTGAAGACCAGCATGGTCATGTGACCATCACAGAGGAGGACACAGCTCCATCACAGAAGAAGACAGGTCCATCACAGAGGAGGACACAGCTCCATCAGAGGAGGACACAGCTCCATCACAGAAGAAGACACAGCTCCATCACAGCAGAAGACAGGTCCATCACAGAGGAGGACACAGCTCCATCACAGCAGAAGACAGGTCCATCACAGAGGAGGACACAGCTCCATCACAGCAGAAGACAGCTCCATCAGAGGAGGACACAGCTCCATCACAGAAGAAGACAGGTCCATCACAGAAGAAGACATCTCCATCACAGAAGAAGAAACAGCTCCATCAAGGCAAAAAGTGGATTGTGTGCCGCTCAGCTTTGCAACTTGTGTGCACGTGTGTGTGTGTGTGTGTGTGTACGCACATGCTGGGCCTCTTGCCACCTGAGTAGCATTCTAGAGAGACTTTATAATCACTAGTCTAACATGAGCTAATACATAATGCACTGGTGCACATGGTTATTATGGGCTGGTCACACTCAGGGTCATGTGACAACAGCCATTAAAGGTGGAGTCACGGTCTGCTAGTTCTGTGTGCACACTATAAATAATCTGGTGTTGCTACACAGCCCTGGCTCTGTAAATAGGAACACAAAGTGGTGCAGACCGCACCACACAACACTATCACAACCATGGCAGTGTGTGTCCAATGTGGGGGGCGGAGCTTCTGAGGGAGCAGCCTATGGCGTTGAAGGGGCAGGGCTTCTGAGGGAGCAGCCTATGGCATTGAAGGGGGCGGAGCTTCTGAGGGAGCAGCCTATGGCATTGAAGGGGGGTGTTTTTGTTTTGAGATGAAATGTCAACAATCATTCTCCAGCATCTCTTACTTACGCCACCTTGATTGTTGTTATATTAGCGAGTCATAGCGTCAAGCTAACATCCCCATGCCTCAATCACACTTACAGACAGACAGGAGGGCAGAGAGAGAGACAGGCAAGGACACATGGACACATGGACACAAGGACACATGGACATATGGACACAAGGACACTGGGACACATGGACACAGGGACACATGAACACATGGACACAGGGACACTGGGAGCAGGTCCAGTATCAGCCCTGCATGCCAGCTCCCACACACAGACACTATTATAATCACGTACATGTTAAAATAAAATAACTTTAGTATCTATACAAGGAGAAGGGGGAGGGGGGGTTGCCATGGCTACTGCAGCTGAGATTATGACTAATGCTGCGTTCACATGGAACACGGTAGATGTCATCATGTTAGCGGACGAGAGCAGGGCGGTAAAATCATCTGTGGCCTGCAGACAAATGCAGACGCCGGCATTCACAACCGGATGTTCGCAGCTCCTCACACAGGAGAACACATCGATGAGGAGGTCGTACCTTTGGTGCAACAACACTAGAATGCTAGTTACAATACAAAAATAAATACATGAAACAGTTGCTACCAAATAATTGTGTTCAATATGTTTTTATAAAATTATGTGTAAACAATGCGACATCGCCATAGCAACTGCCATTCCATTGGTCTTTTATGCCGTGCCGTCCATGTGAACGCAGCATTAGACACACAGAACAGTCTGGATCATACCAGCATCACCACCTAGTGGTGTCCGCCTGCACCTGCACTGTGCAACATGTGTAGATGTAATTAGCATGGCATCCACCTAGCAACATGATACAGCCATGCTGTTCCCATAGCAACATGTTATGGGCTAACAACGGGATGTCTGACAGAAAGCAGCATGACTGAATGTCCCTGACGATATAGTATGTAGAGTTAGCAACGTGTTCCTAGCTCACCTGCCCCTCTGGGACAGACTAGACCAGGGTTGCCAGCTTTGGGTACCTGGCTGGAGTGAGATTAAGGGCTAATGGCACGTATTTAAGGCCTTTAACGGTGCACACACAGTATCTAGTGCACATGGGCTCATTTCACCATCAGGGTTTGAAGGTGATGCAGCTTGTGTGTTGGTGAGGCAGCGGGAGCAGTATGTCAGATTTATAAGGTGAAGTCAGCACATATTCAGTGATCTATCATGGCCCTGCTGCCCGTTCTCTGTGCATGCTCCACACCACGCATCCTTTAGCCTGGGCATTGCCTGTCTTGTTTGGGGGCTGAACGTCTGAGTAAATGCCTTATGAGATTAAAGGGAAGGGCTTTTTGTTTTGATTCTTCTTCTTCTACAACATCCCTGACTGTACCTTTAAGTATATATAATAGGCTATAATCTGATTACACCACCCTGGGACTATATAATAGTCTTTAATCTGATTACACCACCCTGGGACTATATAATAGGCTAGTCTGATTACACCACCCTGGGACTATATAATAGGCTAGTCTGATTACACCACCC
>JAODTR010002922.1:0-13212 GCA_025399935.1 Amblyopsis rosae
ACCAGGACCACACCCCTAAATGCATTGAAGCAACTGCCATGTGATTGTTGTTTAGATAATTGCATTAATGAGAAATTGAACAGGTGTTCCTAATAATCCTTTAGGTGAGTGTATATCAAGTGTTATTTTCCATCCCAGATTATTCCTTTGAGCCCTGCTGTTAATGTACAAGCATTTCGAGCCACGTTGATTTGGGACTATTTGCTAGGAGGTGGAACACTGTGTTCCACATTCTGTGTTTCTTGTATCCTCAAGTTATAAAATGATTTAAATGTTTATAAACAAGAGAGACCAGACGACAAATGTGCCATTTCATATGGTTCCTTAAGCCCACTCCCCTTCATGGTTCCGACCCTCTGGGTGAATAATTACCTTGGGCTGCTGTGGTGAGAGCGCTCCTGGTTCCACTCAAAGACCTGATTGAAAGCAGGCAACAGACCACGTCCCTTAAGACCCCCTGTGAGTACATTAGATATTTAGATCTTCTGCCTAAGAAGAAGAAGAGCTCAAGCTGCATAAGTCAAAAAGAATGTCCCCCGCAAGCCCCAAGAGTCATCCACTATCTATATTCTGGCTGCAGAGCCTTCGAAGGGGAAAGCATATTCTGAGAGGTGTTTGAGAGAAGATATTGTTTATAAATGGAACTGAATGGTCTCCTGGAACGATATGGGTTTTAAGCTCTGCTAGTTTCCAGTGCCCACTGTCTGACTCAGGATATGTAGGATGGGGGCTGTTACTGATTGGGTCGTAATAAAGGAGCCTTTCATTTAAATTATAAAGGTTGAATAACCTGTGGTAAAGTGAACGTCTTTAATGGTTACTGTGTCTTACGGTAATACGTTCATAAGTTGTTGTTTAGTATGGAAAAATTTTGTCTCAAATGAGCTGATTGTTAGCTGGAGGTAATGTATATTCCATTTCCATATAAATGTAACTTTAAAGAGACCACAATGCGTATTCCTAACTGATATTGTTACAGAAGTCTGAAAAGTTTCAGCACCTTGCCCGAGGGCACTTAGGCAGCACGTGCCCCTATAGACGTAGAATCAGTTGCAAATGTGTCCAGCCTCATATCTGTTGGTGCTTGAAACTAAACCAGCCAGTTTTACATTTACTAACTAACCTTGATATGATGTAAGGCTGTGTTTAAACTCCAACAATATACACAGACTGACTATTAACCGCTGCAGGGCAGATTCTAACCTGGCGCGCAGCTTTTGGTGCAAATGTAATTGTATTGGATTTGTGCTAATACTTCATCTGTTATCTCTTACAGCCAGATCTGCATAGTCACAGCCTGGCTCGAACCCACTCCTCTTCTTCCCTGCCCGGTAAGATGACGCCATCTGCTAACAGGATAGATCCTAACACATTTACTATGATGATCATAATTAACATGTCAATAACATTGCATAGCATTCTATTAACCACCTTCTTAATAGCATGTTAGATAAGAATGTAACGCATGCTATTTAGGCTGTTAACCAATGCATATTCTTTAACTAAGACTTATATGCTTGCTTGCGTGACTGGGTGTGAATGTATTCGACTGCGTTGGTGTGTGGCTGTGCATGTGCGCATGCTGTCTCAAAGACTTCAATGCGTCTAGCCCTGACGTTGGGGTACGTGCCGGTGTCCCAGTAGCCACTGGAGAGTTCTCCAGGGCAGACGTTACTTCACCTGGACGACCACTTATTCGCTCGCAGTCCTTCCACAGCCGCCCAGGTAAACCCCTCCCATTCTGGTCCTGTAAGAAGAGACCTGGCATTGTTTACTGTTTTTCCCACGGCACAGCAAATGTGCTACGGCTGTCTGGCAGGGAATACGTCAGAGCTACACAGTAGGCCGGGTAAAACCCCTAAGCTGCCCCTCTGCAATGCCCTGTCTTGGTATTGTTTTGGGCATCTTGCATGGCGCCAAACGCCTTCCTCACACCTCAAAGCCTGCGTCTATGTCGGCCTCGAACAAGGCCTCCTGGGTAATTACCTCACCTGAAGGGCGGCTTTCTGGCTGAATGCTGTCCCTGTGAACTGAGTGTTTCTCCAGGGCTGCTGCAACACTCATTTCACCATGTGTTTGACAACACAAACTCTTGCAGCATTTCCAAGAAGGCCTCCACCAGCCATCTTACACTTCCCAATCTCCCTCCACTCCCCAGACCGCGACACACTCCCCAGACAGTTAAAGAAAACCTCTCCTAGCAGTGCTGCAGAGAGGTTTAGCCTTGGTGGCCAACTGAACATCACATTCCCCCACCAGGAACAATCTACACTTTGCCAACACCTCTCGGCAGACCACCACCTTTTATAGAGTGTTGCCTAACCCGTGTTTCCATCGTCACGGAAGTAGCTGATGTAGCGCATCAACGGGAGCCAGGTGGAGTTCTAACTGTAGACGCTTTGTTTGAGTGAAATGCCAAATCAACGGATGATGTATTGGCCTTTGGACTGTCCTCCGGGAGGGGGGCGTAAATTGTACCGAGCTACGCTCACAATTTGGAGGACCTGTAGTTGTTTACACGAACGTGTGTTCCATTTAAAACTCCACCTCTCGCAGCAGCGATTATAGACAGATGCTGGTGTTAGGGAAACATGTATGTTCGCCATGGAAACCCAAGGAGGGATTTATGCTGATATAGTGACTCAAGGGGAAGGACACAGAAGTAGGCCACAAAGAAAGAAAGAAAGAAAAAGATAACTTTTTTAATTGTGAACGGCATCTAGTTAGAAGATACTAAATCTGTGTGTGTGTGTGTGTTTGTGTGTATGTGTGTTTGTGTGTGTGTGCGTGGCAGGGTCTCCTCAACATCAGCACCACCACCACCACCACCACCACCCCGCCTCTCTCCTCCCCCACCATCAGCACTACCACCTTCCCTTCATGGGCCACACGCACTACCCTTTCCCGTACCCCGGGTCGCCGGTCTCCCCCAAGCCAACGGGGCTCCACGCTCCCCTGATGCGCGTGGCCAGCAACCCCAGCTTCCCCTCCGTCCCCTCCCCGTCCCCGGGCTCACCGGGGCCCCTGTCCGACACGTCCAGCCAGGGCAGCAGCGACGGCGCCGCCTCAGTGTCGCCCCCGACGACGCACCAGCATCACCCCGGCATGTGGCCCTCACACACGCAGCCCCTCTTCTCCCTGGCCAGCGTCATCTCCATGGCGATGAGCATGGCCCAGTCCTTCAGCGGCATGCCCAACCACGGCATGTCTTCCATGCCGGGCTACCCCCACCAGCTCCCCTCCGGCATGGGCCCCCACTTGCCGTACTCCTCCGCCTACCTCCCGCAGCAGTACCAGAGTCTGTCACCGGAGTCGCCCTACCCGGGGGGAGGTCTTCCCGGGCCTCAGGGCGCCTACCACACCCAGAGCGGGCACCTCGGCTGGCACCAATCCATGAGCCCTCCTTCTATGACTTCCACCGCGCCGTGGGTGTCTCAGGAGGTCTCACAGCAGGTGGTGTCCTCTGGCTCTCCCGACCTGGCACAGGAGAGGCTCCTCCCCCATCCGCTAGCCCAGGGTCCGGCTCTGCCCCCGCCCTACTTTGAAGGCTTCACATCCTACGCCCCGTCTCCCCCAGAGAGCACTCAAAGCACTGTAAGTTACTTAGCTCCTTCAAGGAAAACATCTGTAAGAAGAAACGTTACTGCTTTGTTTGTGTTAACTTTTATTGGGCACCCGGCTGCTGCTGTGAACGTGATTCATTATTAAATCAGGAAGAATAATAGGTGTTCTCTTCTGGTTTTCCTGGCTAGTTATCACGCTCCAGTCCTACGTCACAAGCTACCGTACCTCAGATGAACGGCAGCACTTCCAAAGCCTCTCACGCTGAACCTAGTAAGCAGTGCGTCCAGGTTTCCCACACTTTTCCAATTCCGTCATCGAACCATAAACACCGGGAACAATGAACTGTATGTTGTTAGCCACGGGCTAAATGTGTTGGAAAATAATGTGTGATGTATGTTGTTAGCCTCCTAAACAAAGGCATTTTCACTTGTGCACATACATACGGAACATTACATCCACACAGTACTGCATGTTTAAACAAAGTTTATTTTATATCTATATAATTCTGCCGTTGTTCATTGAGCCCATTTTAAAGTTCCCTAAGGTTTTCTATGGTGTATGATGACATTATCAGCTATAAATGGTGCCTCAAGAGCCACTGTGTAAACATACAGTACTGTGTGGATGTAATGTTCCATTGAATGTGGATACAAATGTAGGTGTACTTCCCACTGGCATTGGCCAATCAGAGAGCTGCCATGGTTGTTAGAGGCCTCTGCCCCCATATCCACACTTGTCTGTATTTACTGTATACCCACCTCCAAAGCCCAAATTCAACAGACTCCCTTCTGTTCTGCCTGCAGGGTTTCTCTGGTGTATTAAGTTGATTTGTATGTTTTCTGTTAGAGTGACACATAGTGGCCAACATGCAGCAATGCAGTAATGTAAGAACAGACTCCTCTTATTGATTTATTGGGTTATTATTGAATTGGTTTTCATTACACTGAAATGTATGTCTTATAATGGTGGTAGGACTAGTGTTATGTAGTGTAGTGTTACCACTACAGTAGCTGTATTGCTATTCATATGCTGTTTCATTAAGGACATAATATTATATATTTCAGTGAAAGAATAGTGATCTCTTTTCTCCGTTTCCCATTTTTGATCAGGAATAAATGGGTCTCTGTTGATAGTCGTGTTTAATAATCTACGTCTAGAACAGTTGCTATTCACCCAGCCAATGGCTAACCATCAACACTATTGCTGACTGTGATAACATCACAGATAAAGTGCTTAAATCCAGTTTAATTTAAGGTTAGGTTTCAGGAGTTTTTACCAGTTGCCAAAATGCATGAAGCCACTTTTCAGGAGCATACATGTTTATTTAAGTAAAATAACCAACCAAAAAGGGAAAAACACATGTACAGATCCACTACATGGTTGCATACTGACATCTCCCCTGTGTTTCTGCCCCGATACAGAGGTACAGTCCACATCAGTCACTGTTGGTCGTTTCCAGGTGACTCCCAGCAAGGAGGATCCTACCCCTGCTGTGCCTCCCTCCTTTTCCCCTAGACCTGGCTGTACCTCCACCCCCACCCTTAGCCCCGCCAGCCCCCAGACAGTAGGCATCAGCCCTGCCAGACCCCAGACAGTAGGGGGCAGCAGCACCCCCAGCAGCAGCAGCAGCAGCAGCAGCAGCACCCCCTCAGAGAGCAGCACTGAGGAACAGGGCGGCTCTGAGACGAGCCTGGGCACCTCCCTCACCATGTCTCCGCCTCAGCCCAATCAGCAACCCCACGGGAGCCCCCTGGACCCCGGGAAGACTGAGACCCGTGAGGCGGCGGTGACGGAAAAAGAGGAAAAAGGTGAGGAGGAGGATGGCGACGAAGAGGGGGAGGAGGACGAGGAGGAGGAGCATCAGAGGACGAGGAGGCGGAGCCGTCGGAGGACGTATAGCCTGCCGGGGACGGCCGGCGACGGTGGGCCCACCGTCTTGGCCGCCGCCACGGATGGCCCGCCGTGGGAGGGGGGGCCGGGGAGCCCCCAGCACAACCTGTGGATGATGACCTACAGCCGCGCCACGCCCTATCTGAGCAGCGAGGACGAGGACACGATGGAGGAGCTCAGGGAGCTGAGGGAGAAGTAAGAACAACCTCGGGTCATTTTTACCGATTACTTGGTAATCAGCGCACCTAAACCAACTGTACTGTAATTGGCTAATTGGGTATTTACCCTGCTACGACAGGTCGTGTGCAAGGGGTTCATGGAATGCACATGAATTCTTATTGTTCAGTGGACCTTACAGATGTTTTCATTTATCTGCTGTTCTATTACTGTCCAGTGTTTGCTTATGTGAGCTATGAACAATGTCAACAAGATCTAGGACTGGTGCTCATTGAGACCGTCTATCTTGACCTGAAGTACTGTAACGTACACAACTAGAACCTCTCTCTAGAGTAGACGGAACATTGTTGAGCATGATTATTATATTATAATTGATTATGGTGTGATCCGTGTAGTCCTTAACCATAGATTTGTGTTGACATGCAGTTTCTTGCCGTTTGAATCTATTCAGACACCTGACAGAGGTGCTGACCCTGCAAGCGACACAAAAAAGAGAGATCGAGGACCTATATAAGAGGGTGGGAAAGGTCCCCCCACCTGGCATAGTCTCTCCTGCCGCCATGCTGTCCAGTCGACAGCGACGTCTCTCCAAAGGTAGCGGCTTTCCCGCCTCTAGAAGGAACAGCCTTCAACGCCTGGATATGCTTTCTCTCCAAGGTAAGGAGAAACACCAACCCTCTCTAAGGTGGTTGACTGTAGTTTGGGGGGGGGGGTTCTTTTAAGCTTTTTTAATATTTGTCGGCACTAAGGGCTGTTTCATACTCTACGCAAGCTACATGGACACATCGAGCTATGCAAGGAGGGTTTGATGCGTGCCTGCGTAGCAAAATGTGTTGTGCTAGCACATCTGCCATTTCACCTGAAAAGGCTCAGCGCACCAACTGACACTGTTGAAAATACACCGCGTAGCACTTATGTTTGCGTCCGCGTAGCTTGCGTAGACTATGAACCAGCCCTTAGGCTGCATTCAATTCAATTATTTCAGGGGTATTGTATGGTGTATATTAGATAATGTGTTAATGAGAATGTATAACTTTGTCAATGATCCTAACAGAATCTTTGTTTGTTGCCATTGTCTGGTCACTAGCAGCCCTGTTTTTAAAAACAGTTATATTATTTTGGAATTTCTGGAGACTTGTTCATTCTTATAGATGTGTTGGCATGAAGCACTTGCCTGTACACAATTTGTGTACAGTATGTAATTTAATCTTTGCTTTCCTAGGCATCATTAGGAGAAACTCCCTTGGAGGCAGCAGTAGCAGTTCCCAGGATAAACCTAGCAAAGGTGTAACCTTTGCCACTGACATTAGTAGAATGGTAGGTTTACATTATACCAGCATTTGTCATTGTTCTTTTGATATGCAAGAAAACTAAAAGTTTAACTTGCAGTTTTTTTTCTCCTTTTCCCTTCCTATTTTTACCTCCCCAGTAAATATCCCCAGCCAACAAAGCTTTATCTGGACTACCTCATCTGGTCTGACTGCAGTTGTCATACCCATCCTGTAGGGGAAACATCTGGTACACCAAAAGGCAACTTGATTCATTGTTATTTCTTCTCAATTCCCAATTTATTCCTTCCATTAATTTACCTCAACATCTATACACTGTCATCCATAATGCTGGATTTAAACGAGAGCCAAAACGTTATGAATTTACTGGGATAGTCGCCCAGGGGTACAAGTTTTTTTAAATTTCTGTTGTGTAAATCCATTTAGACAGTTGGCTGTCATGGTCAACGGTTCACAATAAATTGACCTCAGTCAATATCAGTCAAAGATGCCACCTAAAATGCAAATGGTCATAATACAGTAAATATTTTCTTAAGAACATGAGTGAAGTCTGCATAATGTAATCATGTGACAGCCTAAAGGGCCATCTACCCTATTGCTTTCTTTCCTGATTGTCTGTTTTGTTGCCATTATCTATTTACCAGAGCACAATAATGTGAACCACAACATAACTTCTTCTGCCAACTGACATCTAAATTAACGTGACTGATTAAATTTACTTCAGTTTGTTAATGATGACTCAGCAAATGCTGACTGCACATGTGAACATACTCTGTTGATATACTGTAGTTCCTGCCTTGTAGAAGCTGACAAGCACTTCTGGTGTTCATTTTTGTAGAATATTGTTATCTAAATGTATTTTGAAAATGTTGTCCTAGGACATAACATTCTAAGGGATGTGGAGTGCCTGTCTTGACAGTATGGCCTACATTTCTGTGAGGTTCAATGGTGGTTTGGCAGCAGTTCTGGTTGTTTTCAGATGTTAGTTTATTCAAATATAAAATGCAATGCAGTAGGATGATCAACACATCACAAATGGTAACATTGGTTGACCATAGCAGAGGAAAATTGTTTTAGCTCACCACTTAATTGTAAGGTACCTAAGTAAACACATTTAATAAAACTCCATTATGGTTTTATTTTTAAAATGATGTGCCTTTTAATGCTTTGGTTGTAAAGTATCAATTACCAATCCAAGAAAAAAATTAAGTCAGAGGCTTTTGTAGAATTAACTCATTAAAATGTACCTATGCTTGTTAAAGTGTACATATGTTTTAAGGTTGTGTTGACAGGTAATGAGTAAACTCAATGTTGTCAACTTCCTACTAATTTCTTGCTGAAGCAAAATCAATCAAGTGTTACATGTTGCATATATTAAGCACTTTAGTAAACTATTCATAAGAATGTGTTCCTGTTCATGGAGAATTTGTTTACTTTGGGGGTACAAGTAGTTACTTGTATTTTTAAGTGGAGCAAGAGAATGTTCTTACATTATTGCAATTTGTTCTTGGACTAAATGTATACTCACAAATGATCAACTCTCCCACAAGTTTAATTTAGCTTGTATACTGTTACTAGATTAGTGTAAACTGTGAATCCTTTGCATTTGCCTTATAGTTCTTACACACTGAATTTTCTTGCAGATGTTAATTTTAGTATTTCCATAATGTATTCTAAGAAAACTATATCTCTACATTTTGAATGTAAATATAACTTGCTTGCTGATGCTGCTGTCCTGCCATGTTGGATCTGTGCCTTTACTTCGCAAGGTTTTTTATATTGTTACTCTGAAGATTTGGTAGCTAGGTCCAGTCCATAAATATTTTGACTAAATGAATAAATGCAACTGCAATTACTGTCTTGTGCTGTTGTCACTCACATAAGCGTTTTTTATTTTACATGTTCACAAATCACACTAATCTCAGAAGAAAAATGCCACCAGATCTCCAAGGCCACTGTGATTCAACTTCTGACCAACAGTGTAAAGACGTCAAACACATTTAGGATAAAATGTGTAATTCCTTCATTACCGGTATGTCATTTTATCACACACTGTACATTTCAGGACTTTAATTGCATAGCAAATTCCAAAAGCAAAACTGGGGAGGGGGCTTCATAAAATAAGTGAATACAGCCTTTAACGGTTGTCTAATGACATCTTGTCGATCCCCAACATGCCCAACTTGTAAGCTTTTTAGAGCAATATGCCGATACCTATAGGAGGCCATCTGCTTGTCACTGAACTCATATGTTGCTTTGGATACAAGCAGTAACAGTAGAAATAACAGAATAAAACCACACATTTAACTTACTGTAAAACTAGTATATTTGAACGTATTACTGCTGTGTTGAATATTAAATATTATTTGTACACAACACTTAAATAATTCCCCCTGTATTTCTCCTGAAATTACTATGTAACTGATGCCATGTTTTACTGACATTATCGGAGTTAGGCGATGAGAAAATCCAGCATGGCATCTTTATAAATCTTTATGATAGCAAATTAAACGCCAAATCCAGTAATAGGTAAAAATAAAGTCCAACATAGTAGTCAGCCATGTAGGTGGCAACAGTTCCCTTCTCAGTGCAGATATTTCTATAGGATGCATCTCAATTGGCACCAGTCTTTGGTCCAGGCATCCTTGCAAGCTTGGCCTCTGTGTCTAGTTCGTCCATAATCCGTTCCTGTGAGACTGAAAAGAAAGTATAGCCATCTAGAGGCGCAAATGTTAAGACAAATAACTTGAAAGAGAAACACACCTAAACGATTTGATCAACATCATGAAAAACGCTTTTAGGATGGTTAAAAAGCTAATCATTATTAATAAAAATGTATTTGACTGATTTATAGTAACTAATATTGAACAAAAAACATTACATTTTCTTAATTTGCATTAAGCAGTTTTCTGCCTGTGTACTGTAATACAGGTAGGCTACATTAAAATCTTTCATTAATGTCTGTACAATACATGTATAACTGTTAAATAAATAAATAGACGTTTACACTATAAGTACATTATTCTTCTGATACAACAATGTATGCATGTGCACTTGATGTGTTGGCACTTGTGCTACTTGATATATTGACAACAATCAGCTAATGCTACCATACCGTAGCCTATATTTCACCTTGTGTGTTAGTTGAAGGATACAAATTCCGAGTACAATCGCTCCTATAGCGAATCCTGTTAAAACATTTCGTGTCCTAAGCTTCTGTGCTTTCTTCTTCCACTGTTCAAGTTCTGCTTGCCGGACAAAATACATCTGATCTTTAGAAAGACCCTCTTTCTTTAGGTCTATCCTCGTTGCATAAGGTGCACTGGACTCCTTCGGCGTTTTGTCGGCCATGTTTGCGCTGTGTGACGGCGACCTGTGTGCGACATAGGTTTCAGATGTACTGTAGCGTTAATGCAGAATTTCAAATCATCTGTAGAATGGTGGAAGTGGCATTGCTTTGCTTACGACACTCTTTCAGTCTACCCATATGTGGTGAAATCTTCTACCAATCGGATGGCGTGCGAACACGTCACCGTTGTGCAACTTCGAAAGTGGTCCGCTTTACGATTTTGGTTCCCGTTAACTGTAATTTGAAATTGGTACAATACCGCCATCTTTCGGGTGTACGGTACTTTACCCTTATGCGTAGTTATGTGATGTTACCCAGTTTGATTTACATCTTACATCAGTCCAGACGCATTAAATATACATGGTAAACTTAATTTATATTAACTGAGGTTTTCTTAGCTGTTCACAAGCAAAGGGCAGGAAATGGCGAAACCTTTTGTTTTGTCTCGGAGGCTACGTGAAGTACAGTTTGGTGGAGCTTCGTTTGACCTATTATCAGATTTTCTTATAAATCTGAACAAGATAAACAAAGAAAAACTTGACAACCTGTCGAAATGTAGCGGGCATTTCAAACATGAAAAACTAATTGGTGAGTACGGTATCTGAACTGGACTGAGGCAGTAGTCACACTCAGGATATTGTTTTAAGCAGTGTCAACCTTTGACACATTTTTGATTACTAAAATTTGTTGCAGTAATTTTTCAATACATTCTTGTTTAGTTTAATTCCAATTGAATATTTTCTGACTTTGAAATTGTTTTGCAGTAGGCCTACATCCTAATGTGTACAGTTTGCTCATATGCCAATGTTATTGTTTTTGCTTTACCCTAACCACTTTCAACACATTATGGGCTTCTCAGAATATGTATTCCTTATAACTGAAAAGTTGAAACTCGATCCTGTGGTTGGATACCATGCCATTGAAATACATGAAAGGTAATGCAATATTTTATATTCTGCTGTATACGTCTGTTTAAGGTAATGGTTAATAAAACTTTGCGTCAACTGTGACGTCCACCAGGTTCATGATAAAGCACCTTGAAGATCTGTTCAGCACACCCATTTATCAGGGTGCAGCTGCAGCTAGACCAGATAATTACGAGGATGTTGTTTTCGAAAAGCTAAAGGAGACCTTCACCCTTACTATCTTCTCCTGTGTACAACTTGCAAGCAAACTGTCTTTGCACAGCCATGTATGTTTGCACACATTTCCAACTATGTTTAATATCCTCTTTTTTAAGAAAACAAGTCTCAGTAAAATTGTTATTTTCTGTTAGATAATCGACAACAACACTGCGGTGCAATTTCTTCACTTGCTCGGCCAGAGCATTTCCAAGCAGACCCTCCTTGAATCAGAGCTCAGGGTCTTGAAAACCCTTGAATTCAGACTAAATGTGCCAAATCCTCTGACATATATGGAATTGCTTCTCGTGGTCCTTGGTAAGTCATTTGAATTTATGCAGTCTTAATGTAATTTGCATGAAATATCATCATAGAAAAAGTACCACCACATCCACCAAACAAGCTATCTGCCTTTGAAAAGGATTGCTTGATTTAATATAGGGCACAATGTCTCCTCAATCGCGGTGGAACGTCTACTCCCAATGTGTCGCCATGTTCTTCAGTTCATTTGCCTACAGAGGACCGCCATCTATGACTCCTTGCTAGTAGTTACCATTCAGAGTCACACACCATCCAAACAACAAAGGTAACCCTTAACATGTTTGCTTTTTCATTCATTAGTGGTGGTAGTCGTCAGGTGGATAAAACCAAGTGCAACGTAACTGCACCCAATAGTACCAAGGAACATATCATTATATGCACCCTGCTCAATTATTCAAAATGTGACATTTTGACACTATTACTTATTCATACCACTGAGGCTAATTTAATCCCCATATGATCAGAGAGAAGTTTTTACCAGTGACGGAAGACTGTATGCTCCTTGGTGTTTGTACCATTGCCGTGGCCACATACATCCACAGTATGAACACGTGGCTTCAGGTGAAGTAGCATGTAGCAGCGTTTTGTTTGTTAAGCAATATACTGTTGCCATGTATTCCAATGTGTATATGTGCAGAAGGAATCCTATTGTTTGTTTATGGCGATGTAAGCTTGTGTCTGCATGTCATGTGTCTCAGGTGGTGAAAGAGCTCAGCCACATAACAGGAACATCTCAAAAGAGCATCAGGGATTTCGCTCATGTGACACTGATGCACATTACAATGTCCAATTCACCTGTAACATCAACTTGAGGTTCGGAATCCATTAATTTGTTCATTTAGAATTTCACTTCAGAATAGAATTTCACTTATTAATAGTAACCCCCCCCAGCTATGCCTCAAGGCTCAGGCACAGAATATACTGTGTTTATTGATACTTGGCATAGTAAAGACATGCAATGTAATTAAATGTATTGAAAGAAAGTTAATAAATCTTGTATACAAAGTAATGTGACACGTTGTGACATGCTAATGTTATTACATTATCATATTTCATACATTTTAGGAAAGTGGTATTTGTAAAATCTAGGTAATTTTGATAAAAACATACCGTCTTGGCCATCTAAATCTATAGTCATGCATATTATATTTTCTTACACATTACATTATTATAAAATGTTACGTTTTGAGAAGGGTCTGTCGCTGCATCCAATCGCTATGTTATCCCATGGTTATGAGGAACTACTTTCAGAAAGTTGCCCCACCACTCGGTTTGGATGCAAATCTGGATAAACTAAGGTACACGTATCGGGACATACAATTGAGTTCAGTCTTTGTTCTACCCTTTGTGGCAAATATATGCACACTGTCATTTTATAACAGTTTCAATAAATACATACAGATAGAACAGGTGTATATTTTATATTACATTTACGGCATTTGGCAGACGCTTTTATCCAAAGCGACTTACATTTAGTACATTTGTCAGTAGTTGGACAGGT
>JAODTR010002923.1:0-13210 GCA_025399935.1 Amblyopsis rosae
GGTGACCACGCCCTTTGGCCAATCAACATAGTTTCTCTTGAGCAGATGAAGGCTTCGAAGTCGAGTGGATTCCCATTAGTTTCGTAAAAGTCGGACACACGGTATAGGATCTGTTACCATTTTTGTGTTTTTTTTGGTATGGCAAATTTGGTTGCGATTAGATTAACCGACTAAGAGACTTCCTGTTTAAAGAAGGTTTCATCCAATACATTTCAATCTGTGGCGACCATTTTGTTTCGAATTTCGAAATTATTTGATCAGTTTTTGCTTATTGTCGTTTCTAGAATAGATTAGCCTTGGTTTGGTTAAGATTGGACAAATGAACGATTATTCACAAAATTCAAAATTGCGGAAAATCTAGTTAGGCGGATTTCAAAATGGAAAAGTTGTAGGGCATGAGAAGAGCTATCATATGACCCCTGGATGGGGTCTGTAGGTTAAAGCTGGCAGGCGATATGCCCGTTTGAAAATCGAAACTTTGACCTGTTGGTGGCGCTAGAGATTTCATCTCAGCATGTTGTAATTTAAGATTTTTCCTAATTGGGTGAATGTCTGCCAATCTGCCAAGTTTCGTGCAAACGCTGCATGTGGAACATGCCGAAACCTGAAAATCCGGCGGAATAATAATAATAATAATAATAATAACTAAATCTGCAAGCAGCGTTGATAGGGGTCAAGCAGACAGTGCCACCCTTTGTGGTCGGAGACGGATGGGTCGAGCGTCTCCAGTGTCAATCTCATGCTGTACATGGTTGGTCTGTTTGCAGTCATCATCCTTGGCAGCAAAGATGTCCGTAAACTGGTCGAGCAGGTCTCTGAGTTGCTGACATTGGTCAGCATCAAGACCATCACTACTGTGCTTCCAGAGATCTTCCACTGCCAGCATAGTCTCAGCCGAAGGTCGTGTTGGGCTTTGAGTTGACAGTAGAGGGGTAACTGGCTGCTTAAGCAGCTGTAATGGCACTTCTGGCTGACTGGAATTAGGTTGGTCTGTCTGTCATTGGCGATGCAGGTGGCTGAGATGCCACTATCTCTTGTCAGCAGGGAAACTTGTTGACTAGCTTTGCGGCCCCGGTGTGCACGCCTCATACGTCTTTTCTTCCTACCACGCTGGAGTTGCACTCTCTCCATACTGATGTGGAGGAGAGACCCTGGCACATCCATTGGCCTTCCAATGACTCAACAAGTCCAGCCCTATTATGACAGGATCTTGGGTGTCAGCCAACCAAAACTCATGAACAACCTCATCTTTGTCAACCTTAACCCGTAGCGGTTTCCTCCCTCTCAGCCCAGCTATCTTACCAGTTACCGTTCGAATGCCTAAATTGGTGGGAATCCAGCCACTGGGATGAGGGCCCTCGTTCCCAGGAAGGACCCCCTTTCCTGACAATGGAAATGGTGGAGCCCGTATCCACTAAGGCTTCTAGCCAACCGTTGACATAGAGGCCCTGTGTTTCACCTATGCGACCGATCTTAATTTGCTGCAGTTGAGGGGGTTGAATGAGTTCTTTGGATGGCTGTTCCCCTGCTGTGCCACCCTGCTCTAGTTTTCCGGCAGCTGGGTGATGGGGTAACATGGTGCTGGTGCCGGACAATGGCGGGCAATGTGGCCCATCTCTCCACAGCGGTGGCAGGGACCAGGCTTCCGTTGTCCTCCAAATTTGGACGATGCCCGTCCTTGAGCCAGCCCTGATGCTGCTATTTGGCCTTGATAAGCCAATGGTTCCCCCTCTTCCTCACTACTGCACGAGTCAACCTGACGTGCTTTGCACCTGGGTAGCATCCTATGGTGCAGTGTTGGCGGGGCAAGCACAGCCTCAGCTCATTCTGCCTCTAACAAAGCAGTAGACAAGGACCTTGGAGCGGCTAGGCGAATGTGTTCCTGCAGCCTCTCAGGCAGCAGTCCTTGTATGAATGCGTGGAGTGCTAATTCTTGCTGGGCAGCCTGGTCAAACTAGGGGTAGGCCCGTTGAGCATAAAATCGTATGTCAGCAGCAAAGGTACCTAAACTCATCTTTTCTTCGATGCCGGGTGGCCAGCTGGTATCGCATGCTGTCAACAGATGGTCTTTTTCCAAATCGTCTCTTCAGGCCTGCAACCAGAGCCAAATAATCCCACTTCTGACACGCACAATCACAGCGCCACACTCGGTTCACCACTGTTTACAGAAATGGTGCCAACATTCCCACAACAACATCCCAAAATAAAAGGCAGAAACAACACAGCAGCAACAACAACAATGCAACTTGCCTAATATACAAACATCCAAACCACCTGCCTACCAAAATAACAGGT
Organism: Amblyopsis rosae; assembly: GCA_025399935.1. Classification (NCBI taxonomy): domain Eukaryota; kingdom Metazoa; phylum Chordata; class Actinopteri; order Percopsiformes; family Amblyopsidae; genus Amblyopsis; species Amblyopsis rosae. The sequence continues at coordinate 2,296 of JAODTR010002923.1, forward strand.
AAAACATAAATCAAGTCAATGCGTTGCATTGTGGGTAATCAACACAACCCACCCCGGGACACCACAATACAGTGCTTGGCTCCCTAATAAGAAAATGTACAATAACAATAAGGGCTTTGCCACTTCGGGGCTAGGCCCTTAATAATAATAATAAGAAGAAGAAGAAGAAGAAGAAGAAGAAGAAAACGTAGAAACACAATAGGTTTCCCGCACCTTCGGTGCTTGGACCCCTTATAATAAGAAAACGTACAAGCAGCCATGAACGGGCCTAGCCTAATCAGAGGCTGCAGAGGCACCAAAGACGCACGCCAGCCTAGGAGGACCCCCGCCAGATTACCTGTTAAATTTGGTTTGAACTGGTCAAAGTTGAGCAGAGATACCTCCACGTCCTATTATAAGAAAGAAAGAATGCCTTTTATTAGTGACTCAACAAAAAGAAAGAAAGCCTTTTCATTATGCAACTTAACAAAAGTAACTTCATGAGGCTTGATCCAAAGAACACCTATACCAATTTTCACAAAGATCAGACAATATTTGAGACAGAAATTAGAAAAATACGTTTTTGTTTAAAATTCAAAATGTCGGAAATCTACGTAGATGCATCGTATGTCTTATTCAGGAGGTCCTGAGGAATCCAAATTATATGAAATATTTGAAAATCAGTTGAAGATTTCAAAGGATATTAGCAGAAACGTGAATCTTATCGTATCCGAACAGTGCCTCCAATAATGTCAGATTGGGGGCGCTGTTCGGAAACGACAAAAACCATTGCCAATAAACCTCTTTGGAAGTGCTATTACACTGAGAGTATGTATCTTGTCAAGTTTCATGTCAATCGGATGAGGCGTGTCGAAGATATAGTGTCACTTCCTGATTAGCAGTTTTTGATTATGTCGTAGGCAAGGCTAAAAATAAGCCACGCCCATCAACGTTATTAAGGTTCAAGGGGACATAGGTCTGAAGGATCATACCAAGTTTCAAGTAAATCTGATGTACACTTCCTGAGATATTCCATTTGTAAGTTTTGAAAACACTAGGTGTTACTGTTCAAAGACAGTGGGTAGTATTGATAATATTATTCTTATTAAGGCTCAGGGCAGAGTAGAGAAATGTCACATCAAATTTCACGCCAATCGGTTGAAGCGCGGTGCAGATTTAGGCCAACTTCCTGTTTGGCGTAACGTTTTCGAAAATCTAAAATCATAGAAAGCAACTTTGTGTGGAATGGTCCAATGAGCATGTCAGTCAAGTTTGATGAATATCAGCCAAAAATTGAAAGAGAATTTTAAAAAAGCATTACCAAATATACTAAATGTCGGAAAATCTAAGATGACGGCTTTTGACGCCACATGGTGCATTGGATTCAGGTGGCTCTAAGAAATCAGGCGATACCAGGATTATACATTTCCATCGCACAAGGCAAAACTTATGAGTAGATATGCAAGTCCAAAATAGGCAAATGTTTTACCTTAGCCTGACCTTTGACCTTTAACCCTTTAGCCCTTAATAAAACTAACGAAAACAATAGGGTTCCCGCATCTTTGCTGCTTGACCCCTAATAATAAGAAAAAGTACAATACCAATAAGGGCGTCGCCACTACGAGGCTAGGACCTTAATAATAAGAAAAAGTACAATAACAATAAGGGCTTTGCTACTTTGTGGCTAGGCCCTTAATAAATATAGACGCAAGCAGCGATCATCGGGGTCCAAGCAGAACCGCAGCAGTTGCATCAACTGTTTCGTCGAAGCGGTTCAGCATCCTCAACAAGAGAACTAAGAGGTGGAATTTCACCAATGTTAAACGCAGTGGAATGGACCACACAATATGAACTTTGTAGAGTAAAATGTTCAGATACAATAATATCTAAGACTGCCATGTATTTAAAGATAGTGGAGTTTTACATTTAGTGGACAGATATCCTGTTCAACTTAAGCCAGATATATAGCCTGACCTACCCAGCTCATATTAACTACAAAACAATTAGAGCTAAACAATACATTTTTACCGAAAGTGTGTCAGATTTATCAATATTCAATCAAATCCAAAAGCAAGTGTTATCAAAAGCAATTAATATTATTTTCCTTACTTTTCCATGGTCATTGTTGTCTAGCTACAAGTATTCCTGATGAAAATGACTAATATAACATTGTTGGTGTCATTGATTGCTTCAGACAGAAAGTTTTTTGTTAATGAAAGGTCCTCTGTTGCCATCTTCTGGGCCATTTGTGCTATTACATCAAATCACAAAAGAGACAAAAACGTAAATCTGCTCACCCTTGTGGTTAATCTCCTTCAAATAAGGTTCTCCAATGAAATGTTTCGTTTACAACGCCCCCGAGGGACGGAATCTCACCAAATTGTAGGAACTTCCACAGAATCTGGGGTGGATGAGGTATTATAAATTTCATAGATTTTTTTAAGTTTCCATCAGAAGATATTGGCAGTAGAGTCAGTATGGGCAACGCCTTACAAGTTCATTGGCTCATAACGTAAAGTGTCTAGAAGTGTCTCAGACAAGCTCATTTTCAAAGTTTGGCTGTGGAAGATGAAGGTATTGAGCCCATTTGATTTGGGACATTATAATGAATTAAAGAAAACAATAAGTTTTGTTCTGACCCATGCGGTTGCTGAGATATCAGCAAATATGCAAATGTGCTTATTATTGTGCCCCCTTGTGGTTAACATATTTTACATTAAAATTTTACTATTCATGTGCCACACTAAATAAGCATATAAAGTTTCAACCATTCCCACTGGCAAATATTGACTGCTGAATTTTTATTGGATGTTCGGCGGCCTTTTTGGCAATTCAGACAATTGACACAAGGACATGTAGTCACATTGGGCCATGTATAAGTGTACCAAATTTCAGATTTTTAGCTAAAACAGTTCTTGAGATATTGACATCTGTCAGTTGTAGCGCCCCCTATTGACCAAATTTAACTAAATGTGTGCTTCCAAAGAATGTCATTATGATTATGCTTGTCAAGTTTTAATCAAAATTGGACAAACAAATCAAATATAATTTTGGGCCATGCCTTCAAAGTTGATTGGTGCACTACTTTAAAATGGAACGTCAGATCAAAATTCTTTATACAGTATTTTGTCACCATGGTCTGTAAATTATTTCTACAAAATGGGGTGAGAATTGGATGAACGGCCTCAGACTAGTTAATTTTCCATGAACATTTCGTTTTTTCAAAATGGCGGAACATATTTCCACCTGCAAATTGGCGGGAATGGGTCCATTTGATTCTGGAGCATTCAGGGGAAGTTTTTTTATTACCCATACGGTTCTCCGGATATTAGCCAAAACGTAAATTTGGTTATGATAGCGCCCACTAGAGCTGTCTGCATATAATTTCATTTTTGGGAAATCTTTACTGGGATTGGGACATATCTACCAAGTTTGGTGCCTGTAGTGTGTATATTTTGTGCCGCCCATTCAGTTTTATGGCAGATATGGAAACAACAATAATACCTTCAATTCCAATAGGGCTCCAGCAGGTTCGCTGCTTGGACCCCTACATATAGCTGCAAGCAGCAATACAGGGGTCCAAGCATAACCAAACCCACAGAGATGGGACTCAAAGCAAGTAGGAAACAAATGGTCAAATTTGAGCAACACACCACTCTTGGTTGAAATTGCTGTTTGCATTTAGGTATTATAATCTATTTAAATGATTAACTGCTATTGCGCCCACTAAAGGTCGATTGGCACCATACTTGGCAAGCTAGTTCAATTTATAATACCAATACTCCACACCGAATTGGGTGAGATTCTGATTTATGGATGGGCTATAATCTGAAGATATAATCAGATGATTAAACATGGCAGAAATTTAAGATGTCTGAGCGCATAGGTTCAAAAGACCATTTTATTAAGATTAATTTGCTGCAATTAATTTAATTAATTAGGTAATGAAAAGGCCTTTGTATAATAGACAATTTAGAATTTCACTGTTTGAAATGGCTGATTGCATTCATGAGATATCATCTATTGAAATTATTTGCTGCAATTGCGTCCAGATTTGGCAGGGTTGTTCAGTGTAATATACCAATGCAGCACACCTAATTTGGTTAAAATTGGACCTACGGATGGGCAGATAAGCCATTTAGGCTTGAAACTGCATATCCATATACAGATATATCTATTACAGAAAATTACCAAATAATAATAAGTTACATTTAATTAGTCCTGTTAAATATAACAAAATATATAAAAATCTAAACAATTTACTGTATATACAATTATTATAATACATTATAATTATTATTTACATTTCATTAAATAATATATAGAGCCTATATACAATATATAATGTTAATCCTACCACATAAACAATTGTATTTTGTTTTCACAGGAGGATAACTTGCTCATGGCTGTCCATTTCAGTAATATCATCCAGCCAGGCCTGCTTTCCCTGCAGCACCCTCCACAACTGCTCCCAAAGCCTTTCAAGGACAATGCACGACTCCAGAAATTCCTCAAGAAAAGTGCCAAGAAAAAAGCTTTCGTAGCCCAGACTACGCAGTCCACTGCTACTTTTCATTCAAGCTTGTCCCCTGTGAATGAAGCAAGCCCTGACCTGGAACACAGTGACCATTCAACTCCTGCCCAAACTCCGGAGACATCACTCTATGGAATATCACAGCCCCCACGGTGCACAGTCAGACCCCTGTATCAACATGTGCATTCCCCTTACCCACAACGTGCAACATTTGGTATAAATGCTAGGTTCACTCCTCAGATGGTGGAAACTCCATCTCGCCTTTCCTCTCAGGCAATGGTACCAACCCCTTCCATGCCTGCGATGACAATATCTGCTGTTCAGGTGACAAGTAACTTGCAAGTAACTTGCAGCCCTTTTGCTGAAATCCATGTTGGTATAAATTCAGATGCAGGAATTATCGCACTGACTCAAAGTCCAATTCCTACTTTCAGAGAAACTCAGACTCTGTTACAGCCTCTCACCATGTTAGCCCAACTGATAAAACCTAAAAGTCCACGCCCAAATTTTAAAGCAACTGAAGCCTCTAAATCACCTAAACCAATGTTTGAAGTCCCTCAAATTAGGACGTACACTGCGAACACATCATATCATGAAACATCTAGGACCCCACCAGTGTACGATAGTGCTGGATTAACATCTATCTGCAGTACCCTACCTCAAAGTAAAACTCCAACATTAGAAACAAAACAAGACACTCTATCATCTGAGATGAATAGACTGTTTATTCCAAGATTTGAACGACCAGAAAATCTGAAAGAAAGAGTTGTTAAACCAACTGGTCAGACTCCACTGTTAGAGAATTCCAAAACATCTATATTTGAAATTAGAAAACGTACAGCAGATATGGATATAGTCACCGCCACATCTGAAATAAAAAGAGAAACCCAAATTACTGACATTAAAGGAGCAAAAACACCAATTTATGATAATTCATCAAGAACACCATATGGGAGGCCAAAAACACCATCATATCACGTGAACCGGGCTACAACCCCAATCTTTGAAATATCAAAACCTAATCCTCTTCTATTCGCAGTGTCATCAGTAGAGCCAGAGAGGTCATCAACACCAACAAAGGCTTCCACAAATATGGTAGATTCTAAAAGTGTGAAAGCTGAGGAGACTGTGTCTGCCATGACAACATCAATGTGTACTCTAAATGGGGACAGTCATTCAGACACTACAGCAATTTCAGCTAAATCCATCAAGGAAAATCAAAAGCTAAAATCTAAATCTGCTCAAGGGGAGATTACAGCGCCTGTGTTAACAGCTACATTTGGTTATCTAATGCCCAAAGCCCTCTCACTCGAGCCAACAAAAGACCAGAGACCAAAAACATCCACAAATGAAACACAAGCAAATGTGCCACATGTAACACTCCCCTGTTCATATAAGAAGCCTACAACTCCAACAAATGTGGAGATAACATTGGTGACAACTGAGTATCAAAGACTAAAGACTGCTCCAGCAGGCTTGTCACCTGTTGGATTTCAAAGACCTAAAACCCCAACGAGTGTGACTCCCAAACCAAAGTCATTATACCGTGAATTAACACCAGCTGAATTTGTTGCTCATGGTGGAATTCAAAGTTATTCACCAGCTTTTGGTATCTCAAGGTCACCAGTTCCAGAAAAGGTGAATCCTACAAAAGAAGTATCATCTGAAGACAAAATATCTGCTCAGGAGTCATTGGTGAAAACACTGGCTTTGGCTGAGATCTCTACAACTGAGGAAAATCCCCCCAAAGAGGAAGGTAAACCACGTATGCCATATGAAGAGGTCTTCACCATTTCTCCAATGTTTCCAACCATTGTTGTTTCACAAGCATCAGATGTCTCAGAGAGAACATTAACATCAGTAGTAGACAAGCCAACAGACAAAACTCTTGAGAAAGAGCTGATCACACCAGCAACAAAGTCAAACACACATGAAGCCTTCCCAGTAAGCACAGATAATACAAATGTATCTACTTTTACTGCAATAGCAGGACATGCTATTAGAGAAACAGCCCAGGCTGCAGAACATACAACTGCAGCCAAGGTAAAAACTGACATTTCAGTACAACCTTCAGACACTTCCACTTCTACTCAACACACTGAGGTCTCCGTTCCTGCAAAGCCTGTTGTCCTAAATAAGACAACTGCTATCTTAAAAGGCAGAATATACGAGACAACCCAAGAAAAAGCTGTACCAACACCAGAAGTTGAATCTTCTCCTGAAAATAAGGACATTGACTCCACAGCCTTTATTATTAAAGTGTCTCAAAAGCCAAAAGGATTGAAATCTAAACTCAGTGGTTGGTCCCGCCTCAAGAAGCATATGGTGGTGGAGCAGGAGGACCCAAAGTTTCCAGAATTAAGCTCCCAGAAGGAAGCAACTAAAATGTCTCAGAGTGATACCAAAAAAGATAAAGAGAAGAATACTGAAAAGTCTGGTGATCAGGATGTGAATTCAAGCCAAGCCACACCTAAGGCAACACAAATGTGGGATGCAGTACTCTTTCAAATGTTTTCCTCTAAAGAGAACATTATGCATCAGATTGAACTAAACAAATGTGAAGGCACAAAGGTAAAGGACGAGCCTAATGAAATCCCAGCGTTCGCTCATCGCCTGCCTGTGCTGCTTTTCTGTCCAAAGTTTGATGCCAAAAAGCTGAAAGAGGCAGCATCAAGGCCAGTTACAAAAATTGCAACAGTGTTTGAAATGGGTTTAATAGGGCGCAAAAATAAAGATGAAGAACCAAAAGACTTTAACCGAACAGCAAGAGGATTTGCTGCTTAATATAGGTCCTAAGATAAGTCAGTAATGGACCATGATTAAAGAAAGGGAAAAAAATATATATTTTTTATGTACAGGTGGTTGTGGATTGTATTGTAGATTGAAAATTGTAACAACATGAATGTACAGTCTAGTGTTTTGACACGAGAAGGACATTTGTGGCAGTATTATAAAAAAATTGTCTGAACTTTATACTTTATTTGTAAAATATTTAATGCTAATATCAGCATCAATTTTTATTACATTTTGTTATTTGCATCATAATTTAACAAGTAAAACTAGGCAAGCCAAGATCAGCCGGCCGTGTTCTATGGAGCCAACATGAGCCAATATCAGTATGTGTTTGAAAAGTTTACAATAGACTCATTTACTGTATACAAACAATGGTGATGTAAGCCTACTGTTATGTTGCCGGAGAGTGTAACATCACTGAAATCTTATTTAACTTTATTCTTTTAACATGAGCAATCTATTCCTCTAGATTGGAGTAAGGAACATTACAACAACAAATTAACAAATTAAATAATGTAAAAAATATTAAAAGGAAAAAACTTTATTTACTGATGTTCTGGTCAATTTGACCTGGTAGATTCATTGAAAAGGTCTATTATGTGGTTTTACACCAAGTCTCTCAATACCCTTTATTTTTCTCCCCCACATAGCTGCACACATTATTCATTCAATATTCATAAAGCATGTATGTACACACAAATTTGTTATATTATTAGAAGGAACGGACAGTTTCCTAAAGGTAACTTTGCTGTCAGAGACACTGTGACTCGTTCTTGGGAAGCCCCTCTTTCTTCCACACAGTCACATCACCCATCTGAACAAAAACTATATTATGACTGAATTATACGGTCTCCCGCGATAATCCATATTTGCACGAACTCTACTACTTCCTGTGGGGGAGGGGCAAAATTGATAAAATATTCCATACCAAAATTCACTTTCTGTACAAGAGTTGTCTGAGACCAAAAACAATGTAGAAGTGAAGACTGACCGTCATAGCCTGAAGGTGTCAAATAATGGTAAGACTGAATAATTCTAATCCTCCTGAATGTCAACGAAGAGTGCCTTCTGAAAACACGTCCCACACAATATGCTTTCACAAGTCATAATACAGGACATAGACATACTGTAGTCAGATTTGGAATAATGCATCCTGAGAGCAATAGAAAATAATGAATACTATAAATATATATTTGATGGTATTAATTTGATACAATAATTTAGCAGAACTGGGTAAAGAATCTTACTCAAGCATTCTTACAGTTAGCCTAACTATTTTAACGTTCTGTTACCTGTCTTATGTTAGTCTTTAGAACCTCCTGCCTCAGAGTTATGCGTTTGGGTTCTACCACCCCTTCCAGCCTTACGATGGGGCTCAAACCCTTCCATGACCTGTTAATGCTCTCCCTTTAAAGTTTATAGTAGTAGGCTAAAGGCTACGGCCACCTTGATTAAAATGAATGCAAGGCATTGACGTTTGGAGTCTTAGATAGTTAAAATTGTTATGGAAATTGCAATTGCACACACACTAGATAATAATAATTAGTAGGATTATTATTATTATTATTACTATATTACTTACTTTGCGAGTCTTGCAGACAAACGGATGAGACACACGTCATAATGTGCAATGACGCAGCCTGATCTCATTCTTAAGGAGCCTTGACTCAGTGTATCATGCATCTCTACGTTTTATTACAAATGCAAAGTCCCTTACTCACCATTGCATTCTCTATGATATGGTGGGTTGGACATCACTGACCACCAACAGACAACATCACTGGTATATTTTTATCTATAAAGCAATGCTAGGTAAACTTCCAACCATACCTCTGCACCCTTCTGTCTCAGCTCTGGTAGTTACCAGCTACGCTCCTCCAAGTGGTTGATTTTTAATGTACCTCGGGCTTTGACAGTCTTGGGGGAAAAAAAACAAAACGCTTTTTCATACTATGCACCATGGGAACCGCACATTTATATCCATTGATGAATTTAAACGCATCATAAAGAATGTAGTGAAAGAAGTATGTGATTGTTTTCTTGAGAGACCACTTTGTTTGATTAGTTTGATCATTTGTTTTATTATAGATTTTATATATATACACAGAATATCATGTTTTAATATGTTATGTTTCCGTATGACTGCCACCTTGGCCAGGTCTCTCTTGTAAAATAGATTTCTGATCTCAGTGAGACTTCCTGGAAAAATAAAAGGTAAAATCTAAAAATAAAATAATAAAAAGCAAATACCGGTTAATGCTGCAGGTAGAGGACGATTTACGTTTGTTCCTTTCTGCAGTACAGCCCCGCATCAACTGCCTATGTGCATCAAAGATGGAGACACATTGTTCCTACTAAATTAGAAATGCATGCAATAAACAAAATCGTTATATTTAAAAAAATAATAGTAGGCCTATTGTGAAGTTATACTATTAAATGTTTATTTCTGAGTACATATTGGCTATGTTTATGCGCGATGTTGAGATTGAGGTAAAGTCTGATATGCGCACATTTATTTGTGTCCGACTAACTGAGGCGTCCAAAAATTATTTGACTTTATACAATGTAAATATGGTTTTGTTGAATTTATGTTATTTGAAATGTAGCAGGCTATGTTGTCTGTTTTTAATGTATTTATTTGGCTGTGGCAGATGATCCTAATTGTTACGTAAAAATTAATGTAAGTTACTATATTTTAGTATTCATATTCCATATTCATGTTTAGATGGTTATGTTAACATATTGATTCAGAATGTTAAAAATGTTATAATAATCTCTTGAATCTACCTTTGTGGTTTTGTACATTTAGACCTTAGTCCAGGTCCTTATAGCCTCAAACAGAGTATACAACTGCGGTTTCTATCATCTATCGAATCTGACAGCTATTAATTAGTATCAAAAAAAAGATATCAGATGATATTAAAATTTATATTTTGAATAAAATAATGCAATTTATTTTTTCGCTTTAATAAGTCCGACTCACATATTTTATTCGCAATAAAGCGTAGGTTAAAATGCTGTAATTTATTTTAGTGGTATTGTAAAAGACAAAAAGTTATTTATAAAAATGCGAATTAAAAAATGTGAATTAAAAAACTTTTTGCTTTTCACGTTAATATGTTCGAGTCGCATATCATTTTATGTGAAATAGTGCGGCGGTTAAAATGGTGTAACTTATTTTATTGGTATTGTAAAAGATAGAAAGTTATTTATGATCGCGGTCGGTCGCGGCTTTGACAAGCCAAAAGGTGGGGTGGGAGGGACCCCCGGAGGTGGTAGGTGTGAATGTAGCTGTCGGCTTGGGACCGGAGTTAAAAACAATACAAAATGAGTAAAAACAATACAATATATAAAAAAAATATTTAAAAAAAGTAATACCACCACTCATGTTACACCCATCATCCCAACCCTCCAATCACAAACAAACATCGGGAGTCCCATTCCCACCATCCCCAAAACACAAAACAAACCACCAGGGATACCAGACCCGCTCCACAGCCACCTCAATCTCAGTCAGAGAATGGAACCCCGTAGATATTGACAGAACGAGCCTACACACCAACATACCCCAGACCCCCAAGGATGTGGCACCAGGAGCGCATCACCGAA
>JAODTR010002924.1:0-13208 GCA_025399935.1 Amblyopsis rosae
TTTGGGGTCCCCTGCTGGAGCTGCTGCCCCCGGGACCCGACTCTGGATAAGCGGATGAAGATGGATGGATGGATGGATGGACAAATGGTTTGTTCACCCGTACCTCTTTTTTGTCTCGGTGGCGGTCAATGTCCTTTTTGAGTGCCTCCATGCGCTTGAAGGACTCTTTGCTGTCGATGCTGTAGACCAGCAGAAAGCCATCGGCAAAGGAGTAGTAATGGCGGGGGAACTCCATTCCGTCCCGGAGCCCGCGGGTGTCATAGAAACGCACCTGTTCTCTTGTACCGCGGTCCGTCTCAATAGAGCCGATGTAGATGTCTTCCAAGGTCTCCATTGGCTCTGACCCTGACATGGGAAAAACAGCAGACAAGAAGCACACACACACAATTAAAAGTCCAACTTCACACTCACTGCGCTGATGCTGTTGTTAGCGGTGATGGGCTGGTTAGCGCAGGGCAGTTAAACCTCACTCTCCGACACCTCAGGCCAAGGAGACTGGCTAGCAACAGACGCTACGGCTCTTGGGCTCTAACGTTTCTTGCTAAAGCCTGCCTCTTAATCTAGGGAGACCGGGATCACCTTTCACACCTTCGAGTTGCGAAAGCATTGCTTTTTAACTGAAGAGCATGAAGTGAAACCTGTTCCTAATACACTAGCACGACCGCATATCTACTTTAGTGGCTCAGGAGGACATCTGTATTCAGCAGTCCACACTGAAATTGATAGCAGTCTTCACTGCACCAGCAAAGAGCCCTTTCTTTTTTAATGCACCATGTGACCAAAGCATGCACGGACTGTATTTCTTGTCACAAAATCAGTGGACTAAATCACAATTTCAAATTTGTTTTGAATAAAATATGTTCTACTAGAGCTGGGCGATATATCGATATTTAATTTATATCGGTATATTTTCAAAAGAGATATTAAATTAGACAATATCGTTTATATCGATATAGTCATATTCATACCTTTTTTCAAAGTAGCCAATGAGAGAGCATTGATTAAACTGTCATTATAGCTGCAATATTCACAATCTCTCTGCTATGGATTTAACCATGTATGACTACAATTAAGTCCCTAAAAATAAAAAATATTCACATTTCCGTCTGGTTTCCAGTTTTTTCTCCTCCTGGACATTTAACCCACTTTATAGAAAATACTTATATATATCGTGAATCGGTATTCAACCTAAATATATCGGGATATGATTTTTGGTCCATATCGCCCAGCCCCATGTTCTACATAATAACAAGTGGTAAGACAATAAAATAGGAAATGCACTATATTCAGCAGCACATGCTGTTCATATCCTAACCTAATCATATGATAGTAAATAGCTATACAAGAGATAAGATAACACTTTATTGATCCCACATGGGGGAAATTCAAATGTTACAGTGCATAAATAACAGTATTACAAAGTATGACCCAGAGATCTTCAACGTTTTTGGGCCAAGGACACATTGGCAGATAGAAACACGGAACAAGGACCCCCTATCACATATGGTATAAAATATTTAGTTGCCGGGCCAACAATAATGTGTATGGCGGCCATGTATAAAACAAAAGTAATCCATTAACCAAGCCATTAAAATAATTATTGACAGATTTATATATTTATATGACAGATTGTATCTATGTTTATGTATATTTTCTGACATTAAAATTTTTGGAAGAAAATATGTTTGGGATCATATCATTTGGAGGACCCCCTGCAGTATGTGGGCACCTGTTGAAGATCTCTGGTATAAACACATATCTATAACAAAACAACAGCCCTTTTGGCAGCCGTAATAAAAAGGTGACTAGTTTCATCGTTGGCCAATATGGCTATCAGTTCACTGAACACCATATGCTACTAACCTGCAACATGATTAGCGTACAATAACTGCTCTAGGACAGCGGTTTTTCCAACTGCAGTCAGGCCACAAACCACCACTTTGCAACTTTTACCCATGATTCCTTATGCCAGAACCTGCAATATAGGATTGGCACGATGAATATAACAAGACAGAAGAAATGTCGAAGGAATTTGCGGTGAGGCTTTAGCTTAGCATTAGCCTTCTGATATCAAAGGTAATACCACATATACATGGAGCGATACCGTACTGCAGCCCGCCTGCGACAAGAGAAAGGTAACTATATGTGTATTACAAAGTTCTAATAGAAGTACTTAGTATTTATTGTGGTAACATATTATTGATTACCTTCTCGTCAAACGGAAGCCACTTCCTGTTTACAGTCTGACGTGACGTCTGACGTCACGTTTGCAGTTCAAGGGGGCGGTCAACTATCGCCCGTCAGTCCCACTCACTGCACTCTATTGGCAAAATGGCGACGGCTGACAGTGATGATGTGAACATGGATCCTGACATGGAATTGCTCAGTGACGAGGAGTTAGAAAGGTATGACGGAATAAATGTCACGATGTCTTTGTCAAATCCTTTGTGGATTTACACATTTTCTTTTTGTCAACGTATTTAAATGATTTGGTGGTCCGTTTTCCCTGTCGCACAATACAAGCTACCGGTAGCGAGCTAGCAAGTTGTTTGCTAAATATAGCTACCGTATCTAGCAAATGTGTTTCGCCTGTATCGTGCATTATTTCCAAGTGAATGTATTATGCGGTTGCAGAAAATGCTTCCTGGTTACAACAATTGATGATTGTGCGTGGATCTGTTGATGTCACTAAAGCAGGGTGCTACCGTACAGTAGGTAAGTACGGTAGCAAAGTGTTTGATCATCACTCATACACCAGTGGTCGTGATGTAAAGGGGCGTCCAAAAAAAGCAATGGCTGTTGCCCACCATGGTGTCATATGTTCCTGGCTCGCCTTCTCTGCGTTGACATGAAATATCCACGTGGTGGTCGACACTTGTTGGCATGTTTAGTTAATGTTATTCAGGCAGTTTCTGTGAAACACAGTAAATTTAAACCATGTTCCTAGAAACGCATTTTACATTTGTGAAGGTAACTTGATACTGTAGGTACCTTACTAAATCGCGTTGCACTAGTGTAACAGGGATATGGTACTGTCACAGTTTTTTCCCCTCACTAGTCTACTACTTGAAATAAAAAGTGAAACTACCGTCCCTATCTGTCTTTACTTACACCAGGATTAACCAGGACTCAAGATTATCAGATGCATAGGCTATACTATATTTCTAAAATATAATAAATATCTGGCAATGCTGGACTATATCAAAGCATTTCGCTGTTCAATTTAACGTTTGTCAATCAATGATACATTAACATATTCTAGCATGCATCAACTGAATTCTTGTAAAGAAAAACATGCACGTTGTAGCCTAAGTGAAAATCTGACGCAGTTGACCTACAGGGCTTGAAATAAACGATAAGGATTGTGAGGGTACTGCCTTGGCAAGAATGTTGAGCCTGGCATTAAGGTGTTTGTTCATGTGCTACTAACTACTAAAGTAATGGTTTGGTATAATCTATTGGTTCAGAGAAATGGTACATTTTGCTTTGGTCTGTCTACAGATCTGTTAGTCCTCCCCTGAGCAAAGCAGTGATTGCCGAATGGCTGTTGCAATGTTTCCATCCACTAAACTTCTTGCCATTTTGCGTCCAGTGGCTGTTTCAGTAGTCTTAAGCATGGCATCACAATGGCCATTGTATGACACTGCATATTCTTCATAACAGCCCGGGCTGTAATCTTACTCTAAAGCTCCATACAAAATCTAATGGCAGCGTACCCTTGAAAATCATTGAATTGAAACTCGATCAATATATACAATGGCCTAGTATGATTGTAGGACATGCCTGGCTGACTCCAAAGGGGAGTGGGGTGTTTCTGAGGAGATAATCTCTGAGCACACGCAGGTTTATGTGTTGAACCATGATACACTTTACATAGAGTGTTTTAGTGAGAATAACTGAACATGTCCTGAGTTTTGATTGGTTAATTCAACATATTTCCAAAGCCAGCCCTGGTTTGGAGGCTACAACACTTTTGACCTCTGCACTAGCTAACTATGTGATACAAGTCTTTAAAATAGCCTAACGCCACAGCTCTTCACCTGTCCACAGCCATGTTAAGCTTGACATGCATGCAAATGTTTGTGCTGGTGTAAAGATGACATTCAAAGTAACTTTAAATCAACAGGAGCTGCTACATTTTAGAAAGATATTGTGAAAGAACTAATAGTTAAACTTAATAAAAACAAATAATCGATAATAATATATGACCCCCCCCCACTCCTTGATCTTGATGCCTGTCAGTGTTTATCCATGTTAGCTAGTATTATATGCAATGCAAGCATTGAATGTGTCCAACTGTCCATGTTTTCTTAAGCTTGCTTTTGTTAAGACCAAACTAAATATGGTGGAAACTGTGAGATGGGTCTGAACCTGACCCTGTGAATAAAAACTTTTCTCATGTTTGGTTGCTCCCCTATAACAGTTTTATATAACAACATATATTGTGTATCCCATATGTAGCTATTTTATTTCCTCTTTCTTTACAGGGAAGCCGAGGGCTTCAAAGAACAAGGAAATGCTTATTACGTCAAGAAGGACTACAATGAAGCATTCAGTTACTATACCAAGGCCATAGGTAACTTAGTCAAGGATGTGTTTAGATGTGGTCCTATAGTGCCAGATGATTGATATTGAGCTCATCAAACGGCAAAAGGGAAGTGAACATTTTTACTGACAAATAAGTTAAATGTGGTTCTCACGCAGATGTGTGTCCCAAAAATGCAAGTTACTATGGCAACCGAGCTGCAACGTTAATGATGCTGTATCGTTACCGGGAGGCCCTTGAAGATTCCCAGCAGGCAGTGCGGTTAGACGACACTTTCATGAAGGTAAAATGTGCACAACTAATTAAATCATCGTATCTTAGCACAGTGTTTCTCAAATGGGGTACGTACTGTATATCCATAGATACTTATAAGCTACTCTAGAGGGTGCATTACAATTTTGAAAGAATAATAGTAAGTCATTATAGTTTGAAAACACTTTCAGGGTGAATATGCACAAAAGTAAACATGATTGGTCCACGTACAGTAAAGGCATGGACTTACCTTATGACATCCATCTATACATTTTCTGGTTATTTCTGACTATTTTATACCAAAAAAATGCCATAATGCTTGAATAAATGAAACCCTATTAGCAAAGCTATTAAAAAATACGTTTGTATCATTTTGGCACTGGTGAATTTTCTTTGGGGGGCATTAAAGGAGTCATTTCATGCTCCTCTTCCTTTTTCTCAAAGAAATGTAGTTGACATGCGAGGAGCCATGTTGAATTTGTAAAAAAGTGTATTCACACTCGTCGTTTATATAGGACACAATTCTGAACCGTATTTACAGGGATGTACATGTCTGCTGTTATTAGTACTCTCGGTATGTACATGATCACTCATGGTTTGCACATAGGGCCATTTACGGGAGGGAAAGTGCCACCTGTCTCTGGGAAATGCCATGGCTGCCAGCCGCTGCTTCCAGAAGGTTCTGGAGCTGGAGCCCGACAACAGCCAGGCACAACAGGAGGTTAGTCAGGGGCTCAGCTGGAGACGGCATGATCTGTCAGCGTGTCGTTTTAATTATGCACCAATTATACCGACTCTGGGCCTGCCACTGTGAACAGCACAAGTGCAAAAAGTCTAATTCTGAACGGTTTAGCCGGAGATTGTCTTGGGTTACTCCAATCTCAAAGTGCAAGGCCTGTGATGTCTATGCCTTTTGCGGGTGGTAAGCAAGCAGTATTGATGAGGCTGTATATGACATTATACAATATATTAAACAGTAATTTAGCACCAAACGGTGTCCACGCACATGCACGTGTTGTTGTGAGACGCTGGTGCACTTACTGGGACATCTACTGGCATAAAGTCACGAGCCTGCAGAGGCCAGTGGCAGCCATTAGGACACTACCTCATGTTTGTTGACCAATCCTGCTCCATGTTCTACATTCTGTTCTCAGCTGAAAAGCGCAGAATCCATCCTCGAGTATGAAAAGATGGCGGAGATGGGATTTGAGAAACGTGACTTTCGAATGGTGAGTACATATTGTGGTGATGTTTGGTCAAAGCCCTTATAGGCAAGTCTGGCCACTCGACAGCCGTCTCGGTGATCCCTCCAGTAAGTAAGTAACCAGACACCTATCTGACTGTGTGGGGAGAGAGCCATGAATACACTTAGAGTGGCCACCAGAACAAACTAAATAAACACTTAAGACAGCGTTCAGACATACATTTTTTCTATTAAAAGCGCCAGCCTGGGCATTTTTCATGTAGGAGAAAAAAAAAGCATCTTAAACGGTTGTTATGGGAAACGCCAGGTCTCACCACGTGCTAATGATTGGTCAACTGTCAAAAAAGCGGGTGACGTAGGGCACTTTCTTTTGAGATGTTGGACTTTTCCAGACTTTTCTCAACTGAAAAAGAAGCCCAGAGCTGCTGAATGTATATTGCGCTTTTAAAAACACAGTCCGCTCCATAGGGTTACATTAATGTAAAAAAGAGGCCGACAGCTTCCAAAAAGAAATTACGTCTGAACTCGGCCTAGGAAGTTTGGTGATTTTGCCCCCGCCTCCCCCAAAAAAGGTTATGTCTCTGGTACTTCTCTCATAGTGTTCCATTCTGGATTAACATAGTGTCTATAGACAGTTACAGTGTCTCTTGTGGTGCTGCGCACAGCTGATGTGTTGCTGCCGCCTGCAGGTTGTCTTCTGCATGGATCGTGCCTTGGAATCGGCCGCGGCCTGCCACAGGTTCAAGGTGCTGAAGGCTGAGTGCCTGACCCTGTTGGGGCGCTACCCCGAGGCTCAGACCGTAGCCAGGTGAGAGATCAGACGGGCCGGAGTATGTAGTAGACGCACTGCATTCATCTCAGTCAGGATCACCATGTCAAATGGAATTTTATTAGCATGAAGTTAGTTAGATTTGGAGGTATGGCTCTGACCTGGGAGCGCCCTGCCCTTCCATGTGCATACATTAGGGGTGTAACGTTTTGTCAAATCCACGGTTCGGTTCATACCTCGGTTTTTGAGCAATGATTCGGTCCATATCGCGGTTTTATATATATTTTTTCCCTTTGAGCGGTATAATCTGGGATTTTTTCCTGGCCTTGATTATCTCCGTCTTGTATAATAGTCTTATTTTTTGATGAGCATGATGGCAAAACAGACTGAATTAAAAATAACATGGCATTTTTGGACCATATTCATACCTTGGCGGACATCATGGATATATTGACATATGTCAGATAGGTTTCGTGAAAGAGCCACCCACATGACGGTAACTGCTGCGTCGTGCCTAGCCCACCTACGAAGACGACACAGTATTTGTGTGTGCGGAACCGCGACACGAAACCGTGGATGCAAACTTTGTATCGCGGTTTCAGTTTGTTTCAACCCTTACACCCCTAGCATACATGCATACATGGAACTTTCCATGTGCATACATGGAAAGCCCTTTCCATGCGCATGCATACATGGAACTTTCCATGCGCATGCATACATGGAACTTTCCATGCGCAAACACACCCAACACCTGAGGTGCATTGGCACCTTTTTAGTTTGCTTTCAGTTTGCCGCGACCCTTTGGGAACACATACAAACGGAGGTTGTTCTCGCTGAACTCAGGGTTACAATTTTAAATCTAACAATTGGGAATGGCTTACGCACAATGTTTTTATTTTGAAGTTCAAAGCAAACGCTTTTGCTACGAACGCTCGCCGAATTTGAACGCTTGATGAATTTGAAGGCAGCCATTTGAACGATACACTTGTTCTTACCCTTGGTTGTTCAGTGACATCCTCCGTATGGACTCCACCAATGGGGATGCCCTGTACGTGCGGGGCCTGTGTCTGTACTACGAGGACTGCATAGACAAGGCGGTGCAGTTCTTCGTCCAGGCCCTGCGCATGGCCCCGGACCACGAGAAGGCCCGCCTGGCCTGCAGAGTGAGTGTTGTTCAAACAACGCAGATGTTCATTGTTGGCTAAACAAATGCATGGTAAATGGATTGGACTGCATTTATCTGTAGCACTTTTCTAAAGCTACCGCGGACGTTTGAAGCGATGTACACTTATTGTAACACGCGCGCGCACACACACACACACACTGTATATTAACACACACATTCACACACCAATGGTGATGTCCGCCATGCAAGGCGCCATCAGACCACCAGGAGCAGGTAGGTGTTTAGCCCAGGGACACCTAATGGGATTCAAACCAGCCACCTTTTGATTACCTTACTTCAGTGGGCAGCGGCCTGCTGTGAGCAACCAGCTTTTGGCAACATAATTGTAGTTGTAAATTGATAAAATCCAGAGGAGACAGGTTGTGATTATTGCTGCTATGACGATAATGTTTTTTTAGGGTGACCATATTTTGATCATGCAAGTAGGCGTGTTCTGACGCAGTTAGCCAGCGCTGTGTCCCAGACTTTACAATTGTAAAGACTGGGTCTACGATACTACATACTGTATGCCAGCTACTACCATCAGGAAGGTCGTTCAGAACACCTTTTTGTTGTTTGAATAGATTGCAAGTATTCCATCCCTGCTGTTTTTTTTATTTATATTTTTATACAGGGACAATGCACATTAATCAACATTTCAATGAAGGTGCTGGTTTAGCCAGCCAGCTAATTTTAAACCACAGTTAGAGGAATAACAATTGTATATGGTGTACATAGTGATGCAATGTCTTTCAGGGCTTTTGTTGTTGTTTTTCTAGCATTTATTAGTGTAACATAACTGGTGTTCTTTGTCTTCATACTGTCTTGACTATTAATTTATATTTTTTGCTCCATCTTGCCTGTCATTTAGTACAGCTTTTTCATCTCTCAAAGCTAATGTTGGTTTCTACTATGTCAGATTCTAAGCGTCCTTGGGTTTTTCCCAGAATGCCAAAGCACTCAAAGCCAAGAAGGAGGAAGGGAACAAGGCCTTTAAAGAAGGGAACTACGAAGATGCTTATGAGCTGTATTCTGAGGCACTGACGATAGACCCCAACAACATCAAGACTAACGCCAAACTGTACTGTAATCGGGGCACTGTAGGATCGAAGGTGAGCAGAGAGCATGTCAAAGATTTAGTTAGGCCTCAAACCTAAACTATTGTGTAACCTTGGTTTCAACCACACTGGAAATTCCATACACAAATCAGAGCATGTCCCTTGACACGCACCCCCAACATTGCCTTTGTACAGACTGAACTGACTGACATGCATGTTTTTCTGTTTAAGTGACAAACTACTTCATATATTGGCAATGGCACCCAATGGCCTAGTGTAGAGAACTTATTTGTTGCGATCTGCACATGACATTGTGCATTGTCATCGAGTGAACCAATGATCTCTTCCTGAATCTCTTCCTAATGCAACTTTTTTTTTGTTAAATTTTTTTCCCCACAGCTGAAAAAACTAGATCAAGCTATTGAAGACTGCACAAAGGCAATTCAACTGGATGAGACCTATATCAAGGCCTATTTACGGAGAGCTCAATGGTACCATCTAGGGAGCTTTCTTCTGATTCTTTCTTTTTAAGTCTAACCTCATGATACCGCCCTGATCTTGCGAGCTACAGTTTGACTTTGCCGTGAGCTACCAGTCTGGAACCCCTCAATTGAATAAGCGTTCGCCATGAAGGCAGTGCTAATACACTTCAATCAAACTTCCACACATACAATTGGACTTCCTGCCTTTCTCACCCAATCAGAAGGTTCAAAATCAAAACGGTGCAAAATGAAAACATACGATGTAAACTAATGTCATCTTGGTTAAAAACTTCAGGCCAATCAGATTGTTCACTACACGCTGGGCAAGCGCTTTTGCATTGTGGTTGGTTCCAGACCGGTCCTCGCGTCCAAATTAAATTGGTAGCTCGCAAGATCAGGATGCCCTCACGAAGTTGGCATTAAGTCGGCCTTGTGCCTTCCGTCACCATGACGCCTGCCTGCGTGTGCTTGCTGCGTCGCAGCTTCATGGAGACGGAGCAGTACGAGGAGGCTGTCCGGGACTACGAGAAGGTCTACCAGACGGAGAAAACTAAAGGTGTGGTGGGTAGACCTGACCGCGACGCAATGCAGCATGGCCCAGTTGTTATTAGTCTCAGCTTCTTCCATCCTAGCACCACGTTGCATAAGCTGCTCTGTGCTGAACTGATTCATACACCCCTGTAAGCTCGACATGGGAATCTCTGACTTTAGGGAAGTGATACTGTCCATATTCCATTGGCTGTTAGCATTGTCACTCAAAAGTATGTATACATAATTTCCGGTGCTTTATTTACTAATTTAACATTTAAATGTTTATTTATGATTTATTTTAATCAGTAATTGTATTAATTGTGCCTAATAATTTAACAGAGTCCTGTTTAGTTTTCCTCTCATCCCCGCGGCCGGCTGAACTAGGCTTGCCTAGTTTTTACTGGTTTCATCTCTGGACGGAGGATTAGCTCTGGTCATCGCACATGTCAATCAAAATGCCTCTCCTTGACGCAGTTAGCCAGCCTTTAAAGGCTGGCTCTGCGAGACTACCGGCGGCTGTCACACCTCCTGTCTGTCCTGCTCCTTGTGCAGAGCACAAGCAGCTCCTGAAGAGCGCCCAGCTGGAGGTGAAGAAGAGCAAGAGGAGAGACTACTACAAGGTGCTGGGCGTGGACAAGAACGCCACCGAGGACGAGATCAAGAAGGCGTACCGCAAGCGGGCCCTCATGCACCACCCAGGTACGACGTCGCTCTTAAAGGTGGAGGCGGGGATGCCGGAGAAAGCTCCTTGTTGACATTTGAGCAACACCTCTCTCTTCAGTGCCACAGGGTGGGCCATTAGTAGCTCCGCCCACCCCATATCATATGTAGTCCCATTGTGTTTCTAGCACCCCTACAAATGTCTCTATCTGTCTTGGATATTATGTAGTTCTATACATCAGGAAGTTACTATGGTAACAGACATACCACCTTCATCCTAGTGGGCTTTCTGACATTGCAGAGAAAATGGCACGAAATTGTCAAATCAGTGGCTGCCATTTTTTCATGCTGTCCGCTGGAGTTTTAAAGCAGTAGTGAGCTTGTGTTAGACCCCTGACTTGTATCCTACTTACCTCCCGAAAGAGAACACATTTTGAGTATTGTATTGTCGAGGTTGTAAAAATAACATCTGCCACTAGATGTCCCACTACACCAAGCACCAACATCTCAGACCAACACACATTCTTCTCATCACTAATGTTGTTCTATGTTACGGTTACTATTACTCCACTATATACTTGCATTGAAAGGTTTGCTGCAATATTCATGTTTAATATGAGAGAGAGAGAGGGGGACTGGGGACCCTTTTTAACATGCAGACTACTTCCGTCCAGCTTAACACCCCCCCCACCCCGTGTTTCAGACCGTCACAGTGGAGCCAGTCCTGAAATACAGAAGGAAGAGGAAAGGAAGTTTAAGGAGGTGGGCGAGGCCTTCACGGTGCTCTCGGACCCCAAGAAGAAGTCTCGCTACGACAGCGGGCAGGATCTGGAGGATGAGGGCATGAACATGGGAGGTCAGCACTCGACCAACGTTAAATACCACAACATTTTAATAAAGTTTTTTTATTGTTCTCATTGATATACTGCTTGAATGGATTAACCTTACACACCAGAGTCTGTGTCTGTCAGACCAGGGGTGGGCAATCCTGGTCCTGGAGGGCCCGGTGCCCTGCATGTTTTAGGTGTCTCCCTGCTCCAATACACCTGATTCTAATGAATGGGTCGTTGGAAGCCTGCTAACGAACCCATTCATTAGAATCAGGTGTGCTGGAGCAGGGAGACACCTAAAACATGCAGGGCACCGGGCCCTCCAGGACCAGGATTGCCCACCCCTGTGTTAGACACATCCATCTGGGGACCCTTTTAAAGCAGTTGACACTGTTTTAAAAGGGTAGCACTTTAAAACAAATACTTCGCAGGTGATTGGACGAACCTGTGAACCAGCAATGCCTGTTGTTAAAACCACTCTTGCAGTAGCAAAAATCAGGAGAAGAGTGAAAACATATATTTTCCATCTAATAAATTGTATTGAAACTGATGCTATATTGCATCATCTATATTAACCCCTAGGGCCAGCCATAGTTTTATTTTCTAGTTTGTTTCAAGTCGTCTTCACATTTAAACCACACCCATAGCTAACAGCACAGCGCTGATTGGCTACACACCTGAAACACGATTTCCAAGCTCTCCAGACTGATTCTCGAGGGGAAGTCAAACTGAAGTTTATGAGATCAGGATGGTCTTGTGAGGCTATGAATGTATTTGGTTATGCTAAAACCATCTGCTTTCTTGTTTATTACCAGACTTTGATGCAAACAACATTTTCAAGGCATTCTTCGGCGGCCCGGGAGGCTTTAGTTTCGAAGGAAATGCGTGTATGTATCGTTTTTATTTATATTTTCCAACTTACACATTTTTCCAATTCACTGAATTCATTCTGTTTCCTCATTAACAAGATTTCTTTTTTGTTTGTTATAATTTCAGCATCTGGACCAGGAAACTTTTTTTTCCAGTTTGGTTAGTCACAGGACCCCTCTACTTCAAAAGGATTCTGCATCTGGACTCTGTTAAACAATTAAAAACTCCAATCCCTCCTTTATTTACCATATCTGACCGGTTGACAGTCAGAATATTGTCTATGCTTGTGTCTGAAGGAATGCTACCCAATGACAACATGCAGCACATGAATAATCCATGTAGAAAGGGTGACAGGACTGCTCGATCAGGCGGAGTTGGCGGTACCATTACTGGTTTTGGTTTTAATGTTTCATGAGGAAGACATTTTGAAAGCCAGTAATGATTGACCTACAGCACATGTGTGTGTGTGTGTGTGTGTGTGTGTGTGTGTGTGTGTGTGTGTGAGAGAGTGAGTGAACAAATTGACCGACAAGAGTTCTGGGGTCCAGAGAGTAACCCTTGTGCAGCTTGTGGTATCGGGACTTTCGGGGACCCCTGCCAGGATGTGAGAACACGGGGAAACCTGAGATGCGACAGCATCAGTAAAGTTTGTTCCCCTCACACTGAAGCACCGAGGAAGCATTTCCCCGCATGACATCAAATCCCTTGCCCGGTGATTTTCTTCTCTCTTTTTTTTTTTTTTTTAAATATAAAACAGAGGAGCAATGAACCAGAGGCAACCTTCAGGCAACTCTTGTCGGGCGATAGACAACTTAGCTGATATGGATGATATCTCACTCCT
>JAODTR010002925.1:8124-23165 GCA_025399935.1 Amblyopsis rosae
GTGGAGAGAGGAAGGGGAGGGTGATTCTAGAGTGGGCGGATGGAGCCACAAGGTTGAAGCTATAAGCATGGAATTATAGATTTGCGGTGGGTGGGTGAGAGCCGTCCTCTGTTGCTTTTAAGGTGAAGTAGAATACAGTTAGAGTAGAATGTGCGGGTGCCAGTAAAGATTCAATGAAATGAGAGGAATAGCAATAGCATGTCTGTTCTTTAATATGTTGCTTTTGATTCAATATAATTAATTTCCCACTGGGAAGTTGGGCGACCCAAGATTGGAACGATCAATTTGGTGCATTTATTTTTTACTTCAGAATCATTTATATGTGACCATTTTAGTGTGGCTTTGGATACAAGCATCTGCTTTGACATAAATGTAATTGTAGAAGAAGCTTACGTTGTACATATTTATAAGCAATACAAAAACTAAAATCGAAATCTAAAATAAATGTGACAATGAACATTTATAATACCATCTTCTCATTTCATACCACACTCACTCCTGCACCCCAGCTAATGAAAACGCAACATAATCTGTCCAAATATCCAAAGAAATATGCAGTCCTTTATCACATGCTGGTATTTATTGGTAAATGCTTTAATACAGTATACTTATTTTCTCTCTCTTTCTTGGAAACGCTTTGCAGTCAGATGTATGTTGTAAAAGAAGCTTTATCAAATAGATCAATCCAGCCATTCTTTCCCATATTTGTCATGTCTTTTTCAAGCCTTCACCCCACAAAAGCTTTTTGGTATTCGGTGTCAGCGTTTAGTCTGGTGACTGTCATAGATGCTTCTGACTCTTCCACAGGGTCCTAATGTAACATTGGTGCCACTATTTAGCATGTGAAAGAGAGCCTGAATATTCACATGGAAAAATGACATGCTTGCCTTTAGGGCTTGCCCCAAATATTTGATTATTCGGGTATTCGTTCGTTGGTTATGTATTCAATTTAAATATTGGGATTCGAGTATTCCTTTTTTCACATTATGTATGCATGTTTTCCCATTAATCCCTACTGTCTCCATATAAACCCACATGTTGATATGTAATGTAACTTTCTTGGATTTTTGATTTGCGAAAAGGTTACTTAACAACCAGATATCGAATTTGACGGCGACCCGCCAAACAAGAAGTAGGCCTATATCTTCGCCGCGCTTCCACCGATTGGCATGAAACTTGATGTGACCTTTCTCTACTTTGCCCTGAGCCTAAATAAGAAGAATATTATCAATACCACACACCGTATTTGAACAGCACCACCCAGAGTTTTCGACAGTTACAAATAAAATATCTTTGGAAGTGTACATCAGATTTACTTGAAACTTTGTAGGGCCCTTCAGACCTATGTCCCCTTGACCCTTAATAACTAATTACAGTAGCCTCACCTATGACACTGTGAAAAACCGCCAATCAGGAAGTGACACTATATTTTCGACACGCCTCATCCGATTGACATTAAACTTGACAAGACACATACTCAGTGTAATGACCCTTTCCAAAATGTTTAATGGCGATGGCTTTTGATGTTTCCGAACAGCGCCCTCTATAATGTCCACATTTGCTCACGATTCACGTTTCTGTTAATAACTTTTGAAATATTAAACTGATTTTCAAATATTTCCTATCATTGGATTCCTCGGGACCTCCTGAATCCAACGCACAATGTGACGTCACGATGCGTCTACTTAGATTTCCCACCATTTTGAATTATATACAGTACATAAACATATTTTTCGAATTATTCTCACAAATAATGTCTGATCTTTGTAAAAATTGGTAAAGGTGTTCTTTGGATCAAGCCTCACAAAGTTTCCTTTGTGGATATTCTATATTTTAAACAGTTGCGTAATGACAGGCCTTTGAAGTCGGTGGTGAAGCCTCATAACAGGAAGTGGAGGTATCTCGGCTTCACTTTGACCGATTCAAACCAAACTTAACGGGTAAGCTAATGGGGGTCCTTCTAGGCTAGCCAGCGGTTATGGTGCCGTTTGCTAGCGTCTTTGATGCCTCTGCGGCCTGTGATTAGGCTAAGCCCGTCCATGGCTGCTTGCATGCTATTGCAGCTATTTATTATTATTATAGTTTTACTATGACAAAATTGTTTCACTGTCTGACATTTCTGTATATAGGACTATTGTACAGGCAGTGTAAGATAAATGGTGTGAGTGTCTGTTAAGGCTGGGGAAAGGAGATTTCTCCACTCTGGCTCACAGTGGTGTAATTGGACAGAGATGCT
This sequence comes from Amblyopsis rosae, assembly GCA_025399935.1. Classification (NCBI taxonomy): domain Eukaryota; kingdom Metazoa; phylum Chordata; class Actinopteri; order Percopsiformes; family Amblyopsidae; genus Amblyopsis; species Amblyopsis rosae. The sequence goes on from JAODTR010002925.1 coordinate 10,361, forward strand.
TGTTAACAGGGTCTGTGCACGTGCGATGCGACACATAGGCAATAAGGGTCAGAATGAAAACACCAGCCACACAACAATATGGCAGTGCCTAGCCAAAAAGTACATTTTGAATGCAGAGGTGTGACTTGGAATTCCTAACGGCATCAGTATAGTCTTTCTACACCATCTGTTCACATGCTTGCTCTTTAATGCTATACACAGTAGAGAATGAGTCAGCAATTTGTAACCCTGCTATCATTTTGACTGTGTTGTGCAGCCATTACCCAGTGTCCTTAGTGCAGGAGACACATTGAGACACAGATATTCATTGTGTGCGGTATAACACGGACGCACGGACACACACACACACACAATGTCAGTTAGTAAGTCATGTAGTGAGGGGCAGGCTGTTAGTGGCCTTTGAGACTCGTCTGCTATTGCTCCAATTACAGGCTTATTTATGAATTTGTGCACAGTTGACCTTCTGGAAGCGAGACATACATTTGTTTGTCTGGAGAACGGTGTAACAAATGGTGCTCTGGGATGGCCCAGCTTAGTCTATCCTTTTTTTTTTATATCTCCGTCGCCACACATCACAGATAATACTCTTCAACTCACCGGCCAATCAGTGATCCTGTCATCCTAAGAAGCTTTGCTATTAAATCCATCCAGCCCTCTGTGTTAGAGCAGTAGGCCCTCTGTCTGATAGAGCAGTAGGCCCTCTGTCTGATAGAGCAGTAGGTCCTCTGTGTGTTAGAGCAGTAGATCCTCTGTGTGTTACAGCAGTAGGCCCTCTGTCTGATAGAGCAGTAGGCCCTCTGTGTGTTAGAGCAGTAGATCCTCTGTGTGTTACAGCAGTAGACCCTCTGTGTGTTAGAGCAGTAGGTCCTCTGTGTGTTAGAGTAGTAGGTCGTCTGTGTGTTACAGCAGTAGGTCGTGGTGCAGTACTGTAGGTTGGGAAGGCCAGTCTGTGACCTCCACTGTGTCTGGACAACCTGGGTTGAAACAATTGGCTTCTGAAAAATGTGTCCAATTAGCGAGCGAGGGCAAGAGAGGGCAGGGCGAGAGAACCAGAGAGAGGTTCAGTCTTTGTCGGTGTGCTCTGGCTGTATCTTTTCTCTTAATCTTGCTCTGTTCCTTCACATAATAGATCCCAAGGTGTGAATCCTCTAAGATTGATTTAAACTTGAACTCGCCTCACTTTCATTGTTTCATGCATTTCAATTTTTACAATTTTTTTAATTTTCTTAAATATTATTTTGTAGATAAAGTCTATTAAAAAGAGCATCTGTAATTCCCACACTACTGGCTGGGCAACTACATATTAAAATTCAGTGTCCAATACAGATCTATTGTTTAAAATAATCTCAATTTAATTTTGGATTAAATCAAACATTCCATATTCATATTCCACCCACTCACTCCATCTATCCTGCAGACTCCACTCCCACGCTATAGCTAGCTTGCTAGCTCTAGAGGACCCAGCTGGCCGTAACGATGACAAATCAGGCCAAATATTTACGTCTGCAGAGGTTTGATGTGGCCCTGCCCACAGCGAGTTCTCTCTCTCGCGCCATTCGTTTTTCTATTTTATTTCCCCTTCCTTCTGCTTATCCCTCTGTTGTGGTCACCTCGCTCGCGGCCAAGCCGTTGTAATCACCCGTCCGCCCACATGCGCTCCGGCCCCCACCCGTCACGTCACCTAAACACCGCTTGGCTGTTAATGTCCGCACAGAGCTTTACTGGGTTTTACGGTTGTCAGGAAGGGGCGGTTGCACCGCACACAGACTTGTGAGGTGGGCTTTGCCCTGCCTGGCCGCTTTGAAGCTCAGTTACTGGACTAAATATTAAACAGCCATGCGCTCTCAGAGCTGGTCTTTGTTATTGTACTGGTGCAAAGGTCTTTTACTGGACAAGTAAAATAGACAACTCATGTTTTAGATCTCTGGGCAAGTCTTCACTGTACGCTGTTGGAAGATAGGCTCCTGTTTCTCAGTTTAGGTCTTTACAAGACCGCTGTGTTAGGATTAGCCCTTTGCGTGCTCTTATGGCTTCTTCCACTGCATGGAATCAGCTTGACTCGACACTTTTGACACTATAGGTGCATTGTTTTCCACTGCAGATACGGTACTACCCCCTCAATGTAGCTGGTAGTCATGGTGATGCCACTGTTCAAACCAGTCTTGCTGTTGCAGTCCTTTATAGAGCTGTAGTAAAAACATTTTTTTAACTTTTACCTACACTGCTGGGATGCCTTTGGTAGCCTTGCCCAGTTCAGAGAGACGGCGGCCATTCTCATTTGTTGTAATCAGTATGTCTACACTGAAGCGACAGTGGTGCAGTGGGCAGAGCGGGGTTGACGGGTGATCCAAAAGTCGCTGGTTCAATCCCGGCTAACTCCTCACAAAGTGTCAAGGTGTCCAAGAGCAAGACATCTAACCCTAACTGCTCCCGGTGGTTGGTGGCAGCAATCACCATCGGTGTGTGAATGTGTGAATGTGAGACACCAGAAAGCATGTAGAATTGAGTCAAACTGGTACCAGGTGGTGGAAAAGCTCTATTAGTTTTTCCAGATATAATTATACTTAGATAATATTTTAATGAACTTAATAGTGATAAATGCCCTAAAAACTGCTAATTATGACAACATACTATTTGATATGACGTACTGCATATGTCACTCTATATAAAATCACATGTAAAGGCTGTAAATGCAAATGTACAAATATAGAGCAATAGATTCTAGTCCTCTGTGCTTAACATTTTACCGTTGGAAGGTCATGAGTTCACCATGCTCTAAAGTCACTTTGTCCCATTTGCTTTGCAGTGTGCTAGCAGTTGAAAATCAAAAGGCTCACATTGTTACAATGACAAAGTCATTCCTACAAGTCTAGGAAAGGAAACATTCCCCCATTCATTGCATTAGCACTTCAAATTAGTCTTAATGCATCTCACAATGTATCTTACAGTTGCAGTGGATTATTAAAAAGCATATTATTAAGATATAGAATTATGATAAACACATTGCCCAATAGCAGAAAGGAAAAGGCTCAGACTACTAGCTATAGAATGAGGGAGGGAGGGAGTGGAAGAGAAAGAGCGAGAACTTCAAGTCCCTCTTGGAAAGAAATCCTAGATAAACCAATCAGCACATTTATAAATAGCCCCCGTGTTGTTGTCCAATAGCATCACAGGAGCCGAGGCAGAGAGGCCCTGAGGCTAGTGTCAGCCCAGGGAGGATGAGGCAAGGGCGGATGACTTGCTATCTCTTGTTTCCCCACATACGGAGAGCTCTCAGTCTTTGCTAATGGGAGACACTGGCTCTGGAGTCAGCAGCAGTTCTAGTCCCAGGAGCCTGGGAGATGATTCGCTACCGGGAGGGAAGGAGGGATGGAGGGGAAGAGATGGTAGGTCACGACAGCGACAGGAGACGGCTTTATCTCTCTCTCTCTCTCTCTCTCTCTCTCTCTCTCTCTCTCTCTCTGTCACATATCGTCGTATCTCTGCAGTGAGATGCAGGTGTGGCTCTCAGAACATGTGTTTTAGCGGCTGAGGGTTTTGGAAGCAGCACTCCCAGATGGGTTGGACGGGGTTTGTCTCCTCCCTGGGCTTAAGTGGCTGCCGCTAGCTATGCTGCGTAGCCGGTGCTAGCGTTGGCACTTTGGAAGGTGAGGACTCCGGCGCCATACGCCTCTTGTAAAGACTCTTTGCAGAGATGTGTGTGTGTGTGTGTGTTTGTGTGTGTGTGTGTTTCTTCTTTTCTTGCCAGAATGAATTAGCAGAAGATGTGCTTGCGGTAGTGTGGGGCGGGGGAGGTGGTGCCTTGATTTATTTTTTTTATTTTCTGGAGACACTTTTCAAGCAGATCACACACGCAGACACACGCACGCACGCACGTGCACGTGCACGTGCACGTTCAGCTCTCCAGAAGAGGGTGCGTTAGTCGTGTGATGTTGACAGCACGCTGGCGCCTGGCTCGGGGCCAGCGTTGAGCGAGCACGCTCGGCCTGCGGTGCCCTCCTATACATCACACCCAATTACCATGCTATTGCACAGCCACCCCTCTGCCTGCAGCCACAGCTCTGGCAGGTGGAGCCCTGCAGAGGGAGAGAGAGAGGAGGGTGGGGAGGAGAGGGAAGGAGGGAGGGAGAGAGAGATGGACATGCTTCTGTGGTACAGTAATTCTGTAACTCCCTTCAGCTTGGAAAATCCCATGTGTAGTCAAGTAGATGATGTGTATTGCCATGGAAATGGGTCACATCTTGCCTCCCACAAGTGGCCACTTCAGTGAAGCAAAGAGGTTTATAAAATAACCAAATGGGTTAATATTATATTTATTACTATAAAATAAGTAAAAATGGATCGGGAGCTTTCTGCCTTTATACACGTTCATGGGATGATCCTGCGTGGTGACAGCCATTAGTCCACACACTACTGGCTGATGTGATTCCATGTGATTTTATATGTTTCTTGTCTTGGTCTGTTGGCGCCTACTGGTTCAACAAATGTTCAAAATGGCGCCTTTTTTTTCACGATTAAAATGAATTGTGAAGAGGTTGCCAGATGCACACACACGATAGATTTATTATCCTCACTTAATACACTCATAAACAGTCTGTAGCATGACAGCCCCCCCCCCCCCCCTCCCTCCCACAACACACACACACACACACACATATAGTAATACACCCCCCCCCCCCCCGCATGGCTGGCTCAGTAAATTGGGCCTGTGTAAACCATTCTGCTCGTCTAAAATGCGGCGCAGCAAATTGAAATCCCCAGCAAGGCTCCTGTAGCACCGTGACACAGTAGGGTGGTGTGTGTGTGTGTGTGTGTGTGGGGGGGCTGAAGGGAAGAAATGGAGAGTTTTTCTCATTTACCACCTGGAGGCTTTTGAAGTGTCATAACCACTGACTCCCTCGCTCGCTCTTTCACTCGCACCCCCCCCGCGTTCATTCCTTCTCTTGCCATTTTTATTGCTGTGCTTCTCTCTCTCTCTCACCCTCTCTCTTTCTCTGTCTGTATCTGTCTTTCTCTATTCCTCTCTTTCTCTGTATCTGTCTTTCTATATTTCTCCCTTCTCTCTCTCTCTCTCACCTTATCAATTTCTCTCTCGCTGTCTCTTTTCTCCTCTCTCTCTCTCTCTCTCTCTCTCTCTCTCTCTCTCTCGCTCTCTCTCTCTCTCACGTTCTCTCTCTCTTCCCTTATCACTCCCTTCAACTCTCTACAGAAATACCCATTGTCAGCCCCTGTATTCAGTCCCTGTCACTCTTAACATGTGACGCCTGTATTTCTCCTGTACTGTATCTGGGAGGCTGTAGCTCACTGGCTGACAGGCCGTGGGTAAACAGCAGTCACAGAAGCATCCGGAAGCAGAAACGAGGCCGGTTATTAACCTCCAGCAGGTTGCACACAGGAAACTGATGGGGACATGTGTGTGTGTGTGTGTGTGTGCTTGTGTGTGTGTGTGTGTGTATACGAGGTCGTTCACCATCCTGAAAGCACACATGCTGGAGTACACACACACACACACAAACTCACCAATGGAAAGAAAGGAAAAGGAAATGTTGACATTCCACATGTGGAGTTCAAATAAGAGAGGGGTATATTTCCAGATCTTAAAAGCTTAATATAATTATACATTGTCATTTCCTTTTTCATTTCAAATTGTATTTTAATTTATTATTTTCCCGTTCCTACTGTATGTTCTTGCTCCTCATAGAGTATGTGGTATACTAGGCCTCAACTCAAGTCAAAAGTACCAACTCTCTGTATTCCTCATACCAGACACATCCCATCCCATCCCTGCTCTAAACAGCAATGGCTGTTTCTCAGAGACCTTCGTCTCCAAGCCCATCCCTCATCGCGGGGGAACCGCCTTTTTGCTTTTCCCTTGAATAACCCCAGTCCCCCCCCATGTCTCCTCTTTCTTCCTTTCTGCCCACTTTTCTGTCACCCGGCACTGTAAGTAATGGGCTGGCTCTGACCCTCCATGCCTTGTTGTGTAAGATTTCCGCTTCTGACCTTAAGAAATGAAAGCAAATCAATAGGGCGGGACACGCGGATTCCGAAGCACATGGTGCGAGCCAGGTCTGGAGCCTGGAGGAGCAGAGCACTGGAGGGCCAAGAGAGAGAGGGAGAGAGAGAGAGAGAGGGAGAGGGAGAGAGAGAGAGGGAGAGGGAGAGTGAGAATAAGAGTAAGAATGAGATTTGTTTCAACTTCGATGCAGGCGCTCACATTCTGCAGTAGCCATCTCCAATGTGTGCCAATGGATTTGCATATAAATGGCTTGTCACGCACTATGTTAAGTGTAGAGTGTTAAGCGGTGGGAATGAGGCGTGTGTATGTGCAAGCATGTGTGGCACGCACACAAGCTCAAGTGGTATAATAACGCTCAGAGATACATGGTAACATGGCATGCCATTTATGTCATTCTCCAATATATAGTACCACTAATATCCACAATACATTCAGCATGCATTTACCAGTCATGGCAATATACAAGACTTGACCTGACTGGAACGATCTAAAAGAATGCCCAACCTTGCACATTGATGATTGGCTGTTCACCCTCTCCCTATATGTGGTTGTGGCGATATTATTCATAATAATAATTAGGTGTCTTTTAATAGAAAACATGATTAACTATTACCAACCCAGAACATTGTTCAGAAAATAAAATAAATATCATACATATAGCAAAACATACAAGTACGCTTAAACATACACTAATTAAAACCTCTATAAAACTACTACCACTATAAAATGCACACTTGCGATTGGTGTGTTGGAGACATGTAGCAGTAGCAGTCCCGCATGGTAATTGGCCGTCTATTGAGGGACACATCTCACTGGCCTCTGGGAACCTCAGCTTATTGTCTGGTGGGAGGAGAGGCCACATGCTGGCATAAAACACACACACACTCAAAATAGCACTAGGAATCAGTCATGCTTTGCTAGACAACTCGCGCTGGTGGGGGGTTGGTGCTAATGGTGTGTGTGTTATCGCCTTGTAGGTGGTCTTAGGGTAGGCTAAGGGGCTTACGCAGTTAACTGGGGCTGGTTGGTGGCATTTAGCTTCCTCTGTTGTCCTCCCCCTCGTTCTCTCTCTCCCTCCAATCATTATTTCACCTCTCCTTTCATCCATCCACCCATCACTTGCTTTATCGCAGTATGAATCATCCCTCTCTCTCTCTCTCTCTCTCTCTCGATTTCTCGTCTTGTCATTCTCTCACTCTGCCCATAGGGTTTGAGTTCAATCTCTCTCTGTGTGTGTCCCTCTGTCTCTGTGTGTGTGTGTCACCAGACAGTCCCTGCGATAGAGATATAAATGGGCTGTGAGCAGGAGGCCCTGACTCCTAGACCATAAATCCACACTTAACAGCCCCGCGGAAGAACGACAAAGCAAGCACAGAAAAGTAGCATGAGAGAGAGAGGGAAAGAGAGAGAGAGAGAGAGAGAGAGAGAGAGAGAAGGAAAGGGGGAGAGAGGGATTTTTTAGAGAGTATTTAACACATTTTGAATGAAAATGAGGAAATTAAATTGAAAACGGGAGGGTAATTCATATAAATATGGCTCGGAGACGGGCTTCGCCGCAGAATGTTTGCTGACGGCTGCATCACAATATCACACCCTGGGAGGTGTATATTGTCTTCTAGTGTAATGGGATTGCTTTGGAGGGTTTGAATACCAAGCAGGAAGTTGGCATCATTTGAAAGTCACAGTTACCAGGAAGTTCTTTAAACCCCAGATCCCTGTAGAGAAGTTGTCCTTCAGCATAAATAGCCTTGCGACCTATTTCCTCTACTGTATATGCTTACTGTATAACACACAGTTGGTACTCACACTGTGGTACTCATTGATATTGGCTAATATGTAGAATGTAGGGGTGTCGTGATATACCGGTATTGATGATAACGGTGATAATAAAATTATGATGATACACATATGATAATAATATCATCAAAAAAAAACAGCGCCTCCATTTAAGATGGACCCACGACTTTCAATATAAGTTTTTCAGGTTATGAGTTTTCAGGTTCAAGTAAAGCAACTGATATTGTGAATTTACCCTTTATCTTTCATTTTAAGGCTGGCCATCAGATTCACTTTCCATGGAAACATAAACATTGTGTAACATATAGTAAAGATGAATCCCATCCTCCAAACACCATGTCATCTTTTGGACCTTGCTAGTGCAGATTAAACATAAAAAGCTTTGATACCTCACACAACAAAACACAATAAAGGTTGAAGATTAATTTAACTGACAGCATTACATATATATATATATATATATATATATATATATAATCGTTATCCTGAATTATTTTGGCCACTATAATTGTGTAATGAAAATCTGATCCCGTGACACCCCTAGTAGAATGTGATGTGGTCCTTTCGTGACCCCCATCACATCAGCTCCCCGTGGGTCTGCTATTGTGAAGCCCATTACACACCTAGGGTGGTTAACCCTAACCTTAGCACACACCTGTGCGTGAGTGTGCACATTGAGCACACTGGGCAACACGGTGGCCCAGTGCTTAGCACTGTGGCCTCAAAGCAAGAAGGTCCCGGGCCCCGGCCTCTCTGTGTGGAGTTTGCATGTTCTCACCGTGTCTGCGTGGGTTTCCTCCGGGTGCTCCGGTTTCCCCCACTATCTAAAAACATGTTAGGTTCACCCTCCAGCCAGTGTCAATCTGGAGTTGGTCCCCGGGCGCTGCACAGCAGCTGCTCACTGCTCCCTTGAGGGATGGGTTAAATGCAGAGGATGAAATTCGCTACATGTATGTGTATGTGACAATAAAAGCACCTTTACATTCATGTACATTACAATCATGTGACAACATGACCTTATGGCGCATTGTGTCGTGCCCGATGACATTAACACCCCCCTCCCCTTTCCTCTGCCAGCAGCCCTATGCCCCCCCACCCCACCCCATGGCTCCGCCCAGCCCCAGCACCAACAGCTGCAGCCAGGGAGGGCCGGAGCAGCTCAGCAAGACCAACCTGTACATCAGAGGACTGCCACCCGGGACCACAGACCAAGACCTCATCAAGCTCTGCCAACCGTAAGTGTGTGTGTGTACAGTCATTGTGTTCTTTGTCGTATTTAAGAGTCAAGTATATTTACGTAGCCCTTAATCACATTACAGCCTCAAAGGGCTTAACAAGCCCACGTTCACATGGAAATAAACGATACGCCCTTAACCGGAGTCAGCGTATCTGAAATAATATTTGGTTTGATTGTTTATTTGAGTTGAGATTTTGATTCGGAGGCTGGAATCTTGATTTCAAGATACAAATGTAAATCTATCTGTTGTGTGGGAACATTGCCATATTGGAATGTTGACGTCAGTATGTTTGTGGAAATGTAGTCAGTATTGTTTTGAAGGATCCATCACCAATATTGGATGGTATTAGGTATTACATCACTGTCTGTCCACGCCTGGCCTCCGAATGGTCATTACGCCTCCCTGGCGACGGTCGCTATTCAAATATGAGAGCACACTGTATATAAATACTATTCACCACCATCTCTCAAGCCTTTTACAGCACTCACATGGGTGGTATACTGTATGGACTGTGTTCAAGCAAAGTAACTTACAATGTCCATTACAATGAAGTAATGGCTAGTAGAACATCTGTTATTTTTTATCAATCTGGATACAAAATGTATGGGACTATAATTATGCCTATACCAAAGACCTGCATGGCGTTATCATTTGAGGAATGTCGCAATAGATAGTGTTCCTGTATTCGTGCAAAAAATACGGCAAATGTACAGTTTTTAGAAGGTACACTAAGGCAGTAGAAGAAGAAGCAATGGATCATGGGAACACATTGCATGTATTCTCATTGTTGGGGGGGAGGTATGCTAACACAGCCTCACACATGGTTCTGCTGGCCACAGACAGTTACATGCACTTAAACACTGTTTTATGAGGTATGAAAGTGTTGTTGTAAAACACTTAGCATCGGGCTGTCTAATGCACAGACATGCAGGACCTGCTTCACTCAAGCACAGATGTGTGCACATTTTCAGTATATGACATATTCGGGCACTTTTGACCACAATTTATTTTGACATATATTAGTAATTTGATCTTGTCTTCTTTTAGCCAACAAAAAAAAAACATTTTTGTCTAATTATAATTAGATTATCAATAACATAATTTGCCATTTTGATTATATATGCACCATGTCAGCATTAATTTGAGACTTTAACACTCCAATTATTTTGACCATGTATTATATTATACGATGTACTGTATAGACTAAATACAGTATGAACACAAACAGACTTCAGCAATATAGCCATTGTTCTTCTTACAGCATACACACGTTACCGTACACACACCCATAGCATGGACATCTTTAAAAGCACTATAGCAACTGACTGTGAGTGTGTTCCAGAGAAACGCAATAATAGAGATACTCATAAAAACTGTTTCCGACAGATACGTGCACACGTGCGCACACACACAGCTCAGTAAGAGCTAATAAAACCTAGATTGGACTGGCTCCCGCTGGAATCACAGTCCAAGACCTCATCAAGCTGTAACACACGCACACGCACACGCACACGCACGCGCACACACACACACACACACACACACACACACACGCACGCACGGCATCTTTTCTTCACCGTATTCACTATATTATCTGTCTGTCTATTCTCTGAGATTGTCTTAACACACACACACACATACAAGTGCTTTTGCTGAGCTCCATTAGGCCCTTTAACTTCTAAAACAGTGACCAGAGGGGTCAAGATCATTAAATAAGACAAGACGTGCAGATTGTGAAACGCAGGCTCTGCCATGTCCGGTTGCATAACCTTTCCCTGGCCATGTTTCAAGAAATGTCCCCGGTAAACACTGCCAATTATGCAGCGATCCTTCCGAGACATGAACAATCTGTCCAGTGTATTTGCCAACGCTCCCGGTTCGCCGTGTCATAAGTCTCGCATTTTTCTACGGTGACCGTGTCAACAAGCAAGAGGCGGGGCTGGTACAAGTCGAGCGGGTGGGGAGGGGGGGAGTGAGTTATGACACGTTTGGAGTCGGGCAGGTTCAGTTTAATTTCAGATTCCATATTATGGTGTTGGAGTCTGGGGCACGGGGGCCATTCACTAGAGCACATCGCACCTTATGCAGCTTATGTAAAAGAGCCTGGGAAGCACGCATGTTTGTGACTTGAGATTTGAATTCCAATAGCATGGCCGTGTGTGCGTGTGTGTGTGTGCGTGTGCTCGCATGTGCGTGCGAGTGTCTGTGTGTGTGTGTGTGTGTGTGCGTGTGTGTGTGTGTGCTCGCATGTGCGTGCGAGTGTCTGTGTGTGTGCTCGCGTGTGTGTGTGTGTGTGTGTGTGTTGTAGAAGAGTGGACTTGCTGTCCTCTAGTGGCTGCCCTCTCAAAACCAGCCCACTGCCCTGTTAAAATCTCCCTGGGTGACGACGAGACCCCTCACTCTGAACGCGGCACCGTATGTATGCATAACGAGGAGTTAACATTTTATTTATATACTTGTTTCATTTTCTGCCCAAACCGTGGTGCGAAGCTCTATGCAATTAAAGGTGTGGGGGGGGGCTCTTGCCATTCCAGACAGAGATGAGCGCTGCTAGTGATCGGTCACAGCTAATGCCTGGGCCAGGGTTCTCTGAGGTCATGCAGGCTGATAGCCGAGAAGCCCTGGATCACCTTGGTCTTGCAAAAAAAGCAAACATGAACCTAGCTGATGCATTCTTGAGAGCGAGCCATATCGTAGTTTCTGATTGGAGGCCTCCGGAGGATGCCTGAGACATGCGGGAAAATACCAGAAAATTAATGCCTTGGTTTCACTCCTCCCTCGTGAACTGTGGTTTTATAGCCACGACTTTCGCGGAACCCTCTCTGAGGCCTCCTTACACAATCCACGGTTCCTCTATGCGGACACGTACAACACACACACGCACACACACACACACACACACGCATAAAAGGCATCCAGGCAGTCCAACGTAATTGAATGTGCAATTACTTTAGTTACCATAACAGAGGAGCGCTTGTTTTTGTCTCAACCACTTCCAACACCCTCAGTTCATAGAGTGCAAATAGTGAAGAAACGTAGAACGACAACAACGACGTTTCAACAAACGCACCACGCCAAGAGCTGTTGGAGGAGCAGAGCGGGTCACGTGGATTCAGGAGAGGCTGCTTAAACAGTGTTTTATTCACTTGGCTGGATGTCGGGCTCTCCACAGGACTCAGCCTGATATATAGGCTTGCAGATGAGGCCAGCGTTAGGAAGGGAAAGGCCGATTGTTGGCTGAACACCCAGAAGCCTGTGAGAAGCCTGGCTGCCTGGCTGGCTGCCTGGCTGGCTGGCTGGCTGGGTGGGTGGATAGATGGATGGATCCAGCTGCCGTAACCGTGAGAAAAATGCGTTGGCCCGGCCAACCAGCTTCAGGCACAGGGCCAACTTCCAGGCCATCTCAACCCCTTTCCAATCCAAACATCTCGGGTCCTGCCAGCTACAGACCCGCCCACCGATGCACTCCTGGGCAACGGCGTCTCCATGAGCCGCTGTGGCTAGCCCCCCTCTTCCCCCACCCACCCATGAGTGGGCTGGCTGGGGGGTGGGGCGGTCCAGGCAGCAGGTTGATGGAGGGAGACAGAGAACCGGAGGAGAATGCTCTCCCCCACCCTCCTCCCCTCTACCTTTCATTTACGAGCGGCGACTCATGGCCCGCACCTGGAATAACACAGCAGCTTCTGCCCACATCCATAACTCAAACAGGCTTTAGCCGTCCCGGGGGGGGGGGGGGGGGGGGGGGGGCGGG
>JAODTR010002925.1:23175-34975 GCA_025399935.1 Amblyopsis rosae
GTCCCGGCCCCCCCCCCCCCCCCCCGTCCTGGAGCCTTGGAACCCTTTTTTACCCTCCCTCCCTCCTCCAGCCCTCTCCTCCCCCTTCATGGCTCTCCTCTGCTCACCCTCTCCCTGGTGCAGGACAGCCCACAGCTGTGGCCTCCGTCACGCTGCCTTGCCCCTCCGTGAAACAGCCTCATCAAACAGAGGTGGGGGGGCGGGGCGGGGGGAATCAAAAGCTAATCACTGCCAATTGGCCAAATAACCTTTCCCATGTGTTACTTGGGAATGAGGGGTGGCGATTGGAGAGGCACGCTGGGGGTGCTGTTGTGGCCTTGGAGGTGTGTGTGTGTGTGTGTGGGAGGGGGGGTTCTGGTAATATTGGAGGGCTAGTGTTGACACATGCTGCCCAGCTATTACAGCAGGTCTGCTTCACATGAGCGCTGCAGCTGTGTTCAGCTAGCCTTTTAGAGCTTGCTTAGTTGTTGTTCTAATTTTTATTTTTTCTTATCACCTTTAATCATCGTGACAGTTGAATTACTGCAGAGAGAATACTCTCCATCAGGGTTGCCAACTCTCAAGCATCTGGCACATGCCACACACACACACTCGTTTATGTCTCACGCTAGCATGAAAAAGCAATGCCATTGACTTCAATGCATCTCCCGCTAAATAATAGAGCTGTTTTGGTCAATCTTTTCCAAAACTCCTTGAAAGCTGGCATCCCCGAGCTACTAGTTTTGTTAATGTGTTAATTATCTTACAAGTAAGCTTGTGGCATGTTTTCGGTGAGCTAAACTGACCAGTAGGAGTCCATTTGAGAGCTAAATTACTATAGCTAGCTATTTAGCTATAGCTAGTTAGCCTTCCCGGCCAGCTGTGTGTCAGTGGGAATAGCTCAGCCCAGATAGATAGCAGTGTTGAAATAGAGGGGCATTGAGAGACCACAGGAATGCCTAAACCAAATTACTCCCATAGTCTGGCCCCGGCACTGCTCAAGAACCAGCTGCTATTCCTAGAAGCATTGCCAATGCAGTCCTACTACTAACGTCTGTCTCTCTTGGTTTTCTGTCCGTCTACCGTGGTTTTTCACTATTTAATTCTCTCTCATTCCCTGTTTTTGTTCTCCCTGTCATTCTCATTGTATGTTTCACTTCTCCTCTCCAAGCCTTTTGGGGGTTTTTTTTACTCTATTTTTCTTTCCTCTCCTGACAGTCATTTCATTGACTTGGCCAAACTATCTAAAACACAACGTATTTCCCCCATCCCTAAACATCGATTTGAAAGCAAAGCTGAGAAGCGCAGTTGATTTGGCCTTAGGCAGATTGTTGAATTATTTATCCCTCTATTACTGTATACATGGCGCACAGACAGCTTGCCTACTCACAGGCAATCTATGTGTTTAGCAGAGCTGGAGAAAGCCTTCCGCTTTCAATTTTAGAGGTACACTGTGTGGAGATATTCAGCAAATTAGCATTTAACTAGTTGCCGGCGTGAGTAGCGGCAATGCTTGTTAGGCAATGGCTTGATTGAAAACCATTTTACTGCTGTCATTGTTACCATTAGTAGTAATAGCAGTAGTGGGTACAGTATTTTATTGCATTTTTTGCGATATTGTCATAACAATGGCATTTATAAATGGCCTTTACTACAGCAAAAATAAATACATACATACATAAATAAAACAAATGTGAAACGATGATATGTCTTAATAGTGTTAGAGCTGTTTTAACAAACAGTATTAGCAGCAATTCAGGTATAGGAGCTTTGATTTTCTAGCTTTAAATGTCACATACAGTATTTACATATTTCACGCCAATCCTAGAGATGGAGGTGTTCTTAATGTTTCTGAGCCAAATATAAGTGGTTATGAGCCACTGAGACCATAAATAAGATGTTACTCATGTATCCATTCACATGCTCTCAAAGAGAACATAAATGCAGTATACTCTATACAGAGTCAATCATAACAACCTTTTAAATAGACACATTGTAGAGATGACGCTAGACAAAAAGAAATAACTAATGCTAAATAAATTATATATATATATATATATATATATATATATACCCGAAAAATTTGAAGAAATCTAATAAATAAAAAGCAAATAAATAAGTAAACCACTGTCACTTTAAGGTGTGCGACGGGGCATATTGACTAACCCCACTAACTATACAGTCAAGCGCAACGCGTACTACACCCAGACCAATGACAAGAGCAGCTCCGCTGCCTAAAGACTTGACAGCCAGGAGCAAAAAGTGAGGCCCTTTTGGCTAACCCCCCCCCCCCCCTACGTTCCCTTCCCTTGCCATTCTCTGCTGCCATTCCCTCTCATCGTGAGCAAGTGTGTAGCAGCACAGTTGCACAGATGAGATCATGTTCATTTGGGTGTGTCATACTGCAACGCACGGCACGCAAGCTTGCACCACACACACAGTTCTAGCACGTCCGGCCTGACGGAGGCAACTGTGCGTCTGTGTGTGTGTGTGTGCCTGTGCGTGTTATTGTTTTTTGTGTGTGCGTGCATGTGTATATATGGTTGTGTGTGTGTGTGTGTGTGTGTGCGTGCCTGCGTGTGCTCGTGTGTGCGTGCACGTGTGTATACTGTAAAACTGCAAATAAACACAGGTCCTAAATAGACGCATGTCTCTTTTACTGGCCGGTGGTGGCTACGTGTTTTTGACAAATAAACGCTGTTGATTCAATTAGAAGTTGTTTTTTATATAAATATCCCGAAATAAGTTCTTTGGATGTAGCTTAATAAATTACTAACAATAACATGTCGCTGGGTGAGGGTTACTGCAGACATAGAGGGAAAAAAGAAACGAGATGGAGAACTCAACAAAACGAGCCACAGCTCCGCTCCAACACAAACACAGGTGTGTAACAGTCGCATACACTATCAGCAAAAGGTGCTACAGCACACAATAACACAAACACAAAAGAACCCTCCAGCCTTATACCTACACCCACACGGATGCACGCAATTGCAATCAGAAAACCGCACGTGTGCGTCTGACTGGGAACACGGGCTAAAGGACCACCGGTCGGACACACCGGCCTCAGACCTTTGCCCACTGGGTCGTCTGCTTGAGCTAGGCGCCATATAAACTGCATAGATCACGCATGTATTTTGTAATTGTAAAAGCTTTGTCATATAGTGTGTGTGAGGTGGAGAGTGGCGCAGGTGAGCAGGACGGCGGGCTTTCCTTCTCTGTACATAACTTTCACTCACTTCGTGCCTCGGGATGAATATCAACAACAATAACCAGAGATCACCAAGGTTCTGATCAGACTGGCAAGCAGCCCAACACATGCTCTCTACACATGTTAGATTTGTTCATTTATTCTGTATATTTTTCTAAAACTATGACCTCCAAAGTAGCCTACTACTGGTAATGTATTCAGATGTATTGACTAAAACAGCTAGTAGACTCACTTCCTACCTTTGAAGTTTCAAACGGTCATAATCAGAATAGCCTGCGTGTTCATTGCTCCATTTATGTAGTCTGTAATTACAGATCCACCGACCAAAATAATCAATTTTTTTTCTTTTTTTTTTGTCCAGCGTTGATTTGTCAGGACTGCACACATTTTCTCCTTGCCGTGCAAACATGATGGTTATTCTTACTTTCATTTCCTGGCTACAAAATATACTTATTAATACTTTGTTAAAACTTTTCACCCTATTTTACATTACTGTAGTCTATATGTGGACAAAAAAATGATTGCATTGACAGGCTTGTTGCATTCACTGACATTGACAGCATGTCTTAATCCTCTCCACGGAAATTAACGAGTGCTTGTTAAGGAAGGCACTATGGAAAGAGTCTCTGGAATAAACAAGGATTTAAAGACAGCCTACTGTTATTCTTTATTTTTTATCTCAATTCAATTTTACAACACATACAAATAATATTCATAAAATGTGATAATATTTCCAATAATTTCTTAGCAAAGGTTTTGTGTGAAACTAATTAGATGACTGTATCAAAGGCCCGTTGCATTTATTAGTTGAGTAAATAGAAGCCCGGGCTATTATTTGCAGTTTTTCGGTATATGTTTGAGTGAGTGTGTGACAGGTGCTGCAAACAGGCTTTCTTCTCCTACTTCTTACTGCTCTTATCTACCCCCCCCCCCCACCCCCCCCCACCCCCCCCCCCACCACCACCACCCCCACCACACACACAACAACTCACACACACATATATAGGTACTCTAATGTACATGCCTGTTTCCATTAGAGCCGTGTTGGCATCTCTGCATTCTCCCTGCTCTCTGTGGGTGGACATCTCTGCTATACATTGCTGCACACTTAAAGCCCTGGTATGCTACCAAATGCTTGACCTCGCGCAACACGGATGAGGATGAGCTCTCGGGCTGTTGCAAGCATACTTCAAGCAGACGTGTCGGCTTGAAGTAGTGCTTTGGAATTAGTGGTATTTATAAAGTTAAAACATTGTTTACCATAAACAATGCTGGTGTATCTAAGATATTTGCTGAAATAAATACATTTTTTGTATACGCCTAGAACACTTATTTATGAGCTCAGTAGGACATCCATTGCCGTCTGTAGTGGGCTTAAGCCTGTCACACCTGAGCAGTCAACGTGCACATGTCCGACACGCAGACAGAACATGTTGGAGGTGCACGGACAGTCAGCTTGTGTGTACCGATATTTACGTCATAAATACAGTCTGCGGAGGTCTGCAGATGCGGAAAGTATGCTTGGACCTTTATGGGAATGTCATGTGTGTAGCAGTGCGTGATTGTTTGTTTGTTTGTCCACAGCGTGACCACGGCGTCATAGTAAATCTCCTTCTCTCTGTGTGTGTTCGATCAGTGTGCGCTCATGGGTGCGTCTGGGTGTAAACCTGGGTATGCTGTTAGAAATACATTACCTTAGTAGTGGTTCCTGGCATGTTTCCGTGTGTGTGTGTGTGTGTGTCAAGGGTCGACAAGGGCATGTCCACTCCACTGATCTGTGGCCAGTTGCAGCAGAGGGTTGACAGGGTCATGGGAACGTGGCCCACCGCTTATCAACAGTGTATCAAGCCTCTGTTTTCATCCCCCTCCACTAACACTTCAATCATGTGCTCAGACCCTGGAGTAGCACAACCAAACATGGCTTCAGCTGATTTCACTAATTAGTTCATCTTACTCTCTGATTTAGGTTGGGCTAATTAGGTAAATTGGCTGGTGTAATGCTTGATTGAAATGAAAGCGATATTGAGCTTTTATAATACCATGACTCTATAGCTTCCTGTAGTAGATTAGCTATATATTGGGTAAAGTTCAGATTGTTGTAAAATGTATGGTATAAATTGTGTTCTTGGGGCTCGGTGTAGTGTCTTGGCAAAATAGGACTATAAATGTTTCTTAATTTTTCTGAATAATTTCTGAGCCATATTGGTTTTAGTGTTTATACGTTTAGTCCAATTATAAACATGTGTTTTTATAAACTTTGATAGGGTTGCTAATACAATTACTGCAATTACTGATCTTTAGGGAGTGGAGTGTAAGCTGCTTGAGGTTATTAAATACACAACCATTCCCAACAAATGCAGTATTCTATATAGCCAATGTGTTTGCCAACACTGGTATGCATTTTCTTAGATATTAGGAAGGAGACCAAATGTGCTGGTCCCAAAGCAACAATAAAGTATTTATATAACATTTTGAGTGCCACTAAAGTAATAGTCAGTTTACCACATATGTTGTGAAACACAAGAGAAACGCTTAAAAAAAAGTTAAATTTGGATATGAAACACGTTTTAAGCCAGCAAAATAAGACATGATCCAATTTGTTAAAGGTCCATATTCCAACAGTGTGTCTCAGTTGCCAACACCTTGTTTTGATATTTCAATTTTTTTTTCTTTTGTCTTTTCTCAATTGTTCTTTCTCAACCTAGAGGTAAAATAGAAATGTTGAGCATGGAGATCCGCCAAGCACATACATCTTAAAATGAATTAATGCCAAGAAACTCAAAGTCCTATTCGAAGAAGAGGATTCTTTTACCTGGGGTTAAAGCCTGTGAATGTTGAGTGCTAGAACATGTTGGAAAGGTCAGTTACATACTAATGTTTGGACACGGTACACATCAGATAGTCATAGTAGGTGATAAGGATTGAGACAAATACAAATACGTTATTCGGATATGCACAATTAGTGTGTTTATACGAATATGTATTTGGAACAAATACTTAAAAAAATAATTTATTTGTGTTCGGGAAGAAAAGAGAGAACCTAGTTTCAAATAGCTGGTGTACATTAGTGAGCGTAGAAGCTGGTGGATGTTGAATAATAATCATGCTCAGTATAATTTTGCTAGAAAATACCTTGCAATACTTTGCCTTGTTTACCCGAAAACAGTTACTTACTCAGTTACCAGAAACGTTAAAGTTCCCTAAAGACTATTACCACAGACACGTTATATGTATTTGCACTTAAATAGCCTATTGCATCCATTTAAGAACAGCTGTAGACATAGCCTATATCTGGTGCGATACAGCTGTAGGCGAGCTTGCAAGCGATCCCACATATGGAAAGCAGTTGCCCGCGGGTGTACACATTTGCCATGACTCGCCCGACCTTTATCACATTGTCCAGGATCGTTACACTATTTTTCACTTTTGTACAAATAAAAATACAAAGTGCAAATAGTTTGGTGACACATACAAATAACAAATACAAATTGTGGGTCTCTGCACAACCCTAGAAGGTGGGCCAACCGCATGCATCCTTCCCAGCAGGTTTCTATTGTATTGTTTGAGCTATTTCATTCTGTCTGTTTGTAACTATTCAATTTTTCTTGGCGTAGAAAAGCTATAGGCTCACCTGGGAGCTATGGCATAAGTGTTTCTATCTGTCTTCACATTGCTGTTGGATTGAGTATTCTGCATTGCAATGAAGTGATACATCCAAATATAGCGTCAGTCTTGCCTTAACTATTCATTTTGGTCACTGTGTTTTTAAATGGTTGTTGTATTATAATTGTATTATATGATCCAATGTATCTATTCATCCATTACATCAGAACAATATTACAGATAGCTCTTTGCATTCAATTATTTGAGGATTAATTATTATTATGCATTATCATTTTTTGGAGAAGCCTATTCCTTCGAATTCCTTTACGACCAAACGGAATATATTATTCCAAACATCAACGGCTGGAGATGTGGACTTCTATACTAGCTGCGTTTACATTACCTATTAATCTGATTGGAATCGGGTTAAAAGCCCAACCTGATAGAAACACCTTAATCGGAAGAGAAAGAAAACTAGTCTAGCCGGTTTTAGACTTTTTGCTAGCGGGACACATTACAATGTGCATTTATACCGATAAATTGTGATGGCACATGTAGACACCAAGACTGATTGGAATACATAACCATGTAAACGAGTAACCCAAAATCTTTAATGGAAAATATTTTATTCGGAAAGACAAAACAGTGTCCATGTAAACCCAGCTACTGTCAGGGGTTCACTAATGTTAGACATCACTTAAATAAACAATGGCAGATGAAAGGGAATGAGTTGCAAGTGTTTCGCTCGGGTTTATGTGATTTTTGGCAGTGATTAACATCTGTGAACCTGGACTGTCTGTCCTGGAGCTACATATCAGATGTCTGCGACGTCACATACAACAGAGCCTGTAGCACCTGTTGTGGACTTCATTGATAGCCACGGAATCTTTTTTTTTTATTTCTTCAATGTATTCACATTATATTCATATTTAAACTAATCTCTATTGTGTCAAAACACAGCTGATAAATGGTCCTGTACTTGCAAGAACACATTTTTGTTGCAAATGGTGGATGATCGTCAATGTCAGATACAGGTGATTTAAATGGCATTCTCACCTCTTTTATGCATTCACACATTCTTTTCCTTTTAAGATATCTGCAATGGATATTCTCTGCTAATTAATCTGTGAAAATAGGTGATGTTCTCTAGCTACCTATTAGTGTGTAACCTACTCGGATTGGTTTATCGTTTGTTACACCCAAAACACTACCATGAATAATGAAGAGTAAGTCCAACCCTTTTAAACCATGCGCCCCGCACACTGACCATTAAAATAGCAACCGTGGATTTGTACACACCCTAAATCCAATTTGGGCTTTAGACCGCGTGCTTAGATCTTTAAAATAGGGCCCCATGACTTTGTGCCAAACACTGTGCACTGAATTACAAATCCATGGGAACTGCTGATTCCTATTTAAATGTATCAAAGTGTGTTGCTTTCCTGAGGACTGTAAGCTCCTGTTCAATGTTTGTCTTGGCATTACTGTATGTTCAGTGCTCTAGGCTTTCAAACACCCATTACTCAATTACATTTAAAGTTACATTTGTTTAGGTGTGCACCGATAGATCAGAAGCAGATCGTAATCGTCCGATTTCCACTCAAAATCCGAGATAGGTGGCAGTCCGATTTTCCTTTTTTATTTGCCGATATGGACAACCGATCTTTGTTGTCAATTAAATAAATGGCTGTCGTAGAAGAGATATAAAGACATTGCTTTCTTTAAATGAATGTAACGAGGGGACCGTTTAACCTATCAAAAATCTGTAAAAACTGACTATTTCAGAAACTTTCAGGTTTTTAACAGTCTTCGAAATTCCAAGACAGCGGCACTCGTTCATCAGCAAACTTAAGCAAATATAAGCTTAAAATCGGGATGTTTTTCATCAAAATCACTTTATTATACGTGTATAAATAAATATAATTTTTATAAAATATACCGTTTACACTAACTAGATCCTTCAATATACACGTTCTCCTGAGTTCAGTGATCATGAATCAATCAGCTCAGACCAAAAGTCCATGACAATAACAACCCACAGGTTGCCAGGTTTTAGTCAAATCTATGGAGTTTTCCCGATATTGCCGACAGAATTATCGATAATCGGTATCGGCCAAAAATATCCAAATCGGTACATCCCTACATTTTTTACATGTAAATGCCACCATTCAATCTCTTTGGACTCCGCCTGCATCAAAGTTGAAACAAATCTCTCTCTCTCTCTCTCTCTCTCTCTCTCTCTCTCTCTCTCTCTCTCGTCATTCTTCTGTGAAACTAAATAAAGCTTCGAGCCCAGCCTTAATTTTTATCTGTGTTTTTGGTGCCCGGACAGCTGTCAAACGAATGACATGTTTTACAGTCTCTGCAATTTGTGCATTTCCATCAGCCTAAAATGGCTAATAAAGATACCTCTTCTTTTTTTCGTCTTCTTCTTCTTAAACAGGCGGTTACATTTCTGCATTCCTTGCGGTTGATTGGATATGGCGTCAAAATGATGGCCATGGGATTCCTATTCGAGTGGAGGGGATGTCGGTGGGTGAATGGCGTGTGTGTGTGTGTGTGTGTGTGGGGGGGGGGGGGACTGAGAGGGGGAGTTCTGGACAGCAGAGCCAGAGATAAGAGCCCGAAGGAGTGACTGAAACGGGATTAGTGGGAGACCAGCCGGGCATCGCCATGGCAGCGTTAAGCCCTCCCCCCTGAAGGCTTGCCCGGCAGCAATGCATCATCGCCTTCAGCAGGGTCATCTGCCTCTCACGCACGCACGCACACACACACACACACACACACACACACACACAGATCACACCAGCCATCCATTTCCAGCGTGCATCTCGGCTGCCTCCTTGACGCTTCACGTCTTTGTAGGGTATTTTTGGACCAGGGACAGTGGGGATGCATTGATGGACCATGTTTAACATTTAATGAGGCGAGCTCTGATGAGTTGGCACGTAAAACCGACGGCCTCCCTTCCCACACGAAGTCCAAACAAAGTAAAAAATAAAAAGGGCTTTAATGAGAACTCTCCTCCTATTCACGCCAAAAATCACTCTGCTTTTCCACTGGTTCACTCAGGTACATGGATGCACACCTTATGGTTTGAATAATTAAAATGCACACGCGCGAGCACACGCGGTAAACATTAGCTAAATAACTATATTTTTCTTCTCGGCTGCCGTTAAAACTCCAGTTGCCGTGGAGTCGATCCCCGCTGATATTGCTATGACCTAGCCCGGCGCTGCATGCTCTGTAATCAAATGAGCGCTCGCTGCTCAACTTTAATTCTCCGCACTCGTCTTCTGGAGTGTGTCGGTGTGATCAAAAATCACACGCCGGCCCTATTCCACCACGGCAGGTTATGGTTCCCTATTGCTAAAATAGCCCCTTGATACAGGGAGGAGAAATATCTGCTGATTAGCTGCTGCTGGCGTGTGTCTGCGTTGTGTGTGTGGCTATTTGCATTGCACGTGTCTACAGTGTGTATGTGTGTGTGTGCGTGTGTGCGCGCACGTTTTTCCTGTCTATACTGTAGCACTGCATATATGTGTTTTTGTATTTGTGCGCTATGTTGTTAATCCGAACGTGTTTGCATACAGGCTGTTTCTGTCTGTGTGCGTGTGTGTGTGTATGTGTGTGTGTGCGTGCATGTGTGTGTGTGTGAACATGTGTCAGCTGGTAGTTTTCCTCTCTGAGACCATCACTTCATTCTCCCTCCGCCCCCACCGCAGTGTGGCGCAGCGTGCAGTAAATAGAGTCTCCAGCGCACATTGAGAAATGGTACAATTATCCCCTGCTGTTGAAATATGGGCCATGATGCACCACTGCTTCAGCTTACTGTGCGTGCGTGCGTGCACAAGTGTGTGTCTGTGGTTTGCAGAGTCCTCTGTGTTCTTTCCCCACACAGGGGACGCAAGCACTCAAACACACAGACAGTGAAGCGCACACAATTGCTCATGTGCAGCCGGCAAAGAAGAGGCACACATGTTTATGTACGCATTAACATGCAGGTTGATGCACGCACGCATGCAATTGCAGTACAAGTGTGCACACACACTGTATACACACACGCAGTGCAGCAATGCCAAATGTATTTCTTCCACTGCAGATAGAAGTGCAGTCTTTGGATTAATAGGTAGACGAAGTAGATATTTGTAATGTGTTTATTCCTTCAGCTGTAAGTTAATTGCACAAGGGCGTCGGGGTTATCAGAGACATTGTCAAGCTGTTATTTGCCGGATTATTACCCAATAATTTGGTTGAATATTGTTATCTCATCATGTCGCTGTCTCGCTGTACTGTTGTTGGAGTTTGAGCCATGAAATTTCAGAACATGAAATTGATTTTTCAGGTAAAGCTACCGCACATTTAACAAAAGATAATTAAGTCAATCGGCATTGTAAATCACATTAAAGCGCGCTCACTGGGTTTTTTTATTTGCCTTTGAGACCTTTCGGTGGATGTTCAGTGACTTTCTCAAATGTCAGAGGGCCTTGAATTCATTTGGAGCTGACCATATTCATAATGTTATTAACCTGGGAAGTCATGTCTTTTCAGTGGCTTTTGACATTTGTGCCACTATGCAAATTGCTGCTTGAAAAGCAATCCTGATAACAGAAAACATCAAAGAGACAGAGTCAATAAAACACTAATTTCCAATCTTTTATGTTTTCTTCTTCTCAGGTATGGGAAAATAGTGTCAACCAAGGCCATTTTGGACAAGAACACCAACCAGTGCAAAGGTAGGTCGTTTGTATTCCGGTCTGATGCACACGTGCATGTTTGTGGAGTGAGAATGCGTTCTCCAGCAGGGGGCGTGCTATCACTCTTCAGATCGGGTCCTGTCAGGGAAAGCGTGAATCCAAAAGCCACAATGTAAATTCAGACGTCGGCTCGAGGAATCGTGCTGTAAATCACGGACGTTTTCAGGGGTAAACATCTTGTGCTCAGATCGGTGTTGGCCTCTGTAAAGCCCCCCTCCCCCTAGTAGAACGTTTGTTACCCCCCCCAAAA
>JAODTR010002926.1:0-13207 GCA_025399935.1 Amblyopsis rosae
GCACGTTGAGTTGCACATTGTGTATGAAAGGTGCTATACAAATAAAGTTTATTATTATTATTATTATTATTATTATTTTTATTATTATTAAAGTGATGGAACATTAGTATACATTTCACTGTACTCTTCCAGGAAAACACTTCCCTAGACTTATGCATCCAGTTTACCAGCTCTTCCACGTGACTCGATTCATTCAGTTCTTTAGGATAAATATGTCTTGTCATTTTAATTCATATATCATGTTCTTCACTGTGTTTCCGATATATGTATGTCACTGATTATAATTTATTTACAAAAATAAATTAATAAAAATATAACAAAATGGAGGTAAAATTATAAATAAAATACAATTTTCCTAAAA
Source organism: Amblyopsis rosae (assembly GCA_025399935.1). Classification (NCBI taxonomy): domain Eukaryota; kingdom Metazoa; phylum Chordata; class Actinopteri; order Percopsiformes; family Amblyopsidae; genus Amblyopsis; species Amblyopsis rosae. The sequence continues at coordinate 362 of JAODTR010002926.1, forward strand.
CTTTGCCAAATCAATTTATCAAATATTCAAACAGCTAGTCTGACTACAGTATATAACTGATGTAATCAGTTATGTGGGGAGAATATCACCTGCAGGTGCATTGGAAGTGATCCTAGATTCTCCAATCTTCCCAGACGTGCTTATTCTTTGCAGACTCTCTCCCTTAAAAGACTTTGCAATAACCGCCTTTTGAAGGCTGGGGTGTGATAACACCATGGGGTTATTTATTGATGTGGGTGGGTGTGTGACATCACTGAGTTAGACACATACTGGAGAGAGCATCCCGCCCAACCTCACATGAGCTGAACACATGTAAATGCACATGTCATGTTCAGAATATAAACACACGTAGCTATAGATCCTACTCTCAATCTCCCACCAAGGTGTTTGTACATTTTTCTGTAATTTGTTTTGTTTAATCCTTCATTCCTTCCTTTCATGCCCTGTAGAAATGGTTACTATCACAGGATATATGTCATGTATGTTGACCTCTAATAATGCTACAATATAATCAATTGTCCACGTATACAGTATAAAACAAATCTATAATACAATTAAATTGCTAATGAAAAGTGTATTTTCTCATTTCTTGCAGCTCACTGATTAATTCATGTCACAGTAAATCATGCTGGTCTTAACACTAAAGATGAGAAAATAAATGGTCTAGCAAATGTGGTTTCGAATCAGTTTCCTACGCAACCAGAAGTATATTTTGTGAACCATTAAGTTTATACATAGCGGTAAATCACTAAACAAATACACTAATGTGCACACAAACACTACAAATGGTTCTAAAGAGCATACTTGGGTGGTGGTGCGGGTAGGGGGGTTAGTTAGGTCAAATATACATTTCTAAATACATTTCAGTACTATTATTATGAATGTGTATGAGCAAACCTACCCCCTTAATGTAATTTGGTAATACATTTGATAATCTAGTCAAAATACAGGTAAAAATGACCCAGGAGCATCATATTGCAGCACTCATGCTGTAGTTTTTGCCCACAGCTGTTACCTAATTAACAAACAAAAAACACAAAAGTGTGTTTACATTGTTTTTTTTTTTTTATAATGGACATCCAGTTTGTTGTTTTTCATCTTCTCATATACGGAGAGAGCAACAGTGAAGCAATTAGAGGCATTGTTCCATCAGGGCATGTTGCTGGTGCTGCTGTGGCCCTCTCTCTCTCTCTCTCTCTCTCTCTCTCATGCACACACACACAATTAGAACAAAAACCCCAAGCAATTAGAACCCAATCAAACTTTCATTTGTGTCTGTCAACACTCTTTCCCACATGCATTCTTTCTCTCATTTATCTGTTTATGCTTGCATGCTGTGGCCATCCTCGTGTTTCCAACGATGCTGTTTGGCAGATACGCTATTTCTTTTCTAATTTTTCTCTCCATTCATGTCAGCCTCGCTCTCTCTCACTCGTACTTGATGTCTCTCTCTGTCTTTTTGATTTATTTAGCATCTGAAAAGACCACCCATGTGGCTGGGAACGGCGGCAGTTTTCAACAGAGGAGTTGTTTAGAATATTAATTAATTTTAAAGTACCGTACCCAGGACCCGGACCCAGGGCCCAAATTAAAATGAAGTAAGCAAATCCAAAAATCTGGTGCATCCATTTTAACAAGCTATAAGGAGATGATCCCTTAATTAGCCCTGGACACTATAGCACAGGGCTATTCAACTCTGGAGGGCCGCACCTTGCATGTTTTAGATCGCTCCCTGTCTGATTTAAGGTTGTTAGAAGCCTGGTAACGACCGATTCATTTGAATCAGGTGTGTTGGAGCAGGGAGAGATCTAAAACATGCAGGGTGCGGCCCTCCTGGACCGGAGTTGAATAGCCCTGCTATAGCACAACTGGAAGTAGAAGTACCTAAAATATAATAGAACAAAGTCAATCAGTCTTTTTCTAAAATTTAAATTATATTTTTAAATATTCTGTATCTACAGTGAGGAATTCCAAATTCCAAATGAAATTTCTCAGATTAAAGAGCAACTTGTAAAAAAATGTCACTGTTGTGTATGAATGCACACACGTTAGGAAAAAACACACACCCATATGAATTACGCACACATCTCATTAATCAACGGACTAGGGCTTTGACAAAACCTTCCATACTGAAACCACATTTAATTTCATAGAAACACAAGCACAATAATGACACTGGAATTCCTGAAGTGGTTTCCTCTCCCAGATATCCACCCAGCACCCAACCATGTTATATTATCTGTAGTGACCTCAGATGAAGAGAGAAAGAGAGAGATAAACATCTCATAACAGGATCTACTGTAGTTTATATGTAGTACAGAAACACACCAATGTCATCCACACTCAATCTGTACAGCCCAGCCTGTTGGTGTGGGCTTTTATTGTCAGCCATATCAAGGCTTTAAACAGTCTTGCCTGCTAGAGGAGTATCAAGTGGTAATCAGGACCACAGTCTGTAGCTGAAGCTGTCACTCAGACACGCTGACGTAACACCGGCTTCCCTGTGCGATTAGTTCTGCTTCAACTCAACCTGTCCTGTATTGTCACCCGCGATCAGCGTCCCGCCGATGCCTTTAATAGCATTATCCATTTGCAGTGTTGTACTGTACACTGAACTATGCAATGTGACGCAAGATAGTAACTAATAGTTCCGCCTACTGTGTAGCAAACAAATAGCCGTTGAGAACATGGAGTATAAACCCTTAACATTTATAAGTTAGGGCTTGCACAATTCAATTGACCAGCAAATGTCAGCCTTATCGACTGTCAAATATAATTGTGCTTAAAGACAGCAGAACAGCACTGCAAAACCGATATCTAACTTAGTGTGATAATCTTGTTTTTTAATATAAATGGCTTATCCAGTGACTTCATTTAAGTAAATGTGCACTTAATTTATGAACTCTTATCAAGTGAATTTCACTTCCTGCACTGGCAGCCAAATTTTATTGTTTTAGTCATAATCAATCTCATAACTAATATTATACTACTAATATATGATAGGGCATTTTTTTTCAGTGTGAGACTGATGCAGGTTCATACTGTACATATGTTAATAGGTCTGGAAAGCCAAGAAATTCTTGCGACTGAATCCAAGTAGCGATAGATCTGACCAGTCAGCGTCATACTGATACAGTAGCTACAGGTGTTGAAGGTGTGCCGATAGAAGACATGACTTGAAAACAATAACGACAGACAGCCAATCAAATGCCAAGTATTTCCTTTTCAAATGGTTTAATTGGATGGCTTCCCAGATGGACTTATGTCTACCAATCCATCTGGCATGTCAGGTTAGTATGTTGACTGAACCAGGACACAATCATTGCATATTACAAAATAACATTTCCAATTACACATCTAGGGGCTAGTCAATAATTAAACATCAATATCCCTATGATAAAGTAAATCTGATCCTAATGAGGATTTATCAAAGAGGGAGAAACTCTGAAAACAGGCTGTCTTTTTCAGATGTCCGGTTTATTTGTTCTCAGCTAGTCTTGAGCTGAAATCTGTTCTCTCTCTCTCTCTCTCTCTCTCTCTCTTGCACTCTCTCGCACTCTCCTTCTCTCTCCGCTGGTTGTCTGTCTCTCTATCTATCTCTCTCTCTCTCTCAGGTGATAGAATGTAGCCTACAGTACATTGCTGATAATAATGGCCATTGGCCATCCGTGTCATTTGGTGAAGGAGCTTATCACAATTATTTATGAAACAATGTTGAGGTGCAAACCCATGTCATGTAGATAATATGCAATGTCAGTTTGCAAGCAACCAGCCTGCCTAGAGACTAAGTATCCTAGGCTATCTGCTGGTACTGCATACAATCCTTTTTATGTTTACTGTATATAGTCCATCCAGGTTAGTGTTATCACATCTTTCAGCAGCACCTGCAGTTATGATAATGCTAAATGGTTTGTTTTAAGCTATTGCATATGGAGGTGAAGAATTTTTTTTTCAGTGGGCATGCCCTAAACAGTGGAGCTTCTTCAAAGGATACTCTCAGTCAAAGGTTGAGTTATTTGCCCACCTCCCTGTCAATGGCCATCGTAGGAAAATGACAGTTGGTATCCTGCGTGAGATCAGTGTTTCCCTTGTCTGACTTTTGCTAGATGCCAGACCCCAGATCCTATGATGAGGAATTGGATGTCAGCAAAACACTCTTTCCCCCAACTTGAATTGTCTATCGCAAACTACAAATGAGGTGAAAGTGACATATACTGTATGTGTTGTTGACTTTTGTTTGTAAGGTGTCGTTATGGCAATTGTAATTGTGTAACGCATTGTACCACAATAATCCACCTTTGTATGTATTTTCCCTCTCAACAAAAAAAATGGCCCCTGCACTCGTGTAAAAATGCTAGCATCAAGCTCACAGCTAACTGTTAAAATCAACTGTTTATTTGCGTTTTGGACCTGTTTATGTGCAATTGTGCCCTCAAAAAAATAAATGTGCCCTGCCACTGGTTTCCAGCCTTGCTCCAAGCGTTAGAAATCAAGTCAAACTCTGGTTATTTTCAGTGTTTTACTGCTGTGTTGAGTGCTCCACTGCTCTCTGCAGACCCCCAGAGCCTTGCAACATGCAGACAGGAGGGGACCCCCTGCCGCTCCCAGCTGACAAGAGAAAGGCAGGGAGAATATAAAATGTGGAAAAACAAGGCTTCTGGGAAAACAACTTCCAGTTTCTCTCTTCTTAACCCTTTCAGTGACTGTTGCGTGCAAATATTTTGCTCATATGAAATATTTTTCTCTGCTCTAGTGCTTGTTTGTATTGCACATTTCTGTGAAGCATGTCCTTTTGTTATATACATTACGTTTATAAAGGGGTAACAAACACATATTCGTCAAATAGCGTTTCCTCTTTTATTGCAAATTCATATACAAAAGATAGGATTCTTCAAAGACGGTAAAAATACATGGCATAATTTCTGGAGAGCAATGGTAGAATTTTTTTTTACAGCATTAGATACAACAACAATATTCAAACATAAAATTAGTTTTTTGTTTAAAGGAAAAAATATAGTACCTATGTTGATAAAAATAAAAAAGCACAACAAAATTAGCAAAACGCTTTTTGAGACATTTTCCAGTTCTTTATCAGTTAGAACAAAAACATTTTAAGAAAGAAAAACATACTTAGCAAGGTACCCTCTCCCCCCATTTGGAACACAGAAAAACAAACACATTTATACCAGATAAATAAAACAAAAAGATGATTATTACAGCGTGTACCAATTTTGTCTAAGTACCTCCTTGACTAAAAAAAGAGAGTATATGCCATCTAAGTTTTAGAAAAGGACATTTCATTTATTAAAAATAATAGTATGCAAAATAATTACTTTTAAAATAAAATTATATATATAATAAATAAATTTAAGTTTCAAAACGTTCTTTTCAGCATGACGGGGGGATAAGGATGTCTGTCTCTGGGGGAAGTCACTGGACACCAACATGACTGCAGGGGACACCTCGGGTCATGAGGTGACTTCCTGTTGCTTCAAACACATGCTGTCAGATGGTAAGTGTAATCTCAGCTGTGGCCACCATGTATACACACACACACACACACGCACGCACGCACGCACGCACGCACACACACACACACACAAACATATGCAAGGCACAAACGGTGGAAAAGGCTGCAATATATACCAAAAGAGTATTGTTGCATCTATTCATCTCTCCTACATATTATACATTGCCAACGATCATGACTGACAAGGACAATCTTACTCAGCATAAATACAAATAAAGGAATGGGACAGAACATAAAAACTAATTGTGAAACAGATATAAAAGTATGAATTATCTCCTTTAACAAACTTCAACAGATACTAGACCAGCTATGGCACTCTTGTGTAACTGTTGAACTGGGTAAAACATAAAGCTTTTTATCTACAGTACAAATACAAATAGTTAAGGAGTTATAAACTGCCAGCGTAAAAAGAAACAATGTAACATACACAGTACCTACTGAAAATCTCAATAATGGACAAGTCCTCACAGAGGATTGTTATAATGTCTCTAAAAATATATTGTTGATCATGACACAACAGCAAGGCACGGCGTGAGCCAATCAGAAGTCCAGCTCTCCTCGAACTCCGTTCAATTCAAGTGTCAAGAGTCAGGGAGCGTTTTGGAGAAGGATGTGGCCAAACCTCCCTTAATAGTGTAAAAGTGTTTTTATTAAAAAAAAAAATATTATGTGTCGGTGTGGGTGTGAATGCGGTTGTGGGTGTGTGTGTGTGTTTGAATGAGCATGCTCATACTATATGTCATTGGACGTGTGCGTGTGAGTGTTTGCATTAAAGTGTGAACGCATGCCTCTGTCTTCCATTGTCTGCCAGGCTGTTGGCTCATGGCCTGGTTAGCTGAGTGTAAACAGGAGCCTGCTCCCAATGCTGGGGGCTGTGGCTGCTCTGGGGAATGGACGGCACCCCGGTCGTGTCGGCTATGGGCGTGTACATAGGCCTCTGGCTGGGACTGCTCATGTAGCTGAAGGTGGAGTACAGCCCCGAGGCATGGCCGCTGCTCGCGTGGCTGTAGTACGAGGTGGGCCCGCCCTGGTGGTCGGTGTAGTCGTACTGCGCCCTGGAGATGGACGGGTAGGAGGAGGGGCTGTAATGCTGCAGGTTGAAGGAGCCGTAGGCCACATGTTGAGGAGAGCCCTGCTGCTGTTGTTGTTGTTGTTGTTGCTGCTGCTCGCTGTAGTGGCTGGGGCTTAGCTGCTCTGTCTTGATGTGGGTCCTCTGCTGGCCCTGGGCGGTGCCCTCTGACACACTGCCTCCGCCCAGGCTGGTCAGAGTGAGCTGCTGCCCCTGCTGGCTCTGGCCTTTAGCCATCCAGCCTGCAGCGCCCCCTGTCTGCGGGCTGGCCGCTGCGCTGACGCTGTAGCCGCCGGCGTAGCTGGCAGGCGTTGCGTTGCCGCCGGGCGCGCTGCCAGAGCCCGGGTGCCCGTTAGGCGGGAGATACTGGTCGAACTCGTTAACGTCGAAGGTCTCGATGTGGGAGATGACGTCGCTGCTCAGCTCGCCGATGTCCACGTCGCGGAAGTCGATGTTCAGCTGGCGCCCACCGACAGAGCCGTCCGGCAGCGGGCCGCGCACACCCGCCTCACGTTTCATGTCCATTTTGCCAGAGCCTACGTCCGTCTTTGGGGTGGTGGGAGGGGTCGGAGGCCCCTGGGAACCTGTGAGATGAAGGGTGGGGTTGATGGTGAGGTTTGTGCATGTACACGAACGACGCAGACTTATTGCTAGGTTTAGTCCAGCACTGGCTTTGACAGCTCTAGAGAAACAAACGATTGTCTAAATGTTATAAAGAGACAGTGAAGAGCTGTTTTATCTCTCTCAACTACACTTTACACAACTGTTCTGTGGCCCTCTCTCTCTCTCTCTCTCTCTCTCTCACCTGAGTGCTCACCAGGAGAGTGCACTTCGCCCATGCTCGAGGCCGGTGAGTCCACCTGCTGAAGTGCTTTGAAGATGGCGTTGGTGGAAATGTGCGTCTGCTCGCTGCCATCCTCCGCCTCGCTCTGTCCGTTCTTCACAGACTTCCTCCGTCGAGGCTGGTACTTGTAGTCGGGGTGATCTTTCTTGTGCTGCACGCGGAGTCGCTCGGCCTCCTCCACGAATGGTCGCTTCTCGCCCTCATTGAGAAGTCTGTGCGTAAAAATGAGTATGGTTAAAATTGTAGAACAAGCTGTGTTTTTAAAAAATGCTAAATAACGCTAAATTGGAATTATTTATATATAAAAATGAATGTGACAAGATTTAATATGCAAATATCAACAAATTCCGTACGCCGTGAAGTTGATTATGCCTAGGTAAATGTTATGTTATAAACGCACTCAAGAATCGCATGCCCAACCGATGCCCACAGCCGACAAGAACAGTAGTGAATATATTTTGACTTACCGCCAGAGTTTTCCCAGAGTTTTGCTCAGCTCAGCGTTGTGGAGATGTGGGTACTGGTCCGCCAACTTCCTGCGCGCAGCCTGCGCCCACACCATGAAGGCATTCATCGGTCTTTTGACATGAGGCTTGTTCTTACTAGATCCGTTTACGCGCACTGGCATGGGCACGAGGGTCCAGTCGTAGCCCTTGAGCACCTGGGACACAGCCTCGCGAATGCAAACGGGAAACTTATCGTCCTCATCCTTCTTGAATTCGCCAAGGCAGCCGTCCGCCCGGAGCAGCCCGTTTTCCGATGGCCGAGTGTTTTCGGTGTCAGAACCTGAAACTGACGGGCACGGGGAGCCCGTAGAGTCCTCTGACATACTCGGGCTTGGGGCATCAGAGAGACACTTGTCTTGTTCCTCCGTCATCTTCAGGTATGGGTCGAGGAGATTCATGCGAAAACCGGTTTGTGCCACAATTACGCGTGAAAAAGTAAAGGCAGCACGACTTATCAAGGGAGGAAATTGCCACGAAACCCTTTATCACTAGCAAAGTTTTTTTGACCCGAATAATTTACCCGTTTGTCAAATTACGCAGAAGAGGCAAATACTTGTTTTTACACCAGCGCAATGTCTATGCGTAAACCGTTGGAGAGCAATTGTATTGCCTCGTGTTTCTCTGGAAGGAATCCTAGAATTAAGTTTACAAGATGCTCCGCTTTTTAGAGTTTGTTCAAACTCACAGACGAAGCTGCAAAGTGCTCCTTTCGAATCCCCAAGTAGAATTCCCAGTAACGCGTGAATGCTTTGAACTGCAATCCTACTGAACGCAAGCTTTTATACCGTGAGTCGCTTCATAAGCGGCACAGGAAAGAAAGTATTCTATTGGTTACAACTCATGACGCCAAAGTGAAGGAATTTGATCCCCGTTTTTCCTAACCAGTTCAGTGAGTGAGCGGGCATACGCGGGGCAGACATATGCATGTGTGCGGTTTCTTAAATATATTCTGAATGATGTACGTATGTAGCCTACATACAATTCATATCTATATGATATGTGTAGATCTATACCTGGAAGAAAAAAAACATTTATTTCGATTGGTTAGGGAATAGCTTCAGATATTATGGAGAAATATTATACTGTAAATGTTTTGTATCACCTCGTTCCTTTCTTTTCATTTTAAATGTAATTGAACTGTCGTAGCATATATTCTTGTTAAACTATTGTACAGTATTTAGCCGGACATTCTAACTGCAGTTACATGATTTGATCAATAGGGGGAGACAGCAGTCTAGAAACTTGTGTACCCAGAGTATACCTGTAGCAGTCAACAGTAGTGCAACAAACAGTAGTGCAACAGTTGCTGTCCAACACCAGCCCTTGATTTCTATCTCGTTTAATGTTTAACAGATTATTTCTCCATTGAGTGACTGTTTCCAGGCTTAGATTTACACATTACCCTTATTTTCATTTTATGTTCTGCTTTTAATTAAACATTTATAAAAGTATAAACATTAAAATAAATTAAAAAACGTATTTTCTTTTTTTTTTAAGTACGCACATTGCCCCCCGCGCTCGTGTGGACGCACACACACAAACACACACACACACACACACACACACACACACACACAAATAGAATTTGGTGACTTGACTACATACACCTCTTCTGATTGTTTATTATGCTTTGTGAGGTTGTGGAAATGTAAATCTCGGGCTAATGTGGACAACGTGTGCTACCTGAAGTTGCTTATAATAGCTTACAGATGTCAGGTAAAGGTAAATTCACTGCTTCTCTCTCTCTCTCTCTCTCTCTCTCTCTCTCTCTCTCTCTCTCTCTCTCTCTCTCTCTCTCTCTCTCTCTCTCTCTTTGTACCTCCTATCTGGCTCCCTGCTTTGCCCGTTTGTTTACGTGTGACATGTTTATTTGCAATGCACTCACTCAGAACACACACATGCGGGGGCATTCTAGTCCTGAGTTAATACAGTGTGAGACCGTCCTTGTGTTTGTGGCACATGCCATTTAAAGAGCGCCACCAAAACACAAGCATGTTTGTTTGGAGAGCAATGCGGGCCTGAGAGTCAATGAGCTCTTACAGGCAGCCAATGTGGAAAACATGGTGGCGACCAGAGGGTAAATGGGAGGGAGGTTTAGGAGTGACAGAATATTTATAAAAACAGTAGAAATAGTTAAAGTACAGAAGTAGAAAAAGAGAAACTACAGGCAGAAAGAGGCTTTTTTGACCTTTTCACTTTTGTGTATTGGAAGTTAAAGCTACCTGTCATTTTATACACCTTAAAGTCTGCTAGGCATCACAGCAGGCAGGTTGGCTATCTACTGTACATGTACTATGAACACACACACACAGCAATGCACATAAACATACTGTCTCAGTGATGGCATATAAGACCTCTACACCCACACAACAGTCTGTCAAAAAATAACAAAAGTTTGGATTCAAATTTGGCACAAAAACAATATCAGTTCTACCAACATATGGTTGCAAATACGTAAATACTCCTCCCCCACAAAGTTTGCTCTAAATAATTTATTTACATAATAATTCTCACAATAATGAAATTCAATATGAATAACTCTGAAACCTGTTTGGAACTAAATGTGGCTGTGTAAAATGTTTAGGGACCTGAGCTTTCTGATCAAATGGATTTGATTATTTAGCAAAGTATCACTAATCACCTTTACATGAAAGTGAGACATTCTATAACAAAAACAAAAACAAAAACATGCCTGGAACAGTGATGCAAGATGCAATATTCTAGTCAAACCAATATCTAGACATGCATTTAGACATGTAAACCCAGTGAAGGTTAAATATCAACAAACATTGCATTTCAGACATTAAATACAGCAACCAAAGCATATAGATATACTGTAGGTATATACCGTATGTAAGGATACAATACACTTAAGATAAATTCAATATTACTTGGCATGGACAGAGACAATGGGCTTGAGAATCTTCTCATCTTGTCTTTTGAGTTACACGGTAAACACTCTAATCTAACAGTGATGTTCAACTGCTACAGTGCTTCACTAGACCCGCACAAAAACTATTTTTTTTACACCTCTCCTTGAAGTTTATTTTTGTATGTTTATTCGTTTCTACTGTCAACAAAAAATGTGGTGGTGGTGCACGCTTTGTCTAGAAATTATAGCCTTTAATCATAAATATTATAACAAAGTAATGAACTAAGAGGGAATACTATAATTTCATCACAAAACACGTAAATGTTACCTTACTGTATAGTTTAGTTTAAAAATAAGACTATGTGAATCCTGTAGTGACTGAGAAATGTCATTGGACATGCGCAGGGTTACAACCAGCCAAAGTGAAAGTAACCAGATAAGCTTTTGAGAGCGGTTGTAATGTATTATTGCCATGCGTGTGTCTGCCCACCTCTGATCAGAGTTTCTGACCCAGGTGTCTGTTGACATGACGTCATACTCCCCCTTTCCCCTAGCTCCTCCTATGGAGAGTCTCTCTCTCTCTCTCTCTCTCTCTCTCTCTCTCTCTCTCTCTCTCTCTATCTCTCCCTCATAAATAACCTTGTGCCTAGTAGTTTGCTATTGTCATAACTTTAAAAGCAGCCTCTCACCCCTTCGTCTAGGACTAATGGGCAGAGCACTTACACCTCACAGTCACATTTACCAGCAAGACCAGCCGTTGATTAAAACATGCATTAGCTGATCATACCACTGTGTGTGAGAGCTCAGGGTACGGGTGGAAACACAATCTACCTAATCCAAGAGGAAAACCCACAAAGGAGTCCGGTTTCCCTCCAATGATGTGGCTTGTGCAAACACCCCTCTCTCTAACAATAACAATGGTCTTGCCCAGTCAGGCCAAGCTAACTAGTGACAGATCCACACCTTAATGCTGAGCAGTTGTTTGGGTTTACAGTACAGGACTGGAACCGTGTGTGTGTGTGGAGGAGGAATGGCAGTTGTCAGCGGGTGGCTCGTGGCAGTGGAGGATAACGCCACCCCCCCACACACACACACCTCCACCCCAACCCACTTACTCCCCAGACGAGGTGAGCGATCAATGAGTTAGTGTTGGATGAGGGAGAAAAGCGCTGACACAGCGAAACACTAGTTGCACCGACAGAGGAGGTCTGACCATAACGCAGCACATTTCAGAGTTTGTGTGTGTGCGTGTGTGTGTGGGACGGGGGGGGGGCGGGGAAACGGGTGGTAGGGAATGTTGTCGTTTGGGTGTTGGGGTTTTTTTTTTTCTGAGCTTTGTAATGGCAGTGTTGCGCCGCTCTGTGGCCTGCGATGCTCCTGTTTCCTTTGACATTCCTGCTCTGTCTCCACTGCTGTGGAAGGAATTGGTGCTGGTGGTTACAATGCACTGTAAGTCTATATCACTTAATTGCCATTTCAATACGGCAATAAATAATGTATTCATTATGATTTGCCTACATATTTGTACAACCTAGTCTTTGGTTGTGTGTGTGTGTGTGTGTGTGTGTGTGTGTGTGCATTTATAAATTTAAGGTTGCATCACCAATGAGTTAGGGCAGGATAGGCTGCTATTTAGGGTGCACGACTCCCAGGTGAAGTTGAGCCTGGGTATGTTCTCCGATATTCCCAGCATGCAAGCATCCCTCCTGTAAATCACTTTGGATGGAGTATAGTACATGACTACAAATTCCACTCAAATATAATGGAAATGTGATTTGTTAAGTAATGTTTTCAAAAGGGAATGTGTATGCATCATGTAACATAGACATACAAAAGAAAGATGTTTACAGTATTAGACCACAGAGGAATTAAATAGGGAAAAGCTTATGAGTGTATAGAGCAGGAAGCTTTGTTACTCACCCTCACACAAAAGCCTAGCATCACCTTGCAGGCCCAGAGGGAGGGCTCGCCGGCGAGCGCCTGGTGGCTGGGTTTGCCACGGAGCCCAGTCGGGCACAGCCCGAA
>JAODTR010002927.1:0-13205 GCA_025399935.1 Amblyopsis rosae
GACAGATATTTCTAATCGTATTGTCAGAGCATTTAATTTTGTCATTGCTATCGGGGTGTAAAGAGAATTTCAAGAAACATTACTAAATGTGCTTCTGAAGCAAATGACATACTCATCTTTTAATTTAAGAAATCTTATTAAGTGAATTTCACTTCACTGGCAGCCAAATTAGCTTGTTTTAAGCATAAGCGAGCTCATAGCTAATATATTTTTATATTTGATAGGGCATTTCTTTCTCCTGTGAACACAAACATTATTTAGGTCAGACACGGAGGAGTCAAACCATTGTGTTGTGTTGCTGGTCACTGAAGTAATGTTGCCTTTCAAGAGTGTGTGTGTGTCTGTTTGTGTGTCTTCTAAGTTCTCCTTCACTCCCGCTAGAAGGTGAACCCAGGGCGGAGATAGAGGAAAGGTGCGGGAGTATGAATTCCCTCAGTGGAGATGGGCAGAACGCTACCTGGCTCCTAATAACTCCTGTTTAATGAGGGGCCTCTCCCAGCGCCGGCTGGCTGTGTCGACGCCTGTGCTCCTCTCATCCCTGCACTCCTCTCGCTCTGGTTTTGCTCCGACTGTTCTACGCTTCCGTGTGTTGTCTCGCTAATGATGGTTTTCTTACCCGCCTTCTTTGCTCGTGTAAAACGGCGCTAGTTATCTTCAGAGCAGAGCTGTTTGTTTGTTTGTGTGTGTGTGTGGACAGCATGTTTGTTTGGATGCAGTTTGCGCGTGCATGCAAGTGTGTGGTAAAGCAGGTGTGGGACTCTCACACCAGCGGACTTTAGCGATAAGCGAACCGAGGGGATACTTGGCAGAGACACTAGCAATTGCCCCGTGTGCTGCATGGAAACAGTCTCTCTCTCTCTCTCTCTCTCTCTCTCTCTCTCTCTCACACACACACACACTGTGACGGTTGTCTTATTCTATCTCAATCTTTCTCGCAAATCCACCAGGCAGAGAAACCAGCAATAACATGCTGCGTCATTTCGTGTTTGCTTACATTTACAAAATGTACAGTATTAATATGGACTGCCATCCTGGCTGTGTGACGCAGACACATGCGCGCGCACACATACACACACACACACACGCGCACACTTAGACAAAATAGTGTTCCACTAGCTGCTAATTAGCGCTATAATTGGGTATATGCACGGGGTTCTGTCCCTGGGAGAAGAGTTCATGATTGCTTTGTGCTATGGGTGCATAGAGGAGGGATACGTGTGGCGCTGAGGTCAATAAGTAGTCCCCCCAGTGTTCAGTGGAGCGGGAGGGGGATTAGATCTGCTCCGTAGGAGGGTCGTTACACCGCCTTCTGCTGCTCAGCCCGGGACGCTCTACCTTGAACTTATGCCACGTGGACGCACACACACACACATACACACAGGCAAATACACAATGACACTGCACAAATAAAGTACATGATCAGAATGCATTGTTTATTTGGCCTTGTTGAGGAAAGGAAACTCTAGTAGTCTCTCCCTGCAGCCTTATTCAGCTCAACAGGCTGTTTTCAACTAGGGAGCTGATAGAAATCCTAAGTCCTTTCCGCATTATGGGACCTAAGTTCGAATACAATTATTTTTAGATCCCGTTTGAATTGTGACACGAAGCACACATATGATGTTTGACTATTTAAAATAACCTTTTTCGAGTCAAGAAAGTGTCAGTTTGTCATGCATTTGTTGAAGTGTAAGACTGAAAACTTGTAAGTAGTAACTAGTAAGACTACAAACCCCGTGTTAAGTGTCATGACGTTTTCGCACCACAACCCACAAGCCGAAGAAAGTGTTTTAGAAAGGTTTTGGTGACGTGCGTTGTGCGAGACGAAAGCTGTAGTTCACTGAGTGGTTACACCCAAACTTAAAGATGACTTTATAGTTTCACAACAAACTGCAACGTTCTTGACTTGAACAATTATCTTTGATATAGACAAACATCATATGTGTACTTCGTGTCACTATTCCAATGGGATTGGTGGCTACCATACATATATTTTCCAAACTAAGGTCCCATAATGCGGAAGTGACTTGGGCTCTCTATAGGGAGTGGATTTGAGGTTGGGTGCACAATGACGCAATAGATGCTTCCTTGCTTCTTCACCAAACCCAAAGTCACACACGCACACACACATGCACACCTACACACACAGTTAAAGTGGTTATACACACACAAAGGCATTAGACTACAAAATGCATTCGTCTCTCCGCTTAGCCTTCTGTTCAGTCTTCCTATGTGTCCATTCTTGCTTCCTGCCTTGAATCCATCCTTCCATCGTTTGCTATGCTCGCCTCTACCTCGTGGAAGTCAAGTATGGCTGCGTTCATTAAAAGCGAGGCCATTCTTCACGACCACTTATTAAATCACTCTCTAGGAGCAGATGCTCCTCTGCTCCTAGGAAGGAATGGCCACCGTTAAAAAACCCAAACAGCGCTCGTTAAATCCGGTTACGTCTGCGTGCGGTGGGCTGTTGTGTTGAGAGGGGTATTAGCAGGAGTTGTGCTTATCAGGATGTGTGTGTGCGTGCGTGTGTGTGTGTGTGTGCGTGTGTGTGTGTGTGTGTGTGTGTGCGTGTGTGTGTGTGTGTGTGTGTGTGGGTGTGGGGAGGGGGGGGGGTCTATAGACGTGCGAGCTGTGTGATCTTGTGTGTGTGTGTGTGTGTGTGTGTGTGGTGTTTTCAAAAGTACAGAACATTCCTCAACTGCTTTCCCCAGAACCCATTTTGTCCAACTGTCCACACTAGTGCGGGCAGCGATGCGAAATGTTGTTGTGGTCTTCAACCACAAGGGTATCTTCAGGCACAGTAATAATCCTAAGAACACATTATTATTAGTCATTATCTCTTACTGCCTTACTATCTCGTAACCTGACACGCCACATGGATTGTTAGACACAAGTCCATCTTGGGAGCCATCCACCAAAGCTGTTTGATCTTTCTAAAAAATACTTGGTAGTTGAGTGGATGAACCATCTGCCTGTCATTGTTGTTTTCAAGTAGCTTTCGCTGTCGTCACTTCTAAACCACACACGTAGCTTTCAGTACGACGCTGATCGCTTTGTTCAGTTGTTTCTCTCTGCACCGATTCTAGCGAGATCAGGATGGTCTCGCAAGGCTAACTGGGTGCACGCCAATAGGTCCGACATCCTGGGTGGCTGTGAAGTGACCAGACTATAATCTCAGGGAGCATTGAGCTGAGAGCAATATTCGCACGGAGTCAGGCTAGTTCTGCATGCCCTGTGGCCCCACCATTGAGCTAACTAAGGGAGCTGAAAATAAAGGCAGCATGCGCTCGCTGGGGCTGCGTCTGATGCGTCGTGTTGATTAATGAAGGCCAGGCCAGGGCCTCAGCGGTGGTATCTCTGTTGAATTAGGTGATTATGCCTGGCTGGGTCACACATGAATAATTGCCCCCGGGCCTAATTCATCCTGCTTTTCCCGGCCAATCCATGCGGAGCAGCCATTGGACGTAGCGTTAGCTCTGCGCGCGCGTTTGGCGGCGGCATCGGTGGCCCGTGCGCACACCGCGCCATATTCTCCCCGTGTACACGCCAAGTGCACTCCCGCGCCTAATGTATGTGTTTACACAATTTCCAGCAACACATATTTCTTCTGTGTAACTTAATTGCTATGGCGATGGCTCCTTTTTCCCCCTCAGGGGAGCACTGTTTCACCTTAATTAAGATCTCATGATTAAAAAGTGGAATTATTCTGGCACCTGCCAGAATAATACACCTCCTCACCTCCCCACTCTCTCCATCCCCAGGGCTGTTTTCGCCATTAGGGCGAACTCATAAAGAGGTTTTTGTTTTTTGTGTGTGTGTGTGCATGTTTACTCATTAGTATGTGGTTTGCCGAGCCATACTGTAATCTGTTAGCCTTGCGTAGGAGGAGAAAACGCTGGAGCCGTCTGTGCGGCGCAGCACAGGAGATTATTGTTACGCCCTCTGCCCTCAAGCATAGCCCTGGCAAATGGATTTATGGCGGGGAAATTACTCTAATGCGCGGGAAGGTAACTAGTAACGGACTAGAGCTCTGCAGTGGATCACGCGGCGAGGTGGGCCCTTTACGTGATTCATGGCGGACCGCCGGGGGCGGGGTTGCAGGCGCGCAAAGTTGATATTACAATATGCTGTATACGCCAAGGGACGGAATGCTAGGCTAGCTGAGCAGACCTCCGGCCATTGGGTCAGATCTACCTTTGCCATTTGTCACCTTGTCTGAAAGATCGATTGTGAGAAAAACTCCAGCTGGGCTTGTTAAGAACTCACTAGCCTTGATGCTGTGCCTTTTTAAGCACTGACTTTGATTCAATCAGGTCTGATTCAGTAATCTATCCGTTTATCTCTCCACGTATCGCCCCAGCAAGTCATAAACCTGCAGCTAATATCAATACAACAATTTTACCTTTGTCAGCCTGGTAACGGAGAACGGTAGCTCTTCGATAATAGTCCCTTTTCATGTGTGTCTTTTTAACTCACGGACCAACTGGATTTGTTGCAGTTTCATTGCCCAGAAACCGCCTCCTCCCTCCTCGAGTGTCACGGCACATTTACTTGGTCGTTCTGGCTTCACTCCTCAGCATTCTGCTCCACTTCCCGGGTGAAAAGAGAGCCACAATCACGCTGCCAGTCTCTGTGATGGTGTGAATCTGTGGCTCATTGCTCCGCGCGGCTACGTGTGCACATTGGGCACGGGGGTGCTCCCTACGCCGGGGGTAAGGGTCGCAAGGCCCCAAACCTCGCAGCGCTCGTTCGTTTACCTCACAGCAGCGGCAGTGCTGCTGCTCCGCTCCATTTTACAAATGTATTAGCCTTGGAAAATAGTAATAATAATAAACTGGATGCCACTGGTACACAGAGAGTGGGAGTCAGCAAGCTTGTTATGATGCACAGAGAAAGCCGGGATAAGAAGGAAAGAAAGAAACATGCTAGCGAGAGCGCCGACGAACAGCAGGTTTGTGCGGCAAGATGGGAGGAAAAGGCTGTAAATATACAGAATAAAGCCGCGAAGGAATAAAAGGAGAAATATCATTGGCTTCCAGTTCATGCAGCGAACATGACTTGTGTGTTGTTGTTGTCGTTGTTATTGTTGTTTTCTTTATTTTTTCTGTGGGTTGGCTGAATCCTTCTGTTCTTCTCCAGAGCATTCCAGAGTAAGCTTGGGTGCCATCCAGAGGGTCTGCAGCTCATTAGGAGACCCCGCAGACTCTGTAACGGGGAATGCGTGGTCGGCCCGTGTCGGCACACGTCGAAATATGCGGTAGTCACAGCGTGATGGGATGGCGGTAACGATGACATGCGTTCAGAACATGCCAAAAATCCCAAATAACATTTCTTCACATATAATTATATTTCACATTCCCCTGCCTGTTTACCCTTCCTCGTCCCTCTCGGTGGTCCTTTGCGGCAGTTGTTTTCTCTTTTTTAGCTTTTCTTCTTCTGTTTTTTCTTTTTTTTTGTCGCTATCTTTGTCATTGGTGCGTCTCTCCATGTCTCTTTCTACTCGCGTAGGTCTGCAGCGAGCCAGGCAGGGCCGTATTATCCTGCCACTGCCGGAGTACCTTTTCATCCACTTCTGCACCCAACTCCTCCCTTTCTCCTTTTCCGTTCATTTCAATGTTTCACTCCGCTGTCCCAGTGGATTCTCCTGGTGGTCTCTCTGTTTATTTTCAACATGTTTGCGGACACACACGCTTTAAAGAGCAGCCCACGGTACAGGAAACCTACGCTAGGTTGGTCGCACTCGGCTCCCGTCTGCCTCGTGGGCGTGAAAAATGCATTAGCGGCTTTGTGCGCTAGCCCTCGGGCTGGACACGCTATACGCTCACCTGTGTGGTGGAATGTTTTAATGAGCAGGAACCTACAGTACGGCAGGGTTTCCCTTACGGTGGGCGACAAGGGTGAACCTATTACCAGCACTGCTCCCTTGAGGGGTGGGGTAAATGCAGAGGATGGATTTTGCAACATGTATATGTGACAATAAAAGCACCTTTACCTTTACCTTTTACTACACACAAACACACACAGACGCACACACAAACATTTACATACTATATGAGTGTATGCCTTTAATATGGCCATATGTTTTAGTGATTTAGCTCAATACACACAACAAGCGGATCTGTCACACAAGGCTCCGTTGACACAAATCTCAACAGGGTAAAAGTGTCTTCACAGACTGGATGCGAAGTGGTTCCTCCAGTCCAAAATATGTTGTAGCCTATTCTCTGTAGACCGTTCCCCAAAGGTTTGCCTTGAATTAATGTTAACGTTTATTGTGATGGTACAAATGTTAATATAATGGCGGTTACTCTATATGAACACAGTTGCATATCTTATATTACATTTTTGTGTCTGCTCAGATAAAGGTTGCAATGGCGCATCAAGCATCCACTACATATGTCATAGAAAATATGGCTAAAAGTAGTAAGAAAAACATGAAACTCTTAGTAAATGAAGTGTGCGAATACCCTGGAAGGGCGAAGAAGTGAATGCAGCACTGTGATCAAGTGTGTGGTTTCTATTTCAGCATTTGAGCTAGGAAGTGACAAGCTGCCACAGATTTGCAGAGATACCTTGTGTAAACCCCACTACTATTTGAAACGGGAGAAGATCAAAAAGATAGACGGGAGAAGATCAAAAAGATAGACAAGGGATCAGAAGACGATCTAATTCACAAACATTCACCCCATCAAGTTACTGTCTCAAATCTGTTTGTTTCCCTCCATGGCTCACTCACGCGAGAGAGGAGCTTGTACAATAGTTATTACAGCTTTGCTACTATACATATACACTAGGGGTGAAGGAGTCTAAACTCTCCCCTGACTAGTACAAACACTGCTGTTTTGGAGTGAGGCGAGAACAGATAGAGGAGCTGCAATCCTTCAGCACGCCCCGTGGAAGAGTGTTTACCTAACTTTTTCTCACATACATGGGGTGAATGAAGAAAACCCATTTGTCTTTAATACATTAACAAGTGCATTTTTTTGGGGGGGGGAGAAGAAACATTGTCGTGCAAGAAACAAATGATTATTTAAGTTAAAATTGGACCTGTAGTGTCAAAGTAATTGTTAATATAATATCACGTTTAATCAGTGATGTTAATTAGACTATGACATTTTCAACACATCTAAATGTAGTTCCCTCCAGCTATCTCTCAGATTTGTCACTAAGTAATGTTCCTGATAAACCTCTTGAAACGTGGCTCTACCAACTAATCATTCGGTCTCCCTATGTCTCTTCACCGTGTTTCAAATTTAAACAGGTCGTTCCGGCACACACACGGTTTTGTCTGTTCTCTGGGAGTTACATAAACAGCTGGAAATGGATGGTCACCATATCCAGGACCAAAGAGCTATGTTTGTGCCTGAGGAGTGTATACACTTATTGCTAAGAATGGAGAAGGAAGTGGGCAGTTACACCAGCGTTTCTCATTCTGTTTTCTTTTGATGATGCCGACGTGGTCCATTTTCTCTGTGTTCGCTACACTGAAGGCCTATTTCAATTGTAAACACTGTCTTATTTTTCTAAAGCCATTTAAGTCTATTCATACCATTGCATGAACGAATAACACAGTCCTAAACAAGGGAAATGCACAAAGGAAGTATTTAAAAGGATTTCCCTCTAAGCTGCTGTCAACCAATTCCTCCAATTTTCCCCAAACTGAAAATATGAATGTACACTTTTTGTAATTTCACAATAGCCCCTTATTAAATATATATACTTTTACATATTCTGCAGCACTTTCCAATGGCTTTTAGGGATTTTACAGTAAAAGGCGCGACGGCCAACTCTGGAGCTCAGTGACAGCCATCCCGGGGTTATTTTGCCAGTGTGGTTAGTGCTACAGCCCTGCGTGGCATGCTGGGCCCTGGCAGGGCCCTGACTGGGCCCTAGGTGGGCCCTGGGACCTGTGGTGTTTATATGGGCTTCGTGAGGCGGCCACAGCGGTCGGCCATTCCTTAATGAGGGTGCGGATCCGAGGGAAGCAGATGGGGCTGCCTGTGGGATTGTGGGAGGACTCGGGGAAGATCTCGGGAGACACAGTGCCACGCGGGCCACATGCCCACTGCGCCCTCTGGACTCGTCCCTGCAGAGCGCACGCTGGCCGGCCAATTACAGACGAGCTCCCGGTCAACCCCCTGCTCGCCCCGCCATAAGGCCCTGACATTCAGTCACCTTCATCCCGGCTTTATCCCCCGCCATGCACGCACACAAACACACACATACACACACGCGCCCGCTGTGCGTCACACTGTGTTCATCCACCGACCTTCACGTCATCCTCTTGTTCAGCCAGCTCCATGTCAACATCTGTTTACCTGCACTGTCGGGTTGAGGGGGGGCAGTATGTGTCTGAGAGACGTGAGCTGTCCCGAGAGGGGGGCACACACATTCATCGGCGTCGGAGAGCTCTGCCATCAGGAGGACCCATCCAGACAGGGCTTCGGATTTCTCCAGCCTCCCAGGAGATAAACTCAATGTGTCAATGTGCAGGGTCAAAGGTCTCCCGAGTGGCTCGCTGGCAAGCTGATAACCTTAAGGGGGGAAGAGAGAGAGAGAGAGAGAGAGAGGGAGAGGGAGAAGGGCTGTCAGCGTGGCGGAGGAAACAGCTGACAGAGGAAGAGTATGTGTGCATCACAGGGATTAGGAGGTCTTGTTAGAGGTCCCCAGAATGGATGGAGTCCAGTCACGCAAGCTGGCACAGCACCACGGTAACCATCACAACCCCCCCCCCCCCCACACACACACACACCTTCCCACCCCGAAATAAAGCTGCGATGCCAAACTTGTGAGGAACTACAGGAAGAACGCTAAGCCTGTACGGGGCGACAGCTGCCCAAACTCTAAATAAATAGAAAAAGACTGGCACCCTTCCCCACTACAGCCCTCCCGCCTTACTCATTCCCATCTTCACCTTCTCAAGGTGTTCCATGGAGGCATCCGGAAAGAAGACAAAAAAAGCTTTCAAAGACAAACCTCGGATAGAGGGCCAACTCCATCAAGCTCCATATGGATAGGACAGATGTGAGGAAGACATCAAGCATCCCCCAAATTTGATTTCACCTCGGGGCCCTGCATGTGATTGAGATGTTCAGCCCCTTGCCGTAAAGGTGTTGTTTTCCTTATTTAGATGGCACGGTGTCACCGCATTCGGTGCCAAGCACCCCCGATACACTCTCTGTTTTAATGAATGCCAGGTATTGAAAACCCACGGGACAAAATATGCTAGTGTTACAATGCTGTATTGCGCACACAGATCGATTCCATGCCATATTAGGCTGTCTGTTGAGGCATAACCCTGTTTCAGGTTCAATTATATTGATGGCGTTAACTCATGGATATTAGGGACACTTAAAGCTTCAGGTTTAGCAAAATACTTAAGATTTAAAAAAAACATTATGGTGTCTAAATGCAAGTCATTCTGCACTGCAAATGATTTGGTTATTTTGTAGCATGCAGACTCAAAGCTAAAATAATTACTTTTGACTTGCTTCACCATGCAGTGGATCGTTATTGTAGAGGTGAGTCTGAGTAGCATCATATGAAATGTGTTACTCGGAAGCCACAATACCTTGTTCGACAGCCGTCCTGTACCGTAGCAACAATCTCAGGTTCCTGTCAGTGAAAGCCCATCTAACCCTAATCGCTCTTCTCTCTCAGCTCGGCTTGTGCCTGGAGCATAGAAGGGGTAATGACATTGGCAAGAGCCCGTGCTGGGGCCAGAGGACCAACCGGTGACCTCTCCATGGGACCAGCTCCGGTTGTCTTTTATCTTTCTCCCACTCTCCATCATGTGGCGCACAGGGAACTCTCTTTTCGTCCGCACTCTGACGGAAGCGTTTTCCACATCTTTGCCTCGGTGTAACATGGCCTGTTCGATCGACCGCAGAGTTCTAGTGGAGGCCTCTCAAAATCAGCCTTGTTGTGAGGAATGGTGCTTTAAAAAGAGACCTCATTCAATCAATCTCTGCCTCATTAGGTGACGTGATGTTTTGATCTATATAACTATTATTGGTTAGACATTTTCAGAAAGTATTGCTAGATAATCAGGTTTGAGCAGAAAGACACATGCCATAATGTAATAGTTGTGTTCTTGGCTAGTGGCAGCAAAGTTATAGCTGAAATAAATCATAATTGATGTTTAATTAAGTCAAATGGTACTTGGTCTATACAGTATCATATTAGGCTGCTATGCGGTAGTCCAAGCAGTTATGCGTGACAGTAGACACACTGTAGCTGTAATTTGATTCTGCTGTAAGGCATCAAAGCATGTGATCCCCAAATCTCCTAACAGTTAGATAAGTTACAGGCATCTTATTAGCATGGCTGCTGATTGACAGTTACCGTGGAGACATTGGTGAAATCATATTGAAGTTTGATTAAGCTTGACAGATAAATAATCCTGTCAGACCCATACCAGGTCACCAGCTCTGGTATGGCTCTGACACGTTCAACATTGCCTACTGTACATCCTACTGTACTTAGATAGTTAATCAACAATCCTTGTTTATTATTATTATTATTATGTATTTATTTGTTCATTTATGTGTTTATTTTTCCCAACACAAACACACTCACACACACAGCATGGTCCTATTTTGTCTGCCAACTTCCCAACTGTGTTAGCCAAACTATGCCTTACACATATGTCTTATCAAATAAACAAGAGTTTAGCCTTCATGAAACCGTTCCAACAGGGTCTGACGCTACTTGTCAATAATGAGCATGAGCGTCCAGCCTCACTTTCATTAAGCAAAGTGACAGTAGGAGAAAAATCAAAGGCTAGGCCTAAACATTAAAGCAGTCGTCCTCCTTGCATGCTAATAGGATTAGAGAGCTTCCCCGCTGTGGAAACTGCTCATTGGCGCACGCCCCATTCACTCGGAGGTGAAGAATTAGGAATGGAATAGTGTGATTTGAATTCTTGAAAACACATTTGTGAAGTCTATTTTCAATTGGGCCGACGTGTTTCTGCATTTTGTGTGTATATTGTGCAGACGTTATTTAAAGCACAGGTCAGAAAACACTGCATAGTGCGATGCTATTAGACTAGAGCAGGGTGAGGGGAACATTTTGAATGTGAGATGAGGAAAAGATTGCTCTCTGGAGACGGGCGTAAGATCATACCTTTCAAGCGAAATGCTCCCAGCACGCTTGGCACTCTTGAAGCTATGTGACAAGACAAAATGAGTGTGTTAAAGCCAGTGCAGCACGTATTTGGTTTATGGATGAGGGGTCCCAAATCATAGGGCAGCCATTTCAGCCAATCGTAAATAGTTCCTTCTGCTTTATTCCTCTGTTAAACCTTAACCTGCAGTGTATATTAATATATCTTTCCCCTGCTGCCATGTCAAACACCCACATTTAAAAGGCATTGTATTCATTCATTCATTCATTTGGTCAGTCATTTATTAAAACATTTATTTTCAGTCACTCTGAATATGTGTCTATATATATTACACCTTGTCTGCGGAAGCCTTCACTTAACATTAAAATATGCTCTCTCGTGTATGAATCTAGTTGACTGATGGCACAACGATGGCACTTGTGTAGTGTTTTGGCCAGCTGCATCTGTGTTAATGGCAAGTGGCCACACCTGTACTAGATCATCTGAGTTAATTTACACCCAGCATGTGTCCATAATACCCTGCATGCCAACCAGGAACAGCCACGGCACTGGACAGAGGCGAATGGATACCGTCTGCGGGCTATAGGGCTCCTGGGATGTACAGAAAATCAATAAGGTTGAGCTGTTCAAAACACCGTCCATGGTAGGTCGTGCCGTCACAGATTACAGTGTTGTCCCTTCAGTCGACAGGATTTGTCCACTTGGGCTAAGGCGTATCGGGGCGGTGGTGGAGGATGCGATGAGGGGGTTGCTCGCTCCTGAAGGACATTTCAACAGGTCGAGGAGGTGTCAAGGCTCACTAAGAGGCTTTCAGCTCAATGGTGTTTAATTAAAATATAGACAAGATTATTGCATTGCAGATTGGGTAAAATTGGATTTAATCCAGTTTAATGAAAAGAGACCTAAATGCTGTAAAGTGGCATTAGGGATGGGTGTCGTGGGCGGAACATGTGCGTGTGGCAGGGTAAAAACAACAAAATAAAAAGTAGATTACACTTTGATACTTTATGGACTGCTATTGATCTGTTGATACACATTACCAGTGTGCTACACATAAACCCCGAACGACAGTAATATATAGAAACTAGGTCTGGGATCAAGCAGTATTTTATTAGGAACAAAACCAAAAAACGATCATATTTAGTTGTCGCTGAACATTCATTTTAATCTGAAATATTTGATATATTTGTTTTGCCTTCTTTGGGTAACATTTTACAAGAGTCATATTCATACTATGCTATTAAACTTTCTGAGCCAGCCTGTTGTTTGCGTGTTTGTCTTCCAACTCACACGTCTGTGAACTGTCACCTTCATTCTGATGTGTGCCCCACATTTCTTTAGGCAGGCATAGTCAGCATATCCAAAATAGTTTCAACTAGTTACCTCGTGTTACAGCTGCTATGTTACAGAATTCACAGATGAACATGGGTAAACTCTGCTACAATACAACCACAATTATAAACATTTGAAAAAAAAAAAACATAGGACACAAATACTTTAAAAGAAAAAATATATACTATTTCAATATGCTGGGGGGCGAAATCCCATGAAATTAACGTAGAATTATCGTGTTGGGGGGGGGGGGGGAGGGGGAGGTGGACAAATGTTTAAGGCCAGCACATCTATCAACTTTGGGCGACCTTTTAGAAATGTGATTGCTACTTCCCTTTATATAAACGACATAAGTGTACAGTATACATCTTAGAAATGAAAGAAAGGGATATAATGCCAGCACACTGTTAACAGAACAACGCAATTCTTTTTAGCTTCCTTGAAAGATGCCATTATTTCTCTGAGACTGTGCACTGACCTTGGCTTTTTAGTGAAATGCTCTCTGTTTGATGGTGGAGGAAGCAGGAGAAAAAAATTAGAAATAAAAGTATATACTACTGTATATAAACTGTTGGAATATGGGTGGTGTCTTCTCACCCAGTTCCAGCGTGTTCGTATATGGAGTTGAAGTAGGAGGAGACACTGTGTCCAAGTTTATCCTAATCAGCTTGAATATAATAATAGTAGATCACAAATACAAGTTACAGGGCCCTGGTCCACACTTCCTTTAACTGATTGACAGCATGCA
>JAODTR010002928.1:0-13204 GCA_025399935.1 Amblyopsis rosae
TTTTTATTTTTTTTTCTCTCAAACCCACATTCAGGTTAAAGTCTATAAATTAAGTAAGATTGTATTGATATTGTTTTTTGATTTCCAGCTTATGGAGTTACTATCCCTTGTGAAGATCAAAGACAAGCAAGAAAATACTCAATAAAAAGATCAAAACATTACAAAAATATTTTGTTGTGTTTAATAAATGTTCTGCTATGTCTTTAAATACTACGTTATTATTCAACTTTAGTACTGAAACTATTGGGCAATGTTCCTCTTCCACACAGGAATAGAAAACATGCCCACTGTTGATAGACCCAATTTACACTCAAGTTACAGGTGTAACTGGCACAACCTATCTAGCACTGATGTATTTGCTTTAGTCTTATAACTGACCTTATTTAAACCAGATGTTTGCCAAGTGTGTGTGAAAGTGTGTAGAAAATGCATATATCTGTCAGTAAAAAAAATGCACCATGAAGCTACTGGGCTTGAATAATACTTCATTATTTTAAGTAATTTATATGATTGGGATTTGTCCACAAGGAGGCAACACAGACTATTGCAATTTGGCAGTATGAATGCTATATGCTGTTTATGAAGCATCTTTTTAATAACATATTCTTCCGGAGCAAACATTTCACATATTTACCTCCTCCCATAGTCTTATATTAGCATACAGATATCCTGCTCAATCCCTTTAAACATAGAACCCACCTTTTTCTAAATAGCACCGTCACTCAGTAAGACGCGACTGTAGAATGTTGTCAAAGGAATAACAGACGCACAGTGCAGTCATTGGTCAAGCGCCAGATTCAGACTAGAATTCGTCTCTATGGCAAAGCCTAGGTAGGCGGGATTATGGTGAATTCTAAACACCGATTCGTACTTGTACCACGTCACTCTAAACGCGAGGGATTTTATTGGAGGCTATTCACACAATTTTCTGCAGCGATGCTACGACAAACACCGTTAATCACGTTCATTCTGTGGCCTAGTAATTGACCGGTAAGCTTCTAGTTAGATAAGTAGTTATAACGCTGTGATGCAATACAACGATTAGACAAGTCTGACAGCTGAAACCGTTGCCTTATACACCATCGTATAGGATATTTATTTACCACGGGGAAATCAGATGTTTCTATATGACTGTACAGTACAGTAGCCTAGCGTCCTGATCATTTCTTCCTAAGTCATTAGCGTTTTCCACGGCCACGGAACACACGGCTTCTGGTTGTAGGGCATTTTTCCACGTTTTCTTGCATCGTTACCATCAGCAACACACGCTGCTTTGACATTTTTTGCTTTTCAAAGCAGTAGTCATTAGTTCGACATCATTGCACTGGTAAGAAAATGAGCCCGATGTGACTACCTGTTCATAGGATTACATCAAAATAGTCATATAGTTAGCTTATAGGCTAACAGTTAGCTAAGGCTAAATGCTAACCTTTCTAATACCATATCATTGTTTACAATTTTCTACTGCAATCATTGGCATTAGATGAACATTTTAGCTGTCAGGTAGCAATCTTATTTTTAGCAATCTGTCAATCTGTCTGGCAGTATGATCTGGATTCTTATCTATAGTGGGGTGTGATTATGTATAGTATGTCTGCCATTCTGTAAAAAAATTATTATATAGAATAATTACATTACAGTCTATTTTGATGATACATTTTATTATTCAATGAATTATGTAAATCAATCATGTACATACAATTAATGTTTGCGTCAACATACTTTGGCATGGATGTAAAAATCAGAAAGTATTTTAATTAACAAATTGTAAAGCTCTCATTCTAGCCAGCAACCACCACATATAGACATCGACCAACTTGGACACTATTGGATTTTTCATACACCCAGTCATTTCTCTGGAGCATGAGTGTCTCTGCAGGTTTTATGTGGTTGCCTGGCTATGCAGTGGATTTTCCCCATGGGTATAATTGCTGTAACTGTGGCCAATTTTCATGTAACGAGTGCCAATAAATACCACACACCTTTGGTAGATATAGTTTTAAGTTTGATGACACTGTTTTAGAAAAACAATTACAATTTTATTAGATTTATTTTACTCATGATAGTAAAGTTGATTCCTACACTGTTTCTCAATTTATTTTATATTTCCTAATAATTTAACCTTTTCTTCCTTTGTCTTTGCTCTGTAAAACTGCTCTCCTCTTCTATCCATGTGTAGCGATGGACAATGCTCACACTAAGACAGTGGAGGAGGTTCTGGGGTATTTCTGTGTTAACGAGTCCACTGGCCTCAGCTGTGAGCAGCTGAGGAAGAGCAGAGAGAGATGGGGACCCAATGGTACGGTCCACATGGATGAATAAATACCAGGATATGTTAAACATTTTAAAACATTTTTTATAGTATGTTGCATCTGACCCATCACATAGTTTGGCAAACCTTCTAAGATGAAAATAGATGCATAATTAATGGAGTTTAAAATGTTACCATTGCACTAAGTGCAAAATGTCTGCAATTAGTTCAACATTATGAGCTGTGTTGATTTACAATAAAAAAACATGTAGGATCAGTTATTATGTTATTTCTTCTTGAGTATGCTGTACTGCACAGTGCAGTTGACAAGCATTTCATTTTAATTAATTTAATTATAGTAATATTATTAATCACAGTATTTGTTTTTGGTCTGAGATGCTGGTGATTAATGTGACATCTAGTTGCAGGCAAGATCATATAAACCCTTTAACGACCACTTAATTAAAAAAGTTTCCCTTTGTTTTTATTCTCTATTTCATATGCAGAATTGCCAGCTGAAGAAGGTAAGATAATTGTTTTATCTATCACCTGTAATTTGTTTGTAAATTGTTTAAAAGGGGTCAAATTATGAAAAACACATTTCCAGTGTTTTCAGTGGTACATTTGAGTAGTGTCTACCAACTCGCATACATTTAAATATGTCAATTCAGTCAGTTTCTTATACTGAAGGCAGTCTATGATATAAAGAATGGGTTTGAGAAAGCCATTTTTGATAGTCCCTCATTACAATAACACCTCCACCGCCATCTGAATACTGTTTCGCCACCCACAGCTTCAGAACTACTTAAGCGAATGTGTCGTGACATAAAATAATTGTGGTGTCCTTTTCTGACAATAGGCTGCTGCTATGTGTTGATGATACCCCAATGTCTAATAATAACCTATAACTTTTATTCATGAAAAAATACTGTGCTTGTTGATACATGGCTCTGGTTACAAGCTTCATATTAACGTAACGCCGTGTTCCCCCACGCCAGGCTGGCCGTTTTACATATTGATCCGGTCCTGCCGGTGTTGAGGTGGAACAATTAACCCAATGAACCTTTTAGAACAGCGAAGTAACATGAAGGCTCAATATTCCCTCCTGTTTGAAGGTCGTCTGGTTCAAACTGATACAGTTGAACTGCTGTGTCAGAGGCTCTTCCAGCTCAGCAGTTACCCAGCTGTGGTGGTGGCAGAAAGCCATAGCCTATTAGCATACACTCTGCACACCCTGAGGAAGAGGGGCGGCGGAGCAGTGGCTCATTTGAATTTAAAGGAATAGTCACCACAACAGACTGACCTGAAGAAGGCTCTTTACACTGGGCTGAGAAGCATAATGTTGTACTTTATCAAAGACATTACATTAATGTATTGTCTTTAATATACTGTTAATGATAAAGAAAACAATGTCTTTCTAACCCGCATGAAATAACGTAAAAACAAGACCATTTTACTGATCCAGAATCTGTAAAAGCACAGCTCTTAGTCAGACTTTCAGTTTTGTCTTTGCTTTACCACAATGACGGCACTCTTTTGTCAGTAAACATAAGCATATAATTGTTATTGAAAAATAAATTAAATCCAATCACTTTATTATACATGTATAAAGAATATTGTCTTAAAAAATGAAACATTTACACTAACCAGATCCTGAAATACACTATATATATATATACTGTATATGTAATTCAGCACATTTGGCCACGTCTGGTGAACCATGAATGACAGCAGGCACCGAGCAGTGAATGTGAATACATTGTAAACTTAGCATGTAAACATATTCATACAGTATGTTTAGATATGGAGTCCTCTTTATTTTTCCAATTGGAAACACTTGTGGGCACTTAGAACAATGATTCCACATGTTTTTATTTTTTGTAAAATTATGTATCAAATAATCCAATTTAACGTTTATTAAAATTGTATTACATAACTGTTATAATGCACAAACATCTTTTAGCCATATTGTGCTGTTTACATAAAGGTGGAGGACATGCAGGTGGAGTGAAAAATTAGACCACAGTGAGTAAAAGACAGCTCTCATTGCCACCTTACACCAAACGATTGAGATTACGGGAGCACGCTACAGTTACAACTCTAGTAAAACACTTTTTTCCGACATTGAAATGTTACTGCAAGTCATTGGCCCTCATTTAACCAATCCAACGTTAAAACCAGCGCAGGTCCGAGCGTAGAATTCATCTTACGATAGCGCTCAAGGTTGATTTGTGAAACTGTTCGTATCTTGCCAAACAAGTGTAAGAATGATCGCACTTTGATAAACGTGGCGGTGGAAAACAGGTGTCATTTAAATACGCCCTTAAATATGGTGAATTTGGAGGCCTCGCCCCTAGAGTTTACAACAAGGAGAGTTTTAATACGTTCAAGAAGGGAAACTTCTCTGACCAGCTCGGAGAAGAGAAACAGCTACGTCTTTGTCCTCGCCCGGTTAAAGCCTTACAGTATATGCATACTACCCTACTATAGTAGGCCTATATAGCCGATTTATCAGAGCCTATTTAAATAGAAGGTTGGGAAGTTTATTTATTTGTCAATTTTTATGACGTTTCAGATCAATCAGATGTTATGGTGTTCATCTTGTTTTTAAATGAACCTGAACGTATTGAACCACTACATCTAGAGGGCTCTTTGGGCACAGACTATATTCTGTCACCATGATCAAATAACAGCCTGTTAATCTGCAGAACCCCGCAGGCCAAAGCACCTTTCTCTGTCATGCACGAGTATGCCTCTAAGCTACAGTTCCACCGCTGATATAGATTGGCTTTACAAAATATAATATTTTGCCATAATCTATATAGCCTATATTTAACAACCCGATACGGGTTGATAGGCTATTTAATGAATATGCGGATGCATTGGCATGCTTAAATGCCTGCCTGGTCTGAAAACGACTAAAAAGTAATTCTCCTAATATGATGTTTAGAAAGTTATTTATTGCTTCATTTTAATTAATGTTTCTTCTGCCTAAATCAGAGATAATATAAAATGATCAAAGATAATAAAAAATGAGTGGAAAAATAGCGGACGTCCTTTGGGGCTGTGCTGAGCAGGCACGGCTGTCTTGGCAATCTAGATTGTCAGTGCCGGATCGGATAATCAAATAATAACACCTGTTAACCTGTGCTATGCAGAACAGGCCAAATTATGTTGCTTTCTCTGGCATGCAGGCTATAGGCTTCCTCCCGTGGACTACACTGGTCTTACGAAATGTACGATTTTGCCGTCATATTTTTAAATGAATATCTACTCTTAAATGCCTGTCAGAAGCAGAATATGGTCTAAAAACAACTAACAGATAAATCCGCCACCTCCACTATGCTGTAAAATGACTCGAAAACTTGCGTACACGAGTTGAGACCCGACGTGATATTTGATCGTTGCCACCGCTCACGTCCAAATCGATCCAGATTGATAAATGCCGACCTTTTGTGTGGAAATAATCGTACGCACAGATTTCTGTCGTACGCACGTTTCATAAATGAGGGCCATTAGGTGTAAGGTTGGCATAAGACACAATTTAACTGTGTCAACAGTGAATAATTTGCATGATTTGTCTCCTTTAAGTTGTGAGTGCAGGTGTAGAGTGAAGTGTAGACACTGATGCCTAGTCCACATGTACACAAAAAAACAAACCATAACCTTTCCATCTTCATCCACACGAAAATGAAATTGCATGCTTTCAAGCCTGTGAAGAAACACGCCTCATGTAAACAAAGGATTTAATGGTGATGTCAAATCTAGGAGATTGCTGCACACAAGCTGACGTTACAACCCAAAACCCCAGTTTTCTGTGACTTGTTGACACTTGAATACTGAATATGTAGTTAATTCTTCACCCTGGAAGGGGTTGTGCTAAACTCCATATTTAGTGATCATATGCACTGTTTACATATGGAGTAAAGGCTGAACCGTGTAGATATAGCCAGGCACATGTGGACTCGGCTCTGCATTTCATCCAAATTCACATGGACACACAGCATACAAGTGTGCCACAAAGAAACAATAACTGACATCAAACAAGACCACAACCCTACCCCACAGGTGCGATGAATTATTAATTAGTCCAGTGTGGCTATGGTGGCTTTGCGGATGGCTGCAGACCGGTGAGGATGAATGGGAGGGGAACACCATCCTTGACTTGAGCACCTTTGTTTGTGTTTCTTTCTCTCTCTAGTTCTCATTTGTTTGACCTTTTCTTCGTTTGTTAATTTGCCCTTCTCTCCTCACTGTGTTGCTTCTCTTTGTGTCCCTACAGGTAAATCCCTGTGGGAGCTGGTCCTGGAGCAGTTTGAGGACCTGTTGGTCAGAATCTTGCTTCTGGCAGCATGCATCTCCTTTGTAAGGGCACACACTAGTGCACACATGTCGCTTGCATAGAAATCATATAAACTTACTCATTCACACACACGATACATAATGCCTGATACCGCCATTTTTACTTTATATGGAGGTTTGTGCTAAGCAGTATACAGTATGGTCCTACCATAGATATTAGGGGTGTGACTCTTCACTGCTCTAACGATTTGATTCCGTTACGATTATTGTGTTAATGATTTGATTCAATTCGATATCACGATGCATCACCTCCTCAATATTATATATTACTGCACAGAGTTTTCATTAACAAATTCAAGCAGACATATATATATATATATATATATATATATATGCAACATCAGTAGGCTAGGCTATGATTGATTATGGCCTGTCACTGCATCGATGCAAAATCGTCTAGGTCTGCATTGCTGAAATTATTAATTTCAACACTCCTTCTAGATATACTGTTATATGTAGTGTGCGATTACTGATCACCCACCAACCCACCAATCCTTATATATATCCTTAGCTGTCTGCAGTACAGATATGCTGTATGGAAATGTAGGCCACATCACAGCAGTACCGGTAGTTCACACATGTTCAGTATGTATTCCTGACTTTACACCTTGTATAGACCCTGGCCTGGTTTGAGGAGGGGCAGGGGACCATCACAGCATTTGTGGAGCCCTTCGTCATTCTACTCATCCTCATCGCCAATGCCATTGTAGGAGTATGGCAGGTAAACAACGTTTTGGTTGCATTGGTGATAATTCATAAGCATAGGTTTGTTGTGCTTGCGTTAATGCTTTGCTATGTAAACTGTATTCTTGCTACAAGTGGGTGTTGTTGGTCACCAGAAACTATTATTTTAGTCTTGTTATATGAATACATTTTGCATCCAAGTGTGTGTTTGTGTGCATAGTATTCCTATGTGTGTATGCATTCCCCAGGAGCGTAATGCGGAGAATGCTATTGAAGCCCTAAAGGAATATGAACCAGAGATGGGCAAGGTCTACCGACAAGATAAGAAGAGTGTCCAGAGAGTCAGAGCCAGGGACATCGTACCTGGAGACATCGTGGAAGTAGCCGGTAATAAAACATAACAAAAGCTTCTGTTCACATATTAATCCTATAGCTAACAACACTGACCTTTGTAGACTTTAGCATGTTTCAGTAGCAAACTTCTTAATGATACAATTGTTTAGGAAGGGTGCAGAAATGATAATCATAATTTATAGTAAATTAGTAAAATGTCTTAACCCCCCCCCCTTTTTTTCCAAAGAACCTAGGGAAATCTTTGCTTACATATACAAGTTTAATAGGATACAAAATAAAATGTTCTCTCTCCTCAACTTATTTTTATAAGCTTCCATCTACCATTGAATGCAGCTAATCTAATACATAATTCTACCTGTGCTAAACATAAGCTTTGTGAAAGTAAATGTCACAGAAAGATTTGTCTAACACATGATGACACGTCATCAGCATACATTTAGCTTAAACTCTGTTAAGGTTAAATGTATGCTTGTTGGTTACTGTTAACATTATCCAGCTCTAGCTGATGCTAGACATTCAGGAGTAAGTAAATTGCATTACGTTAAATAGCACATACTGTAATAGTAACACCATTTTATGAAATCCAAACAAAAGCAAAAAGATACTTTTCTCTAAGTGTTGCAGTACAAAATAGAATCATTGTAAGAATGTACTTTGTGACTCAATAAAATGTGATAGTTGTGTTTCCTAATATAGTTTACTTCACCTCTTGGAATAAAAATATGAATGACAACTGGATTCATTACTTTCTAATGAAGACTTGCTGTTTGGAAATAAATGAATCACAAACTGGTTGTAGTAGGTTGGAAAACTAAACAAAGTGTAAGAATAATAATGTTGTAAATCACATGTAGTGTATGCACTCCAGTTCCACATGACATACACTGTGCTATGTGAATCCCCCATCGGACATATTTACTGTTACGTAAATATGCCTTTTGGGAATCTAGTTGGCGACACTTTTGTGATGTCACTTAGAGCACGCCTGCTTTAAAGAACTAAAGACAGTTTTCACTTGATTCATTAAATTCAGAATCCTACAAATGTATGCTGCTTAAAAATATATGAGCATCAGAATTGGTCATTGCTAGAATGCTTGTTATATGTAAGTAGTCACAAACAGCTGCTGGTTGTCCTAGGCAAATAAAAGCAAACCGTGAAATGGCCTGCTCCCATATCCACAATATGGAGAGATTCCCTCTGTTTCCAAGGAAAATGCAATTTGGTCAAAGGGTGGATGATTTATTTTTTTCATAAACGGTTCACGTATCTAAAGCCTTTTTTTCCTACGCTAGGGAGGCCTAGGAATGTAGCAGAATGTTTCCATTGCGAACCTCCGCCTGGTTGCTTAGACATGGCTGAAATAACATTGTGATGTCTTTGTTTAGCTCTATCTGGCACACGTCTTTATCGCCGCGCCGGCCCCCTTGATCATGGTCCACTGTTGTCATGGGAACCCAGACATACACTACAATGGCGTTGGGGGATATAAGGCCATTTAGGATGGCATTTCAATGAGCTGACTGCTTATTCTGGACGATTTTGAATATACATGTAAACAAACCTTTGGAAAGATGGAAGGGAATGGTTCTCACCCTAGATTATCTACGGTGAAGATGTGTATACACAAAGAAGAGGGCTGGAACAGCAAGGAGCTATAAGATTGATGTTACACATTGTAACATTGGAGATGTTAAACTTGGTGCACAGATAAAGCTGGTGTCTTATGTAGCACTAGCAGTGCCTAGCAAAGACCCTTTTGATAGCCAACCGTTTTAGTTCATTGTGACACACATCGGGCTCAGATATTTCCACAGATCAACTCAGTACAGCTGTTCTGTGTCAGTGGCAGCTTGACACACACACACACACACAACAACATATCTTCATCTTGGCCTACTACTGCAAGATAACGTTGATACAAACCTTTTATTTAACACCCCACACAGCGGAAAAAGGATTAGGAGGTTGTGAGATATGTGTATGTGAAGATACTTGTCACGGTACGTCACTAAACGTGTGTGCATGCGCGCACGCGCGTGTGTGTGCTTGCGCGTGTGTGCGTGCCTGCGTGTGTGCATGCGTGTGCGCTAGTTGTACGTAGTCAGTGGTCTTGTAGAGCATGGGAATTCAGTGACACTTATCAGACTTTGGAACAACAGGAAGAAGGGTGAAAAAGGATGGGGGTGATTTTCCTAAACCTAGACACATTCACATAGATAATAATAGAGGGTGACACCCTGGTCACTGGTTGCTTATGGGCTTTCCTGGCATGTAGTTATGCTGCGTTCCATATTTTTTGTTTACGTTTACAAAAACGTTTACACCTGGAACACTTTGAGGACGAAAATTGGAATTTTTAACTGGGACATAACTGACCTCTGATTTGTCTGGAATGCAGCATTACTTACTGTAATGGTTAGATAATTTGTAAGTGTATTTGCATAAAATAGACCTAGTCTATTTTTGCACCCTGACTCAGTTGATTTAATTGAAAATGAATGGCAGCCAGTGGCTTTGTCTCCCTCTTTAGTCGTCCGTGCAGGGACGTACGCAGGATTTTAGCAATACCAAGGTCCAAAAACAGATCTTGCTGGGGTGTTCAGGGGCATGCTTCCCCAAATCTTTGATTAGGGTTAAAACAATGTAATTTGTGATATACTGTGATGTACTATAAAGCCTCAGTGGCATTTCTGTCTAATTCTTTTTATAAAAAGAAATTATACAACAGTTAGTTCCGACCAAGTGATCCGATTGGACGAGAGGCATTCCATGAGGCATTCCTAACGCACTGGGACTTTTAACTATGCTTTGTTTGTTTTTATTTATTTATCAGGGACATCACAATAAACATTATAACAGGTTACATGTACACATGGTCATAGTAATCTGGAATAGATGCCTTGAATGTAGGGTTTATAGCCTAAGACAGTTTGCGACCCCTGTCCCTGGTTAGACCTTTAAAAATAATCAGTAAACATAATCAGTAAAAACAAAATAATAAAAGAAATTACAAGAATAAAATATGATATGTGCGACACAGTCAAATATTTCAATTAATTACATTTACAATGTGTATTTTGAGTTTGTGTGTCACCTTTATGTCACTATACAGGCACAAACAGAATCAATGATCACATGTTTGCTTTTGTTTCAGCCAAAGTTTTACCATATTTTTAAAAGTGGTCAGATTAGTTTGTGTTTTTATGACAGTTGGTAAGGCATTCCACATATGTATTCATTTTACTGTAAAGGATTATTATATGTAAAGGATAGAATAATGCAATGATGTCATTTAGTTTGTTTTTGGTCCATAATTTTCAAAGCTTGCTTGTATAGTGATGTGATGGGTTTGACAGTTGACGTTGTTGCCTGAGCCCATACAGTAACACAATAGGATATATTTTTGAATATTATGGTATGCATGAAAGGTTGAGCTGCTTTAAGAGGCATGTAATTCTAAAGCAGTTCAAACTAGTCTTTATATTCTTGCATAGCTTTTTAACATGTTTATCAAATAGTAATTTGACAAAATCTACAAAAATTTTACATCACTGATTTCCTCTATTTTCTCATTTTCTACTTTGATTCTAAGTTTGTCTTTTGTTTTCCTTTTTATATAGAAACTGTAGAAAATTGTGCTTAACATTGTAGATATTCTATTTTAGATATATATTAGTTATCATAAAGGCTGTGTGTGAGAGAGTTCTACGTTATTGCTACGTTATTGTGTGTGAGAGTTCTTTTTACAATTTAGTGTTAAATTGTTGTTTTTGAGCCATTGGGATATTCATTTCATTTCAGTTGATAATATCTCTGCAGCTACACATGATGTTTTAGCTGATACATAGATAACTGTGTCATCTGCATACATTTGACAACTAGTTATTTTACAGCAAGCTGGTAGATCATTTATGTATAAGATAAAGAGAAGAGGCCCTAAAATGGAGCCTTGTGGAATACCCATTCTAAGTTGAAATTGGATTGTATGTTCTTTATTGATTTGTACACATTGTTCCCTAATTTGGAGGTACGATGCAACCCAGTTGGTTGCTTGTACTGCAAATTTAAAGGTTTTAAATTTGCTTACAAGTACTTTGTGGTTCACAGTGTCAAAAGCCTTTTTAAAGTCTAAAAACACAGCTGCCGTTACATTATCTTTGTCCAATGAGCTTTTAATATTTTCAGTGAGGTAACAACATGCATGTATCACTACACTTTACCAGTGTTCTAACTGTTGCTAATTCAAAAAACAACACACTTCTGATAGAGCCTGCGCGAAATATGATCAGGGAGGCTTCCAACATTAAAGGAACTGCAGGAATTTCTGGCAAGTACTGGTGACAAAACATGTGACAACAATGTCCCATATTATTCATATGAATGGGGTAGGGTGTCAAGACGGAAACCTTTTCTTACAAAGAAAAACATCCAAGCCTGGCTGAAGATTGCAAAAGCAAACATCAAGTCTCCCATAAGTATGTGAGAAAATGTGTTATGGTCTGATGAAACCAAGGTTGAACTTTTTGGCCTGTTTCCATACACGTTTACATCTTTATCTCCTGTCCCCACCTCCCCAGTTGGGGACAAGGTACCTGCTGACATAAGGCTGGCCTCCATCCGCTCCACCACACTTAGAGTGGACCAGTCCATTCTGACGGGGGAGTCCGTCTCTGTGATCAAACACACAGACCCTGTGCCTGACCCCAGGGCTGTTAACCAAGACAAAAAGAACATGCTCTTCTCTGTGAGTATTCTCTGTCTTGTACGTCCGTGCTAATGTGTAAATGGGGGTGCATTGTGTTGTGTTGAGTACAGTGGTTCTTTAACAGGAAATGGTTGGAGTGTGTGAGCATGAAAGTGTCCATTCATTTGATGGGATTAACCCAACAGGCTGTGTTTATGTGTGTGAACTTTTGATGCTCTATTTTGTGCGTGTGTGTGTATGCTATAAACCTCTGTGTAACCTCAAAGATAGCTGAGTCACTTAGTGGTCTCTGGTTAAACAGCATTCATGTGCTTTTCAACTGCAGGAACTGAACTTTTATGTTTACAAGAACGCCCCTAAATCAGTTTGTTCAGTCTACAGACCTACACCGTTGCCTTTGGTCTTCGATCGCAATGTCATTTCTGTCAATTAGACTGTTAAACCAGATATTTTCTAGATGATGTCAGGAGTACTTCAAGATCATGTCAACAGTTGAAAATGGCTGATTCCTATCACTTGATTAAATGGCTTCACGGCAGCTGTAATCTCTTAATACATGAATTTAATGGAATAAGCATTAAGCACCGTCCAGCTGTTTATCAGAAGTACCTATAAGAAGTTCCTATCCTGGAGTAGGTACTTGTTTTGCTGCCCAAAATGGACCCTGATAGAGGTTCTAAAGGGGTGGTTCCTGCAGTGTCAGACCACCTAGCGGTGCCGGTGTCCTGACATTCTATCCTACCCGACAGATTGTCCTACCTCGTCATGCTGCGCATGCGTACATTCGATTTGCGTCATTTTCGTCATGACTTGAGACACGCCCAACATTTTTTCCTACCGGCTTC
>JAODTR010002929.1:0-12519 GCA_025399935.1 Amblyopsis rosae
TGCTTTTCTTTCAAAAATTAGGAAATTTCTAAGTGACCCCAAACTTTTGAACGGTAGTGTATATACACACACACACACAGTTAAGATCATGTGTTCAATTTTGTAATGTAGGATATACCGTGTAGTACAGAGAGCTTACGATGTTAAACTATACCTTCTGAAGCATCCTGGGAAGCATCTCTGTGTTTGCGACAATAAACACTACATACAGAACAAAAAAATTATTTACAATACATTTTTATTGAGCACAATTTACAGGATCTTGCAAAAGATCAAAAGGGGGTCACTTACAGGTAAATTCCTTGTGAAGGATTCTCTTTGATCTGAGCTCTGTCCTTTAGGGCACAGAAGTAGTGATAGGTCCTCCTACAGGTCTTCACGTCACAGCCAATAGTAGCACCCGGTCGGTGACAAGAAGAACACATCTGGGGGTGAAGACAACAGCATCCATCAGTAATCAGTACAGGACCAGACATATATGCGCATGTTGTGCAACTATTTATACAGTACTGCTTTTAGATTTATTAGAAACTGATTTAAAGTATTAAGGGGAAGTAAATTAAAAAAGAAAAAGCAAACATAAATAGAGCATGGGTGATGCAGAACATTGCTCTATGAAAGTCTCGATGCAAATACTATTTGGTCCAAGTGTCAATATGCACAATTGTTAGTAAAGTGATGTTATGTGCAATATAGTAAGCCTACTGTATGTATATGTACACACAATAACACACTACAATGTAAGCAGTATGAATGTCCTATAACTAGATAAATTGTAATTGGAAAATGATGTCTATTTGATGATGATGATAATAATAATAATAATAATAATAATAATAATACTTTATTTGTATAGCACTTTTCATACTAATTGAAGCTCAAAGTGCTAATGGAAACTAAAGGGTACAATAAGACAACGTATACACTACTGTATCAGTTGTCCACATCCTTAAGACTAGTTCTATATCTTACCCAAAAAAAACGAGAACTACCTATTAATATAGTATTCTTCAAATTGACATTTCACTTAAAGGCAGGGTTAGTCATTTTCGAGAACACTTGCCAACAATATCCCTCCGCGGCACCGCTCCACACTACGACTTTGTTGATGGGAGCGGTTTTCGACATTTTGTTTATGTTCCCATTTACGGTGCCAGGGCTGTGTAGAAATATCTGATTCTTTGTTCAACATGCACAGAGAACGGTATGGTAGAGAAATGTGAGCAGATATTCTGTGAATTTGACTAAATGTGTATTAGCTTACAAATAGCTGACATTACCTTTAAAACGTTATATTATGTAAAAACTATATACTTACCAATTTGTTTCCCCTTTTTATCTCTTTTTTTACATCCTCAATGGAAAATCCACCAATGTTGTTGTCTGAGTGAGATGTAACCAAGGCTGAGGAGAAAAGCTGTGGAATAATAGTATGTGTTATTACAATAAATAAATATATAAATACACCATGAAGGTGGCAATTTCTTCATAATCTCCTTTTTTTGTGCACAATAGCTTTGTTTGCATTTTTGCACTATTATTCAAAATATGTCAATATTCCAAACAATAATAGACACATTCAGCACAATAGTGGAATCCGAGTGACCTGAACTAATATTCACACTCATAAGTGTAGGCCAAAGTTCTACTATGGGCATGTAGTCACTTCCTTCCTCACCATGCACTTATGGTGGGCTGCAACCTTCTGGTTGTCAGAAACCAGCAGCTGCCCACACTCCTTGTCCCGGCTGGTTCTGCAGAAGGCACATTTGGGAAAACGTGCAGCGGTGCCTTTCCTCTGTCCCGACATGGCTCACCACTCTGTGTGTGAACCAGAGTCTCCGACTTCACATTTGTACCACATAATAATAGATTAACAGTGTATAACAGGATTTACAACAGGACTCACACACTTATCTTAAAAACACCAAAGGTCACACTTTGGGGAAAATAAACATGTCGCAGGTCTAACAATTTGCCTTTTAATTGTTACAGTTTAGTTTGTTTATGTAAAATACTCAGTTTAAAGTTAAAAGGTATAGTATGTGGATTATAAAATAATAAACTTTGTTAAATTCACATAATAACTCACGCAGTCTGCTATTTTACCAGTCTCTGTGTGTGCTAAAAAACAATAATATGGTAGTCATTAACAGCTCTGGTTCCTCAAATAGGACATTAAAGTGGTACACCATACATAACATCTATACCATACCTTTAATGAAACTAAAACCGGGCCTTAAATATCAATGCTCAAGGTATTAACTCTAGAAAGGATAGAGGACACGATACAATAGCAATCATCTATATTACAGTGACCAAAACACGCACACAAGTGTAGCCTTATTCTATATTGCCCCACAGTAGGCTACATACTCCATCATTTTCAATAGAACCAGTGAGTTGTGTTTGCAAATAATTGGGCAAAATTATATTATGGGAAGCAATTGACTCTGTGCACCAAAAGATGGAGTGATTTACACATTGTAATCTATTGTAACACGACGACTTTCGATTCACTGTAAAATAAAGCACAATTTCACCCTGCTAATAAATCATTAAGAAATCAAATCGACCCAACGCTTAGTTCGATTTTCAACGTCAAGTCTTTAACATCAATGTAGGTTAGAAGAGAAACGTAGGCAATAGGCCTATCATTCCATATTAAGGTATCGAGTCAAGGATACGATTAACTAAAATGTTGAAAATGTAAATAAGTTAAACTATCAAATCTACATACGTGTAGGCTATCATATATTATCAACAATCGAAAGTAGGTGATTTAATCTTTAGCAATCTGCTTCGACGCCTCATAAGCCACAATGTAGCTGCCATGATAGCTACAGTAGGGCCAGGATTTTCATTTCGCTGTACGGCGGCAAAAGCAACAGAGCCAAGCGCCAGAAACACAATACTACTTAGACTAAGTAAATAGTAACTTTACGGTCGTTTTTTTTATAATGTATTGTATGAGGATAATGTTTCATTACAGGCATTCGGTGAATATGTTTATCGTAAGCCATTTACCACGGTGGCAACGCCAATAGTAACCGCA
The DNA here is from genome assembly GCA_025399935.1 of Amblyopsis rosae. Taxonomy (NCBI): domain Eukaryota; kingdom Metazoa; phylum Chordata; class Actinopteri; order Percopsiformes; family Amblyopsidae; genus Amblyopsis; species Amblyopsis rosae. Next base: position 3,056 of record JAODTR010002929.1, read on the forward strand.
TTTCGCCTACAAACTTTTGAATTAAAGGGGGTGTGTTACTCCATCAAACTAAATTTAAAACACGATCATATGATTGACAAAAATTCTAGCTGCTGGTTGTTACAGAAATAGAAAGGTCAAACGCAGTATGATTCATTAAATATATATTAAAGCGTGATACCACAAAACTACGAAGGGTTTCCTTTAAATGTTAAAAATTACAAATGACATGCGTGGGTCTTTGCTACCCATTTTGAAGCAAAGAGCGCCATACGTGATGTATTCCTCTGAAAGAGGACATCTGCGTGTTTGTCTACCAGCATTATGGCTTAAAACAACAGTAGGCCGTAAAGGAGAGTATACGTTTTTAAACACGGAGGAGACATTATAAAAGCTTACCTGTTTTGGTAATATTACTACGCCGATTTACAGAATATGTTGGAAAGTGTTCTTGGAAGGTAGTGTATTCTTTTCCGTCCTTTCTGGGCTGATCGCGCTTGTGTTCCGTTTTACCACTGCGTAGCATTCAAGTGACGTTGGCAAATCGTTGCGTTCAGTGTTGCATCCCACAAATAAAAATACGTTTTAGACACTTTGTCTCATGTCTGCACTGTAATAAAAAATCTAATCAAAACTGGTTATATTTAGCTACGAATTAGACACATCAATGTAGCCTACGGTGTAGGTGTCAGGCTATTTGCGCCCATACATGTGCTGAACAAAATTCTGTTTTACCAAGTACTCTTAGCCAAACATAATAAAGTAGAAATTATTATTTATGTTTTTTATTGAAATATATTTGCATTTTGTAAACAGTTATGCAAAGGAAATAAATACATAACACTCAGTCAATTATTACAGGAATGTACGTATGCTGAACTATATAATAATTACATTGTATAAACTGGTCACTGTTATTCTGAAATAAAACATTGTACTGGTGAATCTATCTACGTATGGGCTTTGTAACATATTTTGTACAGATCAACCTTTAGCCTAAACATTAAGCATGTATGATTATTATTCCGCCATTGAGCGGTGAGCGGGGCTTTCCCTTCACAATCACGTGACAAATAGACTAGAGCTCAATGGTGTAACATCCCCTTCTGCTCCTCCCACGTGAGCTACACTGGGACAAAATGTGCGCGTCTCATATAGAATTGGGGTGTTGCCACGTCTTATTTTCGTGAAAAGGACTGGTTTAGAATTGTGTCAGTCAGTTTGCAGTTAGAAACAAAACATACCCACCCAATGTAGCTGCCAATGTACCTAGGATAGGAAATAACGAAAGAACAGATAGCCTGAAGAGAACAGGGAAATGAAGTTGTCAGACAGGCCGACCAAGTAGCATTATCTCCAGTCAGCCAGCTAACAAGCTAGTTAGATGACGGACGGTCAAAAACAGTGTGATTTACATGGGAGACGCTCGCTGTGAAGGTCGTTACTTTGTTCGGGCTGTAGTTACGTTGAACTAGTTTAGCGGGCGCTAGAAAGTTAACGTCAGACATTCTTGGAACTGACATTTCTTAGCATAGAAATAAGTTACTGGTAACGCTTAGCTACGGTAGCTAGTTGACATTTGCTAGCTAACATTTAGCCACAGCACCTCCTTCAAGTTCAACACATATTTGGTGAGTCTTGTCAGCTTTGCTATTCATTTAAAAGTTTCAGTGCTTTCCTGTGTAGTATCAGCCGTTTGTGTAATGACGACAACGTTTGCTGTGCTAATGTACACATTAAGTCCGGTACTGTAATTGCCATCTCACAGAGCGACCAAATAACGAGTTAATTGTGTAATGGTGCATATTTATGTTTATTTCTGAACTCTTTGTGTAGCATCCGTGTTTGGGTTGCAATTGTTGCATAACAGAAAATAAATGTTATTACTACCAATTGTTGTCATACAAATGTTATTACTATCTGGTAATCCATGATCAAAATGACAATATTATCTACGTGCATTACAGATCTCTAAACAGAATTAAAGTCTTAAGAACATGCTGAAACCTTGATTTCTATATTATTCCTAGACTGTGATGTTTTCAAAGCTGTTTAATTTGAAAGTGATTATACCACACAAAATCGCACTGGTTTTATTCTCTTTTATGTTTAGGGCTCATTTACACCTGCATCATGCCTTTTCCTTTTGGAAAGTCTCAGAAGAGTCCAGCAGAAATAGTAAAGAGCTTAAAAGAGAATGTAGCCTACATGGAAAAGCTTGATGCCACCGAGAGCAAGAAGTGTGAAAAGGTATTGCCTTCCTCTGGGTGTCATATTGGTAAAAATGTGTCTCTATCTCCTAGCAATGACGAATGTTCACAGCTACTGACTTCATTTTTTTAAGGTTGCAGAAGAGGTGTCAAAGAATCTCTCTTCTTTGAAAGAGGTTCTGTGTGGCACAGGTGATAAGGAGCCACAGACTGAGGCGGTGGCTCAGCTTGCACAAGAGCTGTACAACACAAACCTCCTCATTGCTCTCATTGCAAATCTGCCTAGAATTGATTTTGAGGTAAATGTACTTTGGAAATAATTTCTTTAGGGTACAGATGTTATGCAAGTTCAATGGATTTGCATGCATAGAGACAGAGCACAACACGTCATACTGTGAAAACCACACCCACCGTGGGGGAAACCGTTCTCAGCACTGCATTGACTTTGCATTGCGTTAAGCTAAGCTAATGTCATTTCTGACTTTTACAAAAAAACTTAAACCTTCCTAAAAGCTGTTGTGTGACAGGCCCTACCCACAAGGTAAAGAACCTGGAACGAAGTGTTGGTAACCTGTCTAACTGATTAGTTAGAGTAGTGGAGAAGGAGACCTAACTGGATACAGGCAATATAGACACACGTCATATTGCATTGACAACTACAACTAGGTAGACACAAACGGTATTCCAAATACTTTACCTAATGCTAAATTATTATTTTGGCACGCTATGTCAACCATTCACCACACGTAGACATATAGAGTATTAGGATCCCACAGTTTAATAATGTTTCCCTGATAATGCCCCGTAATGCCTCACGTCTAGTTGCCTGTATACGCTTTTCTCTCCTCAAAACCTTTTTTTTTTTTTTTTTTTTTTTTTTTTTTTTTTTGGTTCAACTGGTTATGCAAACTTAGTTCTGGGTTCTTTACCTTGTGGGTAGTGCATCCTGTCACACAACAGCTTTTATGTAGGTTCACATTTTTTGGTAGAAGTCGGAAATTACATTAGCTTAGTTTAATGCAATACAAAGTCAATGGAGAGCTATGGAATGTTTTCCCCCCTGGCATGGGCGGGACTTAAATGCGCTCTGTCTCTATGTTTGGGATAGCTAGGCCCAAAGCCAACATTTCTTGACATGTCAATCAATTGTTAATTACTGTTACTTTTACAGGGGAAGAAGGATGTGGTGCATTTATTCAGCAACATTGTTCGACGTCAGATTGGCACTCGCACACCAACTGTAGAATACATCTCTTCACACCCACAGATCCTGTTCATGCTCCTGAAAGGGTTAGTCTCTTAGCTAAAGGAGTCTGCTGTGTGAAATGAGCATAAAGCATTGGTTGATAGTGCAGAGGTCTTCCAATGTTTTTCAGGCCAAGGACCCCTTGGCTGATAGAAATATGGCACAGGGACCCCCTATCACATATGGTATACATTTTGTTGCTTGGCCAACAATAATGTGTAGGTTGGCATATAGTGTCATGTACAAAAGTAGGCAATTTACTAAGCCATTAAAGCCAGGTTGTATTTATGTTAATGTAATGAAAATAAGTTTAGGATGAAATAATTTGGAGGACTCCCTGCTGTACCTCAGAGGACCCCCTAGGTGTCTCGGACCTCCTGTTGAAGACCTCTGATATAGTGCCCTTTTTAAATTTGGGGTAAATCATTGATGCCCTAACATGCACAAACCTGTACAGATACGAGAGTTCAGAGGTGGCGCTGAACTGTGGAATGATGCTGAGAGAATGCTTACGCCATGAACCTTTGGCACGGACTGTGCTTTTCTCTGAAGAGTTCTACTGTTTCTTCATTTATGTAGAGTTGTCGACCTTTGACATTGCTTCAGATGCGTTTGCTTCCTTTAAGGTACACTAAGTTCTAAATATAATCTTTTATAAATCTTCATTTTCACCCTGAGATCTAATTTACCAGCCGCTGATATGCTTCTACAGGATCTTCTCACAAGGCACAAGATTATGTGTGCAGATTTCCTGGAGACCAATTATGACAGGGTAGGTATTAGTGTTATCTAGAGGAGGGGGGCAGGGGGTAATACATAATGATACAAATTCACTTTTATTTTTCATATCATAGGTATTTAATGAATATGAAAAGCTCCTGCATTCTGACAACTATGTGACCAAACGTCAGTCTTTAAAGGTAATAAACTTGCAACTCCTATACAACTAATTTCAAATACTGTATTTAAATGTCTATGGATAATATCAATTATGGTAAACTAACTTCTTTTTTTGAAATTTGCTCGTATCTACATTTAGCTATTAGGAGAACTTCTCCTGGACAGACACAATTTCACTGTTATGACCAAATACATCAGCCGAGCAGAGAACCTTAAACTGATGATGAATATGCTAAGAGATAGCAGTCGTAACATCCAGTTTGAAGCGTTCCACGTCTTTAAGGTGTGTATTGCTGTGGTGGGGTGAAAAGAATTAAATTGTGTTCCTTGATGCCTATCTATTTTTAAGGCTTATGCAGTGAGGGGAAAAAAATATTTGATACCCTGCTGATTTTGTGCGTATGCCCACTGTCAAAGACATTATCAGTCTATACATTTATTGGTAGGTTTATTTGAAAAGTGATCAACAACAAACCATTTTCAGAAAAATGCATGGCAAAAATTTTATACATTTATTTGTATCTTAATGAGTGAAATAAGTCTGCGACCCCTCTAATTTAGAAAGATTTATGGCTCCCAGGTGTCTTTTATACAGGTAACGATCTGAGATTAAGAGCACACTGTTAAAGGGAGATCTCCTAATCTCACCTTGTTACCTGTATAAAAGACACATGTCCACAGAAGCAATCAATCAATCAATCAGATTCCACACTCTACTATGGCCAAGACCAATGAGATGTCCAAGGATGTCAGGGTCAAAATTGTAGACCTACACAAGACTTGAATGGTTTATAAGACCATTGGCAAGCAGCTTTGTGAGATGGTGACAACAGTTGCGGTCACTCGCAAATGTTGGAAACTGTCAATCTTCCTCGGTCTGGGGCTCCATGCAAAGTCTCACCTTGTGGAGTTGCAATGATCATGAGAACAGTGTGGAATCACCCAGAACTATACGGGGAATCTTGTCAATGATCTCAAGGCAACTGGGACCATGGTCACCAAGAAAAAACACACTATGCTGTAAAGGACTGAAATCCTGCAGCGCCCGCAAGGTCCCCCTGCTCAATAAAGCACATGTACAGGCTCGTCTGAAGTTTGCCAGTGAACATCTGAATGTTTCAGAGGAGAACTGGGTGAGGTGTTGTGGTCTGATGAGACCAAAATGTATCTCTATGGCATCAATTCAACTCACTGTGTTTGGAGGAGGACGAATGCTGCATATGACACCAAGAACACCATCCCACCATCAAACGTGGTGGAAACATTGTGCTTTGGGGGTGTTTTTCTGCAAATTGGACAGGACAACTTCACCGCATCAAAGGGCCGATGGACAATGTACCATCAAATCTGGGGAGAGAACCTCCTTTCTTCAGCCAGGGCATTGACAATGGGTCTTGGATGGGTGTTCCAACATGACAATGGCCCAGAACACACAGCCAAGGCAACAAAGGAGTGACTAAAGAAGAAGCATGCAGGTTCTGGAGTGGCATTGCCAGTCTCCAGACCTTAATCCCATAGAACATCTGTGAAGGGAGCTGAAGGTTCGAGTTGCCAAATGTCCGCAAAGTAATGTTTTGCAGCAGGGTCGAATAATTATTTCACTCATTAATATGCACATTTATTTATAGAATTTTTTACATGTTTTTTTTTGTCGTTAATCTATCTACCCCTGTTCAAATAAACGTACCATTAAAATTATAGCCTGATAACTTCTTCAGCAGTGGGCAAACTAATAATTTTAATTTATATATTTGAATAAGTATAGCATATTTGTTGAACTTTGTAGTTTCTAAGAAAATAATTTGAAAAGTTAAAAAACAAGATAATAATTGATAATCTGTTATGTGGTTTTGCTTTAAAACCATTATCTGGTACTATTACAACTAATGTGAAATGCAACGCTTTCTCTATCCCTCTGTCCATGTCTCATGCTCCTTTTACAGGTATTTGTTGCCAACCCAAACAAAACTCAGCCTGTGCTGGACATACTGCTGAAGAACCAGGCCAAGCTGGTGGAGTTCCTGAGCCACTTTCAGACAGACAGATCTGAAGACGAGCAGTTCTGTGATGAGAAAAACTACCTGGTAAAGCAGATTCGGGACTTGAAGAGGCCCACAGCCACAGAGGAGGCCTAAGGTCAGGAAGAGGACTGCCATGGCAGGTGGTGGCAGTTTTAGATGTGGTGGGTGTAGCTATTTAACAGGTGGAGTGAAAGTGTACGAGACATGCTTCACTTTAGAAAGTACTATAACTTAAAGAAAATACAGGAAAATTGTAGAAAGTAAAATACTTCTTCCACTTTCTTTTTTCTTTGTGGCTGTGGAGGTGATCTGCACAGGGAGAATGAGTGGGCCAACTGTTATTTAAACCATAGTGCTTCTTTAGACACTGAAATGGGTCATGTGACAAGATGTTATTTAGGATCATGCATAAACTGTTACTTTTAGATTTTCACATCCATTTTCCCTTACACAGCCCTTACTGTGAAACTAGTCCAAAGCTAACAAAAACATGAATGTTTACTTGGTAGCCTATTTCAGAAAGATGTCAATATTTTAGATATTAAAATTTGAGGAAACAAATATTATTTTGCTAATGGATTTTTATGGTTTATATTTTTAAATATTAACTTTTTCCCTTACAAAGACGTCAATTCAACTTCCAGCATTTATTTATTTTTTACTATAGTGTAAACATGGATTATATTAGGAAAGTTAGCACATTATCTTTTGTCACTAAGCTTTTGGTGAATGCATGACCTAAATAGTAATGGATATCATTCTGTTGTACAGTAGGTGCTCATGCTGTAAATGGGACTGGAAGAGAAAGTCAGAACCACATAATAATCAATTAATTGTGCTGCCATTGTAGTTGGGCTCTGTGGCCCGAAAGGGTCACTTGACTGAAATGGAAAGAGACATCAAATATTGCTTCAGGGTGTCAGGCACCCATCGATGGGTTGCTAATACAGGCAGTCAGGATATTTTTAATCATTTCAATGGGTGTGCTTGAATAGAGTGAATGGATTTGAAGCTAATTATTTTCAATTTCTGGAAAACAATGTATTGGATATATTCAACTGCGTCATTAGGTTAAGCACACAATGTTTTTGCTTCTTAAAATCTAAAATCTGTTCTACAGGATAGAAATATTATTTCTAACAGGAAAGAAATAATACTTTAAATTTTACTTGCAGTGTTGCTTAAAGTTTGCATCTCATGCAGGTTTGTGTATTATAATCATAACAGAAAATAATATAAACATTTTAATGAATTGTTTGTTATAGTTTGCGTCCTTCCATAAATTATTTCTATTTCAATAATAATTTTACTATATCAGTGGGGAAGGATGTTTTGTTTATTCAAATAAAACATTAAAGTAAAGTCATGTTAAAACATTTAGACTAAAACATTTAGACTTACATTTGTTACCTCCTTTGAATCAAACACTAAACCACCAAATTGAATACAACATTTGTGCAAATGTCAAGGTTGTGGCAATTAATGAACAATTGTGAATAATTAATTAATAATTGTACAACATTATGTTGTCTTCTGATGTGATTATATACACATTAAGTACTTCATAAATAGGCTTATGATGCATCATTTTGCTAAAATGGTGCCATATTTTCAAATGAATTACCTGCAGGGTTTAAACAAGCAAGCACATGCATGTCTTAGATTAGGTGTGAATAACACGTTTTTCAACCTTATGTCAGTTGTATACAATACTGGATTCCAATAATAATGGCACATTGCCTTACCGTAGTTGTCACTTACACAGCATATATATCTTAATATGTTGTCTCTTTGCACAGTCTTCTAGTATATACCTCAAAGTGGTTGAGTTTGTATGTGCTGTGTTATGTCATTCCTTGACAAGATATTGTACTTGATATTTTGGATAAAGACCAGTGATTTGTATGCATGCCTAAACTTAATATTTATGTTCTGACTAGAATATGGTTTTCACATTTGAAAACTAGATTTCTGATCTAAATTCTATGTTGGGTGCCACAAATGTTAATTCATAATGAATTAAAATATTGTTATTGTACCTGTTGCCTTACGTAAAAGAAAATCAATTGGAGACCTGTATTCTTTATTTTTCTGATGGCATTGTAAGTCCCAAATGTAACATATTTGTCAGACCCATGCAAAGTCTGAAAAGTTATAAAGAACTGACAATTAGGAATCAAAATACTTGTTAATTAGATTATTTTAGATAGTATAATCTGCATCAAGTAAACCACATTAGCACATTGGTTTATTTCAGATTTTTCTGATATAATGAAAATTGTATACCACTGGTTGCTTCTGTATAATGCATACTGATGGACAATATCCTTTGCAAAGTACATATTCACATGATTCAGCTTCTAGCCTGTTTGCTGCAACACTGACACATTTGCAATGTAACACAGATGCCTTTTTTAATTAGGTCTCTGATTTGATACTTACTAAAAATTAATACATAACTTCCACTTGAAATTATCTTCAGATTGACTCAAATTGAAGTTAAATTTTCAGTTTTCCAAGAACCAAATTGTGTTCATATAACCTACCATACAACATTTCTTATGATTTCATGATGTGAACAGTGGCAAGAATATTCCCACCCTATTATTAAAAATGTGTAACAGCTAAGCACAGAGGGTGCTTGTTTATTGTACTTCATAAATGTAAAGCATTTAATTTTTGTACAACTGTTACTGTACATATGGTTTAAGAAAAGTGCATTATAATTCAGTGGCAATATATTTTAGGCAGCAAATCCATTTTCTTGCAAGAATCTTGGTGATTAAGACATTTCTATTTTAAATATAAAAGTTTGTTGTGCTTTTTCACTGTTACCTTTTTCCTTTATAAACTTAATGCTCATTTTCTTTCTTTACTTTTTAAGAGAATTGTATGTGTACATAGCTTTATTTTGAAAATAAAAGTACGAAAGCCTTCAATAAATGTATTCTATTGCCTACTTTTTTTTTGTTGCCATTTTCTCCTTATAATATATACGCATGATAATTGCTTGTAATTTGGGTATACAGATATTACTCCTAGTGGCTGGAACTGTAACTGTCATGGGGGGGGGGGGGGGGGGCGCATTAATGGGCGCATTAAATAAAT
>JAODTR010002930.1:0-13200 GCA_025399935.1 Amblyopsis rosae
TGACCAGGACCACACCCCTAAATGCATTGAAGCAACTGCCATGTGATTGTTGATTAGATAATTGCATTTATGAGAAAATGAACAGGTGTTCCTAATAATCCTTTAGGTGAGTGTATATATATTCATATATACAGTATATTTTCATATATATACGGCATGTATATATATATATATATATATATATATATATATATATATATATTGTATTGTATTGTATTTTTCATCCGGCGTGATATGAACATCTATTGTATATTGATCGAAAAGCACAAAGAACTAAGATGAAAAATCTTTCCGGTGCAGTAGATGGCGGAATGCAGTGTGAGTATGCATTTTTGCGACCTCAAAAACAAAGAGGAAGAAGCTGAAAAGCGGAAGAGACGTGGCACATAAACAGTGACAGGCTAGTGACGGCTAACTTAAACATTTATACTTCCTTGATAGGTTTTAGACATAGTTAGCATGCGAATTTGATAACAAAGCGTTAATGATAGTGTGGCACAACGTCAACAGAAGAAGAGTATAATTGCGTAACGTTGATGTGAGAGGTAACCTTGTTATTGTTAAACATTTGGTTACAACGCCAGCGTGAGATCACAAAAAAGCTTAAATGGTATCTGCTAATGATTCCTTTATATTTTCATATGTACGCTAGTGAAACAGCTGAGTCAGCCATGACTTTGTATGTCGTGTTTGGGAAATAATAATGAAAATACCCCTGTCAAGTGTGACAGTACAGCACACATCCATGAGGCCGTTGCTCATGAGTATGGTTGATCAGCAGACTGAATAGACATGTTTCTGCATGGAAACATGGTCCTAGACAACACGCGTTGAATATGTATAGTAGAAAGGAAAATCATTGAACGTATGATTTGTGTCTACTGTCCATGCATTTTTATAGATCCATAACACATCTCTCCTCCTGTGTGTGTTTTTTTTAACGTAGCATCGGCTGATATGGGTCTCTGCAAGTGTCCCAAGAGGAAAGTGACAAATTTGTTCTGTTTTGAGCATCGTGTAAATGTATGTGAGCACTGCCTAGTCTCCAACCATAACAAGGTTAGTACTACACATCTTTCCAATTGGTGTTGTATAAATAGTTTTTAGTTAGGCCAACATTAAAATATTCAACTTCTGTCCCACATATTGTAGTGCATTGTCCAGTCATATCTGCAATGGCTTCAGGACAGCGATTACAACCCTAACTGCAGCCTCTGCAGTGTTCCTCTGAGTGACCAGGACACTGTCAGATTGGTCTGCTATGGTGAGGTTTACAACTTCACAGTGTGGTTGTATTCACCTAGACTGCTGCAGGGCTGTGTTCCTCACCTCCTCTCTGTCCGTCGTCCCAACAGATGTTTTCCACTGGGCTTGTCTTAACAGCCTGGCAGGCCGATTGCCCCTCCACACAGCTCCGGCAGGATACCAGTGCCCTACTTGCCAGGGCCCTGTGTTTCCTCCCTCCAATCTGGCAAGCCCAGTGGCTGACATGCTAAAGGAACAGCTGTCGTCCGTCAACTGGGCAAGAGCTGGTTTAGGGCTTCCACTGGTAAGTGCTACTTGCTGCTAACCCCCTTCCTGAGTTGGCCGCTATCCTTATTGGTTATTGGAATCTTTGGCATCTCGGTGCATTTAACTATGTGAAACAGTTGATCAATTATGAGTTATTAACCCCTAATATCATATATGGTGTCATTGTTTACTCAGATTGAAGAACCTATTGTTGTTCTTGAGGAAAACACAACCAATGATGTCACCGACTATGCCGATTGGTCCACTTTTGATTGTGAGTCTTACTGCAGCATATATAAGACACATACATTATTTATTATTAATGTTTGTCACAAGATTCTCAAACGTCTTCCTCTTTCCTTGTGGCACAAGCACAAGCACCAGAACAGAGTGAGGTTTACCCCAGCCACTCGTATAACTCCAACCTCATCCAAACCCCGACTTCACACTCGCTCCCAGCTCAGGAAGAACACAGAGCTCCCCGCAACAATGGAGATTCGGTTGTACCAGAGCAGTCAGTGGTCACCTATACAAATGCTCCTGTCTGTGATACTCTAACAATACACACAGGTATTCTTCTTTTACATGCTTTTTGCTGTGTTCAAATTCCTGCTGTCCATGTTGCAAGGCTATTATATTACTATTTGCTTGAATGATAGTAAGTAATCACCTGAAACTCTGGGATTTCTTTTGTCGTTTCAATTTGTCTTCTATGGGTGAACTACTAATTAAAAGTTCAGGAAATAGTTCTGTATTTTTCAATACAACCTTTTGTTAAAATGTAATGTCCCATCATATGTTAGATTTCATGGATGGATGGATGTTAGATTTCACAGATCGCTTAGGTTTTGAGAAAATAACCATACCATCCTTGTAACTGGTGGTTCTGAATTGAGTTCTTACACTGCTATGCAGAGCAGACCAAATTGTCTGGTGTTTCTCACAGAGATTATGCACTTCAGTGAACAAAAAGTCTTCAAAAATGGTTGAAACTCTTTTTAAAAAATGGGAAGCCATGATATAGCCTATGCATGTTATTTTTGGTAGAACATATGTTCTAACAAAACTAGTGGGTGTTTGCAAATGCTCAGAATAAACCAAAATTCTGAAATGTTATCAAAAATGTTAAGATATCTTTTAAATAATGCTTCACACACAATTAAATATAAAAATTTTCCTAACCTTTTTATTATAATCCCGGCCTGCAGCATCCTCACCAAGAAAGGTCTATGATACAAGAGATGTTGGCCATAGCTCTGTGACACAGATTGACTTTGATGACGATAAGTACAGGCGGCGACCAACGCTCAGCTGGTTTGCTCAAATTCTCAAGTTAGTAAGCCCGTTCTTTATATCATTTAATCAGCCTAGGGAAAATAGGGAAATATGACCGTATGAATTCATTTGACTTTTCAGAAACCGGACAGGTGCCAAGAGGACTTCTCTGTCTTGGAGACGGCGTGTCATTGTGCTTCTATTGGTTGGAGTGCTGGGATTCTTTACACTGATAATCATTATGGCGAAAGTTGGGCGTGCATCCGCGGGCTCCGACCCAAATCTGGATCCTCTTCTTAACCCTAACATCCGGGTGGGGAAGAACTGATTGTTTATTTGTTACACAAGTTGGTCTCTGTCCAAAATGGATTTTGTATTGCATGGTGGGACCTGCAGAGGGTGCAATAGCCCTGTTTGATTGGAGGCAAGACCATAGACGAGACAAGCCATTGAGCCATGGATTAATAGTAGCTGCCCTACATACTGTAGGCTGCCCTCCAACAACGAACTTGCTAAAGGGACATTGCACCCATGGCCATGAAACGGCGTTTGAGTTCAATGAGCTTTTGTGAAATTAGCTGTAAAAGAGCTAAAAGGAGGATTTTGTCTAATTTCCATTTAAACGGGTTGTGAGTAAAATATAGCCAGTGGTCCACTTAGTCCAGTGATGATTGGCCACTTATTTAATTTAAATAATTGAGTTTTGATAAGGTTCAAGAATACAGAAATACACATATTCCCTGCCTGACAGTACGTTTCTTCAATCAGAAACCCAAGCTTGGACTACAGTGTAGAAATCACTTTTGTTTTGGAATAACATATCTACTATACATAATATATACATAACTAATGGGTGTTGGCATTACATGTTACATGTTTAATTTTAACTGTGCATATACTGTATGTGTTTCAACATGCTGCTTATCATTTTCCATTAAATGGGGGGTAAAAACTACAAAATCTCAGCATTAAAATATTTTGTTCTTAACTAGAGCACGTGTTGTATAAATAAGCTTTAAAACATTGTGTAACAGGAAATGTCATTTAATTATAGAGCTAAGATTAAAAAAAATAGCGTTTAGTAGCATTACTGTATTTCACAATGACAAGTTCCTTTGAGGAATGTCTGCCTGCTTCTGTAGCATTCTGTCACCATGAAAGGTTGGCTTGTCAGCATTATTTTCTATGTTCTGCTACTGATCTAGTACCAGAACTGTCACGGCAGCATGACAGCTTTGACACCAGCTTGATGAGCTGAAGAGACATTGTGTTCGATTAATACTACAATTGTTACATGTAAAGTTGTCACACAGCCCCTGGGAATCACTGTGTGTGTGTGTACGTGTATGTGTACGTGTACATTTCCATTTTGTTTGCCATATAGCCAGACTATTTTTGGCTGACTGATTGTGAATGGGTCAGAGTCATCATATAGATTATTGGGGAAAACGGCCAAGGACGATTATGTTTCCCGCAGAATTAATGTTTCAAAAAGAAGATGGGGCCGCACACTCAGCTCAGATGATAAATTAAAGTTTTAGTAGTCCAACGTTTTGACAGACAAGCTGTCTTCAAGGTATAAATAAGAACCTTATGTCTTATATATTTATATATTTGTATATCTTTTAGTTCCCGCAGAACTAAAATAGTAATAGTCACACGTCTGTACTGTCTCGTGTTATTGCAATTTCTTATATCCAACTTAACGAATGATCCTATAGGGATGTAATATCTGGCTCTAAAATGCCTAATTGTTTTATTAATTCCATTGGAATGTAATGCAATGTTTCAATGACGTTGCAATCAATGTGAGTTATTAGGGTTGCCATTGTATTGACATAATAGGGACAGGCTGGTCAATAACTGGCAGTACAGTACATTTGTTTTACAATGAGTTCTTTAGTCATGCCCATATATGTGCATTAGAAGACAAATGTGTGGTGTGTGCTATGTATGACTGTTCTAGTTCTGATTTGAGTTTAACCTTGGAATATGATACAATGTTGTTTAAATAACGTTGAGAAAATCTGACAAATACACTAATCATTTTAATAGGTTTAGTTATTATTGCATGTGTGTAAATTCAGTAGATTATGTATCTGAAATAGAAGTTGCATCCAACAGTTACTTTGGTATATATTTTAGTTTATGCATAAATCTGGATACATTCCATATTATTTCTTTGCTTATAATGAAGCAAATATTTTTTCTGGCACCAAAACACACTTGTACTTCAATACTGTGCGTATTCCACTCTGCAGGGTTATCTTTTAATGTGCATCTTACGCATTTGAAATACATTATTTTTAATGATGTAAGATACTGATATGAATTGTATGTACAGTTGCTATGTACCATAGTCAGTATTCCATCATGTTCATCTTTCATTTGTAGCTGTTCAAAATATCTGTGCCCCTCTTTTCTTCTAGCCAATGGACATTTGTATGGAAAGTATTTATTGATGTGCCTGGGGTTCCATATGCATATTGAAGAGAGAGCCATTACATTTTAGCTTAAAGCATCACGGATCACCTCTTCATATGTCATTTCCCTGGCTTCTATGAGAAAGTAGGTACTTTATGTTGTATTGTTGAATGTGTTTGGTTTAACTACTGCATATTTAATTCATGTTTTGCTACTCAAAGATTAATTGTGCACTAGTAAATGAATCAGCAATATATGTGATTTATATCAAATGTTTAATGTTAATTTGCATTAGAAATGAATTTACATCAGAATATTACATTGTTATTTTATATAAATTTAATTGCAGTGCATTTATATTTTTCATTATCAATCCAATTTTATGTTCAGTCCAATATATAATTTAAATATGCTGTCCCTATAACATAATAACATTGTTGCTGTGTTCTAACATTAAGTTGTGCCTGATACTGATGCCATTGTAATTCAAATGTATTACTGGTAATTTTCAAGATAATATGTTGAGAATATTTCCATCTGAATGGGTTAAATCTATTAATGTCAGTCAGCATGACTGTGTAAACATGACAGTACATTAGTTGTAAAAGGCAATATTGAACAATGACCATTATTTTAGCAGTTCCTGGATCTGAGAGTGACAGCAGCACATGATGATGGAAAAGTATTTCAGACCGGTGCAGCCAAACAGAGACTCCAGCGGCCACGGTGTTAGCAAGCCTGTTGCACAGGACCAGCAGGAAAAAGGCTACAAACACAGGCAGATGGTCAGCCCAAAACCACATCACAAGAAGCATCATGGTCATGTTGCCCATGAAGAGCAACATCCGTCTGTTTGTAGTGAGATCCATCGGTACATTATGTTTAGTTATTGTTAATGCTTGTATGCATAGTATAATGTTCCTATTTGCAATTTGCAAGTATATATAAAATGGAATTTTATATATTCATTCATCTTGCCAGATAAACTCAGTCAAATTATGAAATCTGAAAAATATTATATAATTAAATATTATTTCTGTATTCTTTAGATTAGAATATATGTTATTTGTGTTTTTAAATGATGTCTCTCTGCAACTTTCATCTCTTGTATTAGCACCCATTCCTCAGCAGAGGACAACAGCTTCACCCATCATCACCATGATAATTACCACCAGCACAACTGAGAGGAGCGATCATGCTAACTCCCGCTATTATCATCAAAAACGTTTTCCAGTAAGGACTGCTCACCATCCCGTTTCAGCCACTTCATCCAGCTCTCTAACAGCTTCATCGTCATCCTCCTCTTCCTCACACTCATCGAGCTTCTCCTCTTGGCATTCGTCATCCTCATCAACATCCACCTCTTTGCTGTCTTCCGATACCAGCGCTACGTATTGGAACAAGCATTCGCTTAAAAAGCACTCCCAATCCTGCACTGTCATCTTCCAAGAGGAAGATGACACCACACCCCTTGTGGGCGAACACGGCCATCAGACCAAGCTGTCAGTCAGGAAGAAAGAAGACAGAGGTGCATCTCCCCACCCCAGGCCACGCACTGGTACCTTGAAGAGTGAGCAGAGGGTCACCAGAGGCCCGGGAATAACCCGCAAAGCCAAGTCTATGGAAGCCCTGTGCAGGGATGAAGAAAAATGGGCAGGAAAACATAGAGGAATTGGAAAGTAAGAGCAATGAAACAAGGAAGAACTTGATGAAGGAGAAACTGAAGTTCTCCGCCTTTCTGAATGAGATCACTCGGCAGGTGCTGAGCCCAATGAGACTCACTACCCTGGGAGTTACAGATGCTCACAGCAGCTCAGACCAGGCGGTTGAGAGGTCCATGAGTAGCAGAACAGGGAGTCACCTGCAGCAGAGGAGCCAGCCTCGGTGTGCCGACTCACCGGCGTCTAGCAGTCACACTCATGCCGGAAGACCTTCACGTTCAAGTAGGCGATCTCTCTCTGGGCGTGAAAAACATGCACACCACCACCATGGTCACCATAGAAGCCCCCATGTGCAGCACTCTCCTACAAGCTGCAGTGATATCAGACACAGCCCAGAAATGTCCCCCTCCCGCAGGCGGCACTCATGGTCCCTTCGGTTTCACTCACCTGTTTACCATCACCATGGCGATCACCATCATCATAAAGGACACAGAGACCCAAGTTATCACCTTCACCACAGCAGCCATCACCATGGACACAGCTACAGTCCAACTCATCACCACGGAGACCATCACAGCCCAGGCTATCACCATGGAGACCAACACAATCCACCTCATCAACATGGAGACCACCACAATCCACCTCGTCACCATCACTATGGAGACCACCACAACCAAGATCATCACCATCACCATGGAAACCATCACAGAGCATGCCATCACCGTGGATGTCATAACGTGCCAATTTATCACCATCAACAAAGTTTAATTCATCACCGAGATAGTGAGCACAGCCCAATATGTCACCATCACCATGGAGACCATCACATGTCAATCCATCACCATGAAAACCAACAAAACTTAACTCATCTCCATGGGGAATATCATGTCCACACTAATAACCATGGAGACCATCAAAGTCCATCCCATCATGGAGGTGACCACAGCTCAACCCATAACCCTGGAGACGACCATAGTCCAGTTCATCGTCAAGGAGATGGCTCCGAATCACTTGATAGTGTGAGCCCTTCCAAAAGGAGTGATCACGAGCCTTATACTGAGGCTGTATCAGAGACCTGTCATTGTGGCCATTCAGTGTCTGACCTGCACCACATCTCCCATCAGCCCCCCCACAGCCCCACTCAGTCGGAAGCACAGGATGGCCTCCTCCTCAGCCATCACCAGAATCCCACACAGGGCCAACCCCATCACCATGGCGACTGCCACAGTCGCATACCATCAGACAGACAGCTTGCTTCTCATCCGAGCATAACAGGTTCATCTAAGAATGTGACCAGCTCTTCCAGTCCAGATGAGGATCAGACAGGCTATAGATGCGCAGCATCCTCATCACATAAAGTATGAGGTTTAAGTTCTAATTCATCGCAATGCTTTCTGACATTTACTTTATGTGTGTCAAGAGGATACATTATGCAATTTTGCTCAACAAATTTGCTGTCCTATTGTGTTCATATCATTCATGCATCCCGTTTGGTGAGAATAATAAGTTATGACACGCACAAACTTACATGCCATTATATTACCACTACTAACTTTATTGTTTTTTTTTTATATGGATAGAATGAATCCATTTATTGAATTATATTTGGTTGGTTTTACCATTTAATTTCTTCTTAACATTTAATACAGAACAAACCAGAGGAGCGGGATCAAATAATGTAAGTGTTATTAGATTTTCACTGAAGGATTTTCACCACACCTCACATCACAGCTTTTGTAGAGATTTACAGCTCTCTCTCCTCAATCATATAGTGCCAATAATGGAAATTGTGTATACATAAATAAATGGTCATTACAAAATAAACAAACAGAAATGCTACCACGAATCCAATAAATTTTTCATGCTTCGTATAAAGTTTGATATTGGCACTTGGCATGTTATGCTTAGAAAAACCATAAAATGTTTCTTTTGTAGGATACTGCAGGAACAGAATGTGGGTGTGCAGCGCAGTTTGCTGCAATCTGCTGTGAGAGTGGAGTGTTGGGGAGAAGAGTTCACTAGCAGCCACAAGATCCTGGAGAATGAGCTTCAGAAGACTCGCGTAGAGCTTTGCAACCTCATGCAACAGTTTAACATGTAAAGAACCAACATTCATATTGAGATGTCCCTTTTGATGATCTGCTCCATTCATTGAACACAGACATCTTTAGATAGACAAATCCTGATTTAATCACAGCCATCTTGTTGAACCATTATATTCCTATCTTGACACAGATACGGACTCTTATCAAAGATGTAGGCTAATCCATACAGACTTTCTCAGATTTATTTCATTCAAATATGCTTTACATGTTAGGCTCAATCAGCCTATAGCATGCAAAGTGAATATTGTTAGTAACACATTCATCAAAATGATTATACTTTCTTAATTTATGTATTCTGTGTCTAGGTCCTATCCTTGCGTCACTGAGTATAGATCTACCTCACACGATATTCAGTAAATCCATATTTTCTTCTTTATGTCTGTTCTCTTTTCTTCATGTCTTTGTATAGATTACAATAAAACTATTCATCCACACAACAGACAAATAATCTTCTGGAGGAAAGGCTTCATTCTGTGGTAAGATGTATGTATTATGTCATGTCATTTCATGAACTCAATGGTGTCACACATGGAAGGTCAAAGAGAACTCAAAAGCTGAATTAACTCCAAAAATAATTTAATGTGAAGCATGACTTGAACAAAGGCTTCAAACTGGTGCAAAAAATAAAATCAAACACAGCCAGTGTTAGAAAAAGCAAAGCTTGTACAGTATCTCAGAGACATGCCAAGACGATCTAACAGAGAACAAAGGGCAGTCTGTGGGCTACATAGCATTAACGAGGCCCAACAAGGCCCAGGTGCGAAGCCTCCTTGATTAGTGTTTGGTTCTTAGGTGAGATCAGGAGCAGGAAACTGGCCTGGGAGACGATAGATACAGGCCACGTTCACACAATCAGCCACACACACACACAATAGAGGGGAATCAACTAGGTGACAAATGGTATTTTATATGCACACATGTACCGTATATAACACACCAGGGGTGTAAACATGCACCATCACCTTGGATCCCCCCGCTGACTCACAAAGCACTACAGGCATGAAGGTGTGTTGCTTGTTGTTTCCATATCAGGCTCAGGTCATGGAAGGAGAACGTGCGAAGCTGAACCGACGCATTTCAATGCTAACAAAGCAACTGGACAGTGCAAAGCCTGACAGTGTGTGGACACATAACGTGAGAAAGACTTCAAGGCACCAAATACCTAATGATGGATAGTAATCTAATACATAATGATACATATCAGCATTACTTAAGTATACAATTAGGATTTAACACTTGTATACTGATATACAAATTAGAATAGATAAAGGTACTAAGTTACATGTTATCAAATGTTGACCTATTGGTTTATTGCTCCTCACTCATCTACTCAGGTGGCATCAGGACTGCACAACCCTTGTGAGCCTCAGTTCCAGGCAGATCACTCCACGGGTCAAACTGCCCCACCTCCGGCTCAGATCACGGACGGCCATAACTTAGTGGCGGTCAAAGCGGGGCAGGACGCGCTGTTGCGGTCCGTTCCCGAGGAGGAGGAATCGGACTGGTCGGAGATCGGAGATGAAACCCCGCGGTTAATGCTGACTGAGCGCGGGGCGTTTTCGGCATGGAGACCCGAGCAGCGGCCGTGGGAGGGGCAGGTGGATGGTGACATGGACAGCGAATCAGGCGGGGAGGAGAGCTCCAGGCCGCATCCTTCACATCCAGTGAGGATTCCACATCTCCAGTTCACCATCCAGCGTGAGGTCCTAGCCATCCCCCACAGCGGGGCTGCTGAGGGCAGACTCAGACTCTGCCCCGCCCAGAGACTTGGCTCTCCCATCCGCAGTTGCTCAGCCAGCCTGGAGGAGATCCCAAAGGCGTGTCACCGCACGCTGGAGGAGCTGAGAGGCACCGAGGCCATGATGGACCTTCACTGTCCCTCAGACGAAGAATAAGAAGAAGCAGCCAGAGCTGCTGACACTGAAAACGAGATCGTCCGTCACTGGAGGATGAGGAAGGACGGCAACACAGTGGCGGATACGCTGAGGGGCTCCAGGGGCCCGGAGCGGGACGGCAGCCTGGCTGGCCTGCAGTCGGCCCAGAGGATGCTCAACCACTTCATCTGTGAACTGCAGCCCAGCTTGGCAGGTAGTCAGGACAGGGCTGGGATCCAAGGCTGGGCGGGAGGGTTTCCAGAGGAGGTTTGGACAGGGGAGCGAACACAGCTGTGATACCATGGCGTCAGCATTGGTTATTGAGTGGAGAATTGATGCTAACTGTTGCTAACCCTTTCGACTTCCATTGTCCCCTCCACCGGTTGGAAACGAGAGCCATTCAGGATGTCTCTACACTAGTGATGGGTGGGGACATGTAAGGAATGTTAGCATCTGATTGGTTTAATCTGGTGTGCAGCACTGATATTGTTGTGAGCTTGAATACAGAAATAGGGACAGCCACAGCGCACAGATTATGGTTTTCCAGTTGATTATACTGTAGCTGACGGGTGTCATGACAATTTAAAAAAAGCGCTTACATGACATTTAAGTTCCTAATTGAAAAACACCTACAGTATAAAGTGTTGTATAAACTATACTTAGTATTATTTGCATGTTATTGATGTAATAACAATTTAATGGCATGCTCTTACTTACTGTATATCTGCAGGTAGTTGTCAGCCTAAATTACAAGACCACACACCAACACACACACACACGCGCGCACGCACGCACACACACACACACACTGCTGCATAGTTGAATTTTACTTGTTATAGTTTGTCCAAAAAATCTGTATTTTTTAAAATTTCATTAATGTTAGGAATTATAGACTCTTTGAAAGTGAGATCCTTCTCTTGTCTTTATTTGGTAGTTTTATTAAATACTTTCAAATAGCTGAAACAGTGTAGTTCTTGTTGGGTCCTTTATGATTTGTACATTAAATGAGTTTGTGCCTAAACTGAACACAAACTGTATAGTGGTGCTGGAAAATATGTGAAGCTTTTAGAATATTCTGCATTTCTGCATAAACTTTACATTTGTGATCAGATCTTCATGTGTGTAATAAAATATTAGATTAAATAACCCAATAAATCAAATAACACACAATGCACCACTGTACATTATGTTTGCAGACCCCCTGATCATGTATGTAGTGGTACAGTAAATGTAGGTCTACATTTCTTCTTAATGCTCTGTTAAGTTCTTTCTAATCTTATACTTAAATATTAACTGTATACTTAAAATTGGAACAAATTGGTCTTTCTGCATAGCGGTTGTGATATGTACATTTATATGCAGCTGTAGGCCTATCTGAAAAATAGGACAGATGGAAGTAGCATTATTTATTTGAATACTGTTCTAATCAATATAGAATGCAAACATGTACTGTAAGTAATTAGATTTTTGTTTGTTGGTTGGTTTGCTTGTGCTTCAAGCATGTGCTTATGTGCACATATACTAAAGTATATATTTGCTTCTATGCATTAGCATTTCCCCTCTGTAACTGTTATTAGGCCTATAATGTATGTATTGTAACATCTAAAAAAACATCCACTTATAAGAAGTACAAAATGACTCTGAGAACATCTGTTTTGATTGATTTCAAATATTAAATGATAATAAACATTTATCACATTAAACATTTAACAAAGCAGAGGTATGGTTACGATTGCTCAACAAGGTCCCACTTTGGGGCTTTAAACAAGTTAGGTGCCTTTTATTTAATACATCTAGCAACTACTGCTTAGATTTTAAATTAAACCAATGAACCTGCAATAGCATAATAATAGACATAAACGTCCAGTGCTAAGGTTGCTCGAATCTTGGTAGGTGAAACAAGAAGCAATTACAAGGTACTTGACTGTCAAAAAAGATAATCGAAAACCCATTACAATGGTGTGTGGTTTAAATTGGCCTAAAAAAGAGAGTTAAACTTTCCCTGCTTAGCATCTAATGTGCATTAGAAAAGATTTACAACACAACGTGTATTTACTTTTCATTCTGCCATTTCATAAAATCCCAGGGATCAGCACACATGTGGATATAGTATAATAAAGTGAAAGCCTTTAAAAACCAAAATGAACACATAATCATACACAAGATGACACAATAATTTAAAATGTAATATTTGTACCTGTATTTTCTAATGCAAATATAAAATATTTTATTAAATCAATCAAATATTTTGTAAAATGCATACTCATCTACATTTGGAAGTTTTTCCTTGCCCGGGGGGAGGAGCAGGTTAAGGGGGTGTTGTTTGTTTCCATGTGAAATGTAGGTTGT
>JAODTR010002931.1:0-13198 GCA_025399935.1 Amblyopsis rosae
GAGGTCACGGACCGATGATGCCATCAGGACCACATCATCTGCAAAAAGCAGTGATGAGATCCCCAGGTCACCGAACTTTAAATTCAGAAATCGCTAAAACACAAGCTTTTTGCAGAGCAAACCACCATCGATATAGCAAACCTTTTAGTAACACTTTCCCAAACTAAAACACTTCGGGAGCAAGACACAAAGTGCACAAGAAATCACACACACTAATAGATTGTACATGACTTTAGGTGGCGCATGCACACTTTCGAAAGGGTCACTGAATTCGGCAGGACACAGAATTAGGCGTAACACCGGCATTTTCCATGGAATGTTACTAGGTCTCGATGTGGGGGATTGGTGGAGCTGATAAACAGGTTTTTTAACCCCCCCGTTCCTGTTCACTCGAGCCCATGCAGGAACGGTCCCTGTAAAATGCAGGGTTATACTGCATGTGCGAAAAGGGCATTTATGTGTGTTGTAAAAAGAAAAAATATATGGCCAAACAAAAAGTGCACTCAGAAAACTGGGGCTTTCAAGTCAGGTGGGTACCTGATGAGTAGCCTGTTTACCTGCATTAGCGGTAAACCAGTTTGCCTGGTTTGTGGTGCTGGCGTGGCATAATTAAAGAATACAACAGCACTATTAGGCGGTTTGGCTGCAATAGTCACAGTTATAACTTGGCCCTCTCTCTGATTGAGTTTGACACCTCTGGTCTGCAATACCAATCCATGCTCATGCCATGGGACGACATCATGCAACAACCTTTCATGGACTCTAGGTCACTTGACAATAAATCAAATCTTGCCCGTGCACACAGTTGTGATTCAAGCCAACCATATGCTAGTGGTTGTTTCTGGGGGTGCGGTGACATCAACTACAGTAGTCTATTACATTTAACAAGTGTCCTCCAGAACAACTGACTATAGCTTTCAAAACAAAAGGGAAAGCTACACTACACCCATTAAAGCTGAAGTGGGCGAAACCACAGGAGGATTGTTGATATTTGAACTGGATCTAAACAAAAGCACATCTCCCTTCAATGACATAATGTGCTCCCTCAGAAGCTCCACCCCATTGGACAGAGGAGATATTCACTGAATATGACAAAAAGTGTATTTGCATACAAATGTTGACTCCACCTTTGAAAGGGTCATCTAGGGGCTACAAGTATTTTATTTCTTTGCTGGCTATTGCCTTCTTGACTCTTCCTCTTTGATTCATGAGAATTAGATACAGCCCTCTTATCCATGTTTGGGGAAGACTTGTTCTAGGCTACTTTAAACCTAAATACAAAAGGCTCAAACTCAAAAGGCTGACAAAAGGCTCAAAAGACATAAGACTTTCTGGATGTTGTCTTAAGGACTATATTCACTACAATAACAGCAGCCCATGATAAAACAACGAAATTCCTAAGTGTATACGCACTTCCTGGGCAAATTACACAATATGCATAATGCAACCACGACATAAATTGACTATTAAGCGCCTGTTTTGCAATGTTGTAGTCAACCTGATTCAGAGATTGAGAAGTGCCCATGTCACGTTGGGGCTAAAGGCAGCAATGGATTCTAGTTCCCCTTTCCAGTTATGGTTACACCCGCGTCCAGTAATATCATGGACGGTTGGAATCATCCCACAACCACAAGGAAAATTATTAAAAACAATAAGCCTTTCAATATCCCTAGTAAATAAACAAAGTCGAAGTGGAAGGCTTTGTTTGCGGCCGTGTGTGGTTTTTAACCATAGAATTATGTGGTTTAATCAAGCAGATATCTCAACGTCCAGTTGTTAGTAGCCTACACATCTGCTTTTTATTATACCGTCAGCAACGTTGTCTATAGAGTTACCTAGAAATCAAAGTTGGAACAGAAATCGAATAATGACCATTCACAAACATGCCGCCGCATGTTTAGTCTCACCAGTTCAGCGATCTCAGAAGATTCGAAAACGTGGTGTAAAGTAGGCTAACAGTTCAGATTAAACAACAGAGGAAAGGTCGGTGGCTGTCATTTTAATCGACAGACCATCCCAATATTCTTCAAAAACACAAAACAAGTCTGGTATGTGTGTGAAATGGACTGACTCACAACAGCAGATATAGAAGATTATTCCAAATTTAACAAACTTACCTTGGAATAAAGTAAGCCTATGAACATCCAGTTATAGGCTGGTGTGTAACGTTTACAGGAAAATACGTTCCCAATGAGCTGAAACCTTTCCGACGTCCCGCTGTTCGTAGTATTTGTTCTTGTACCTGAAGTAAAGAACTGTTGAAGACGCTGCGCTGCTTTGGAATAGACACGCCTCTGAAAATCTTCCACCAATTACAAGACGGGAATATGTTGTTGATGTTCATCATGACGACTTAACATTATGCTATATATTTTATCCAAATAAAATATTTTATTTTTAAGACGTGAAATTATAAATTACTAGACAAACGAGTCGGGTAGGAAAAAAAGTTTATCTTGAGTTTGTCAACTTCGGCCCCCTATGGGTCTAGACATGTAGTGCACATCATGTTCTGTAGTCTCCTGTGTCCTTGTTTGGAAGTCATATACTAATAATAATAATAACCACGGATTAAAATGTACACACTAATTGATAATGGGCAGGTTGCATTCATATAACTATTGCACAAACAACTATTAACATTTTACAAGTATTACAGCAAGTTACATTTTAATGGTGTTGCTCTACTCACTTGGCTATTTAATTTTAAACTTGGAGCTGACAAAGGTGGTTTTTGGAGAAAATGTTATGTTTACAAAATGGCAGCATATATTAAATTGATCGAAGAAAACCAAAGATTTCCTCAAAGGAAAATACAAAAGAGTGTTTTCCAGGAGTGCTATAGTAGCCCACTTCACTGAACTCACGTCCCCATTCAAAAGCCTGGTGTAGAAAATATAAGCAGTTTCTCAACAGAAATATACTCTTAGGTGGAGTCAGGGATTCTGGAGAAAGATTGTTGATATTTCAACTCAATCAAAACAAAAGGTGCTCCCTCAGAAGCTCCTCAAACCCCACCCCCTAAACTAAAGGGCACTGCCATGGCTGGGAAAGTGTGTGTGTGTATGTGTGGGTGTGTGTGGGTGTGTGTGTACACGCACAGAACAGGGACGAATTGAGTATTCCCAAACTCTTCATACTCAAAATAATAGATTCAATAATAAAAAAAGTACTATTAAAATTGTAGCCTGACCTTTATTATAATACATTAATGTAACGGAATTGTATAAAAAAGGCCACACAACAAATTAGAAGTGTTCAATTAAAAAGCGTTTCGTGAGCTACTGTGATCAGTTACATTGATTTCACAAATTTACATGACCCATTGAAATTAAAACAGATTAGTTAAATTTCAAAATTGTGTATATTCCCAACAGTTTAATCTATTTTCTTCTATTAATGCTAGACTAAGTTAATATTTTGCACTGGCTGTAAGCCTGCCATTAACGTATCTTTTTGAAGCTGCAGTACTTCCTTCTGTAAAATAAGTACTTCTTTCTGTAATTGTACATTTTCTATCTTAATAATATTCTTCTTTTTCTCCAATTCCAGTAAGTCATATTGGTATTCGTTTAAGTCCCTTTTCTGCTTCTGGTCTTGACTCCATGTATGTGTTGCCGAGAGAGGACACTGAGGCTGCGTGCCAGGTATATTCTGCACCATTTGTCGGAGCGCCGAAGTCATGTCCTGGATCAGGGCCATCTCCTGTGCCTTGTCCGCCTGAGCCTCACTCCGTAATCGCTCCTCGTACTCCCGCTGTTCCAACAGCCGAAGCCTTTCTCGCTCGTTGAAGTCCTTGTCCATCTCACTGAAGAGGTCCCTCACCTCTGCAGTGAGGCTTTCCGAGCGTGTCTGGTACTTCTTCTTCTTCTTCTTAACTGGAGAATGACACAATGACTCTAACATCACAATAAACAGTCAAAGCCATACAACATGTGAGCAGATCTGACACAATAAAAAAACTAACATTTTTAAAAGGCAAATGCAGGGTTGCCAAATCTCACGATTCCGGCATGTGAGACGAGCTTTCTCCTTCGTTCTCGCGCTCTCTCGCTGCCAAACCAGTTCTCATGCCAAACGTAAGAGTACCAGAGATGGACAGGCAAACGCATGAGCCGTTGAACGGTTTGTTTTGTGCATTTAACATGAACGACCACCGTTCAGACTAAAGACGCCCCATACATCCATGGGGTGCGGTAGATTTCAAAACTTTCGCGTCGCTTAGGAGCATGCAGAACAAGGTGAGTAATGAGTCTATTTGGCATTGTTTTGCTATAAGCGAATTCAGTTATGTATTATTTGCAATGGTCAGTTTAAAGACTAAATAGAGGGATGAAAATAAAGTTTAATACAGCTAACGCCATACATTCCAGACAGCTGGTTTATTACATTACCTAATTAAATTTTTCCATAGCCTACCAGAGGTTATGTAACTTCAATGGCAAATGTCCTTCCGTGAAACAGTATGGCCTTCCTTCCTATCTTTATAGACGCGGGAAAGTTAGGGAATACATTTTATATAATATTCAGAAAACAACTGCAATCAGTGTATTTAATAAAATAAAAAGGAAGAATGCAGGTCACAAGTGCTGCCTCTGATGGTGGCTCTATACCAAATGTATGAATATAGATATGGCTGAGTGAGTGAATCAGTAGTTGCATTTACATGGACCCTATTATTATTATTTGAAATCGGGTTAAAAGCCCAACATGATATAAAATGCTCCATATAAACACATCAATCAGAAGAGAAAGGCCCAACCCGATTGACATTTAATTCCGAAGCAGAGGGGTATAACCTGTTCCATAATAATGCGACTGAAAGAAGAATTCTACAATTTAAACATTACTTCCTTAATGCGTACTTCTAGAGTAGGTTTAGGCATGGATCTTGTGTTTAGTTTATTTTTTCTTTATTTCTGGTTCTTCTAGTTACTATTTCGATCTGTAACAATTATAACTTGTAAAAATATGCCAGTAGTTTTGATATTGGAAACAATGTCATTAGTGGAAGAACCTGTGTATATTAGTTTATGTCTGGTATATTGTGAAATTGTGAGTATTTCCCTGGGTGGAAGTCCCAGGGTGGTGTAATCAGACCAGCCTAATATACTTAAAGGTGGAGTCAGGTATACCGTAGAAAAATAGTTGACGTTTTAACTGGATATAAAAATAAATACAATAAAAAATAAATAAAAACACACAACTCTCCCTTTAATTCCATTAGGCACATCCTCAGAGGTTCAGCCCCCAAATAAGACAGGCATTGCAAAGGCTAGGATGTGTGCTGCTGTGGTCTATACTCTGTTTTCCCCATTTACACACAGAGCCAGTGCTTATTTTCCCCAGCACGCCTGACATGATAGATATTCAGTGATTATGATTAAAAATAAAAGTGTGTTGACTTCACCTTTTAAGTCTTAGACATATAGCTCCCGCTCTCTCACCAACACAAAAGATGTTTTATAACCCTGAGGTTGAATTGAGTCCATGTGTAAAATATACATAGGCTACATACTGTAGATATGTGCATGACTAAAAGTCATCCTATGCTTTTCCGTAAAAGGCCTTGAAAACGGTGAATAGGCATAATCAGTGGCGCAGGAGATGTTTTTTAGGTGAGGGGGACGAAAGTGTGACGAAAAATTTCTCTAATTTTATTACTGCACAACTATGCTTTTAGTTATACTGGAGTGAAATCTGTCCCACCCGGGGCTTGAACCCTGCTCCCCCGCTTGAAGAACAAATGCATCGAATGTGTTGAAGTATTTGAGAGTAATATTTGCATAATTTATGGTTGTAGCGCAATTGTCTTGACATCGTTACACATGGTTATGACATAGACTAGACTACTACACTGGTCAACATGCCAACACGATCACTGGTCAACAATACATGCCATTATATATCTCACTATTAAAAAAGAAGCAAACCGCTCTGAAATATTCCCCTTCAAAGAACGATCAATGAACAAACCTGTTATGCGCAGGGGAATTGTCAAGCTTTTAGGGGAAATGCCGAAGTGGTGCACGTTTTAGACTACACATGGTTTTACAAGCCTAATACGGAGGTGTCATATTTTTTCGCTTTTCTGAAGCCAAAAAAGCAAGAGGAGATACCAACAAACACAAGAACAGGACATCAAAGGTATCTGATGATCCAAGACGAAAACTAACTTTACTGTATGGCGCAGTAAAGTTTCATGTTGTGCGATTATGAGATCCAGATCGACGTGAGTCAAATCCTGGTGCTAAACAAATGTCTAAAGCAAGCCAAGATAATAAAACTAATCGAAGTCATAAATAAACATCATCTTAAAATAAAACAACGTAGGCTGACTTACCGTTATAAGGATATTGCTGTTCCTGTAGTCTAGCCTACATGTTTGTCATTCACGTGAATTGTCAAGAGCGTGCATTGAGACTTGTGGAATTATAAGATACTGTAGCTCTCAAAATAATTTTTACGCTCTGTCTGCTTCTCTCGGATATTTCAGAACTATTACTTGAGAATGTGCTATTCCTTTGGAATACATCAAACACCATTAGCCTACATGCCAGGTGCAAATAACTTACTTTACCGGCATGCCTATAGCAACAACCAAGGAGGGTGGGGCATTGAATAGTGAATAGTGGACTTGCCAATGCTGGTAGCCTTATGGTGGTCATCAAAGTAGGCAAATAAACAAATGTAACTCGAGTTAGGCTACATCGGACATAAATTTAAAAAATAATAAATTTCTCTCTTTTTTTTCTCAAAAGTGGGGGGGACGATTTTGTTCTTTACTAAAGTGGGGGGACGTATCCCCCCCTGTCCCCCTACTGCGCCCCTGGGCATAATGGCATTAAAATCTCGCTCCAGCCAGGTACCGTACTCAAAATTGGCAACCCTGCAAATATAACCTTACCCGTGGTAGTTACGAACATATCGTTGATCATCGACACATCAGGTTTCTGATCTTCTGTGTCGCTGTATGCAGGAGTATCGGATAAACTCGATTTATGCACACATAGCGTCTCTGGGACACTAGAGGTAGGTCTACACGGCGTCTCCGGGGGACTCGATGTACAGATAGGCATATTAATAGAAACAGTCTCCAGGCTTTCTGAGGCGGAGGCCGTCTCCGTGCTGCCGGTCAAAGCTACAGGATTCGTCGTGTGACTAGAACCCCAAATAGAATTGCACAAACTAAAATAACACCATGGTTTGCGGTCGTTTCCACTCTGGCCATTTTGATATGCGATTTGATTGTACTGCCTTTTGAGTCCTTTTAATTTGCTGGTTACCTGCGCCTTGCTTCTGATTACACCGCGTCCACGTAACCGTTTCGTAATTTGATCATAAACGACCGAGTCTCTTACCGTCCCATGGATCTGCCTGCCAATTTCGGCGTCGGACCTTATTGACAGAAGTTCACGAATCTCGTCGTCTCTCCAGTTGGCCATTTTCCTTGGTGTCCGGCTCTTCTTTCGTGTAGTTGGCAGCAGCTCGTCGTTACCATGGATGTGGACGTTACCCTTCTTCATCCTCTGATGTTTTCTTCCCGTTTCGCACAAGTCGCATGAAAACGTCATCAACACTCGCTGTGAATTCTCCGCACACGGGCTCAATCCAGAGCAAAATATATTTTATTTAACCAGCTTCTACCGGAGCATATAATATAATCGATTCATAACATCGTAGCTGCTTGGCTTGGTTCAGAGCTTAAAACACTTTATTTACATGTACCGTAGACTCACGGTGTAACATACAGAATCGGACGTCCAGCGACTTTAAACGAGGCTCCTACAATAAATTAAGCTACAGCTAATGTAATAGCTTCACTGTTGTCGGCAACCGC
This sequence comes from Amblyopsis rosae, assembly GCA_025399935.1. Lineage (NCBI taxonomy): Eukaryota > Metazoa > Chordata > Actinopteri > Percopsiformes > Amblyopsidae > Amblyopsis > Amblyopsis rosae. Next base: position 7,841 of record JAODTR010002931.1, read on the forward strand.
TTGGCAACACAAGAAGCTTGGATTGACATGCTTTTGGACCAATATTATACGTAAAAATATACCAAATTGTGAAATTGTGAATTGTGAAATTATGTACCTTGTCGTAATATTTTCTTCTCTCCACCAGGGATCGTTCTTCTCAGAACATATGTAAACAGGTTTTACTGACAACCTTAAATATAAAACACTTACGAGATACTTTATAGACATATAAGAAACTTTATTATATATTAGCACATCCTTCCAAATTAACACGTGGAAACATGTTTTACTGACAACCTCAAACATAAAACACAGGCTACTTCTATAAGACAAGAAAATGAATTATTCTATTAGGCTACTATAACCAAAGGAGTCAGTGACACTTGCTTTTACTTCTGTTAAGGCACAACAATACTAGAATACTGAATCACAAGACATTTTAAATAGGATACTATGTGTGTATTTGTACTAAGCACATTCAATAATTTGCTAGCAACTAGCTAGCAACACAGGAAAACGAGTTATTTTTAACATGGAAGCTCCATTGCGTTTAGATGTCTTTCACTGCGTTTTGAATAGGAGTGTCCAGTCACAACAGGTGATAGTCTGTTTCCTGAATGAAAAAAATAAAGCCATTATTATAACATTTATATTTTAGGACCATTAGCTTCCCTGCATGAGAACAGGTACTGACAGGATGCACGGCGAGAACGCTGATCGGTTATGTCTCCCAAAAGAGAACTATTTACATTAGAAGTGAGTTTATAAATGCATCATCATATAACAACAAACACACAAGATATAAAAATGGAACGTTAACTGAACAGATATCGAACAGTAATTAGTAGAGTGGAGGGGGTCAGTTGCCTGTCTCTCGCACCTCCTCTCACTGCTCGGCTGTGAGAGCACACTTCGGGCAGTACCACTCACCTGCTGGCACACTGGCTAAGCTCAAGGCAAGTGAGGTGGAACCAGAGTTCACAGGTCACACTGGACCCACTCATCCAATCCATCTTCCTCAGCAGATGGAGAAAACAGACTATGACAGATAGCACATTGTCCTACATGCTTTTGCACTGCTGCCTCTCCTTCTCAGCTTCCTTCCTCTGTGCCTTCTATCTCTTCCTTTGCGCCTCCTCTGAGTCATAACTATTTCAATCCAAATATAGCATTAATACTATGTATAATAATTTACACATTGTGCCGTACATAGGAACTAACACATAAGATTTAAAACGTTTTGTAAGTTGCCCTGTTGCCCACCTAATAATTCTACCAGCCCACCCAAACATAGCAGGCTAAAACCGGCCCTGTGCATATCCCTTTTACATGGACATAAAACAGAAAGTCAGGTTATTTTACATTTGACTGACATTAAACCTGACATTAATAATGGATGTGTTAGATTTACAGTTGATGTGCAAATGATCAAGCATCAACAATAGTGGATATTTTTGGGGTGCAGATGGCAAATCAAATGTTCTGCCGCTGTGTATTAAGTTTCAAAATAATACGACACCATGAATATGTAAACTCATACCAATGTATTTCTGCTTTACAATCTTTTTTAGGTTAGGCTACATTATTAATGGACCGTGCCTGTAGCACGCTGTACTCGCCCATCACAGCCATTGACATGCTATTTGAGTCACGAAGAAAATGTTCCTTGACCCTACAAGCATGCCTGTTTTCTTATCAATGCACTTGAAAACTCTGCCGTATGATCCCACACCCATCTCTCGAAGAATTTCACAATCATCCATAGTTTCTAAAAGGATTAAGTGAGAAATATATTAACAGGGTAGTTTACTATGTCTGCATAAATCAGACTCATCATAGTAAGTTTTATACGATACATTTTCATAAAACTATGATATTAAAAGAAAAGACAAATTCTCAAAATCAACAGTTTTTACCATGATTGTAAAGTAATTAAACTGCATGCCTATTTATAATAAGGTTGACGTAATTTAATATTTACTGACTTCGCGCCAAAGAAAAATGACATGACATAATTTACTTCAGTGACTATACGGTTAAAATATATACAAAAACAGTTTTTGTATCGAATAAAATGTTCTAGAAATACTACGATGGGTTTTTATGTAATTAAAACTTTTGTAAGATTTTGCTAAATCCCTCTATTCAAATGTCTTCTCCCGGCGCCATTTTAAAAGGGTACTAATACATAGGCCTCGGTACTTACTGTAATCTGTCCAAACGAAAATTCTGATGGTTGTCAATATGATTTGACTGGAAGTGGGAGAACATTCCTGTTTTTATACAATTTTTGACCGTGACGTATTATGATTTGTGTTATATGTCAAGTGTCAGGTACACCGTGAGTCTACTGTAGTAACCTCGATCCTAGGTAGAAAATAATGAAAGACGGGCCATTGCCGCTAGCTAGAGAGTGAGTTGCACCACGTAAGAATGTTGCGCAATAGCCTAGAGTTGAAAGGGGGAGGGGGATGGGGGGACATTAGGAACACGCCCATTCAGCCCTGAGCCCTTTGCATGTAGCTTTTTTTGTCATAATGTTAACACACTTATTATTTATTTGGTTGATGTATATTAAATATATCACTCTGCAATATATTGGGAATATTTCTGCACCTTGTAACCTCTTTCCTATCTCTTTAAGAGATACCGGTAAACAGTTGGGCTAAATTACTGGAATGTGACTAATCACTACACACCGTGCACCGGGTACTTCTTACAGCAGTCCCCGTCTCAAGTAATGCAACATTGATCATATAGTTCCTCCTAGTGAAATCCCAGTATACTACAATGAGGATTCGCGAAAAGTCAATGGAGAAAATTAATAGGATTTTCTGGAAATGCATTTTATTAGCTACATTAAAGGGTGGTCAGCAATTGTAGCTAATACACTGTTAAATGGAGCGAATATCTTCTCATGTTTCACACAGCTGCCCTACGTGCGTCACTGCAGAATAGAAATATAGGCCAATATGGTGTTTCTACACCTGGCTTTGTAAATAGGAAGTAGTAACATAAACAAAGTGGTGCAGTCTGCACCATATATCCTAGTTTTGAAAATGTGTTTTAAATGTAAAAGGATTTGCTGTTTTTGTTTTGATCTAGTTAAAATATCAGTCAATCTTTCTCCAGAATGTTTCACTCCACTTTTTAAATGTAATGACGGCACCTCAGGACTTCCTGACCCCAGTTCACTTGAAATATGTAGGCCTAAATGCCAACAGCAGTTTTATTCAGACACACATTGAGACACAGGCACATACACAACAACATTGTTAACAAACAAGGACTTTTATTATTTAATCAGTTTAGAAGGATAATCTCAGATCGCCCTGGGCATCAGTAGGCTATGTAAAATGTATGAAGATAACCGTCTGAATTTAGGTTGGCCCTAAAAGAAGTCATTAGCTGATAGTAAATATAGTAAATATAAGTATGACTTTTTTTCCTTTCAGTTATTGAAAGGTCATTAAGAGAACAGACAATTGTTTTACGCATTTGTCTTCTGCAAAACATCCCTAATACATTTGCAAGTACTAGAATTTATAATCACATTTTTCAAAAATACAAGTAACATGAGTAGATTTAGCTGGTAATGTAATGGATAGTTACAGTTTTATTTTGTAATCAGGTACATGTAACTGACTGAAATGTAATCAGTTACTTCCCAGCCCTGCTACCCACAGCCTCCTGAGTTACATGAGGCTAGACGGTGGTGTACCGGGCTGGTCCGGGGCAGGACCTGAAGGGGGATGGGCCGGTGGGGAAGTCGGCCAGGAACACAGGCGTGTGAGTGGGTGTGGTCTCCGACAGGGCCTGCCTCCTGCTCCTCCTCCGCCACCGATGGTGCTCCTGGTAGCGGAAGCCGGAGGGCGGCCGAAGGGCCGCGGGGCCGCTCTCCAGCCCGGCCTCCTCCGAGGACGAGGCGGCGAAGGGCCCGGCCCACGGCGGGCGGGGGTCGCCGGGCATCTCCTCGGCCGACTCGCTGGACGAGGATGAGGACGACGCGACGGGGACGAGGGGCGCGGGGTCAAAGGGTACGGGGTCAACGGGAGCGGGGTCAATGACCGTCGGCTCCTTGGCAGGAACACCGGGGACCGGCATCGCAGGGCCCTCGGACGAGAAGGCCCACAAATCGACTTCCGGGTCGCTGATGACTGGAGGCATGCTCGGGGTCACGGGGTGTGGAGTGGGGTCTTGACCACCAGGGGGCGGCGGTCTCACAAAGTCGGCATTCTACAGAGGCAGAGGACCCAGTGAAGGTATATTACCGTATTGAGATTACACTGTACTTCACTCCGCTAAATGCTAAATAAATACCACCATGATGTATGTTGGGACCAAACAGTACATGTGATTAAAAAAGAATAGTCTTTTAAACATCCAGAATCCTCTGGCCCCTTCCTATGGTTATGTATTACATGATAATGGCCCCTATATTTCATTATAGCATTATAGTTTCAGATGAGCTGCTGTATATGGCAACTTCAGATCATCATTCAGTTAAAAGCTACTTGTACAAAGTTACTAACAGTGTGCATTGAGTTTAAGTCTCTTTGGAGACTGCTGCCAATGTGATATTGTAAATGTTGCCTTCATTCAGGCATGTTTATGACCGAAACGATGCACTTTTTAGTGCAACCTAGCTAATTTGACTGCCACAACTGACCCTTCACAAACGTCCACACTTTCAGTGATATCCTGGGCCCGTAACAATATGAATTAATAAACACACACACACACAATAGCCAGCTTTTTAAGTTTCTTTTACCTGTGATTTGTAAATCTCACAAGACACTCTCACGTCGGGATCCATGTTCATGTCTCCATGCACAGAACCCGTGCAGAAACCTGCCGTCTGTGACAATGGGTGTGGCGTAGAGGGGGTGGGGGGGATACACAGAGGTGACATGTAAATAAAGATAGTAAACTATTTATGTTAGGTTTCCTGTTGACATCCAGACAACATGTAATCCAAACATGTTAGGGTTTGGATTAGGCTCTAGTAACCACAAAAGTGGGATCCCTGCTTCAGTGACAAAAAACTATGTCATATCAGCAGTTTAAATGTAAAAGTTTAAATGGTGCATCACAGATCCTTTAAGATGGGTTCACTATATACAGCATGTATTATGTAGAGTATATACTGTATTTTACATACAGCATTATGTAGAGTATATACTGTATTTTATATACAGCATGTATTATGTAGAGTATATACTGTATTTTACATATAGCATGTATAATGTAGAGCAGGGGTGGGCAATTATTTTTACTTGAGGGCCACATTGAAAATGTCTCGCCTCTCCGGGAACCATCACCTTATCGTGGTGGAGAGGTTTGGGTGCCCCCATGAACCTGAGGGCTGTGTTGTCT